>CM076580.1:553985107-554585107 GCA_034641835.2 Pinus albicaulis | reverse complement strand
CAGCCTTCAATATTTTATTATAGAGAAAACATCTTACAACATATGTGTGTCACATACCAATAAGACGTTGTGCACTCCAATAATGATTGCCATCAAATCCTTCTCCTCGAAGGGAGCTCCAACTTCGAGACTCGTTTACCACTTCTCCCGGAAGGGAGCTACGACCCCCGGGTCTCGCTTAATAAATTCTCTCCCGGAAGGGAGCTACAACCCCCTGACTGAAGGATACAACCCTCAGCACCCCTTTGGACCACGTTTCATCAATTTTCACACTGGATCCAACAACTCCAATAGAACAACACTTGCAGGCCACGTTTCATCATATTTTTAGACTGGACCCTTTCCATACTTTTAAGCTCAAACATACATCACCAACAGATACTTATCAATTCAGACAACACAGATCAGATAGCAGAAACATAGTAGAACAGATCAGACATTTCATACCCCTTGCATCAGCAAACCCTAGTTTTCATACGCGCTTTCCATTCACTGATGTCGTGTATATACGCGCTTCCGTTCACACAAACCAGCGTATACCTCTGTATATATTTCATTGCGCATACGCGCTTTCTCTTCGGCGAAGACGCGTATATACGCGCTTCCTCCACGGTGAAGTAGCGTATAGATCTTCAATCATTATAGAGCAGCATACTTCTACAGATCAGATATTCAGTTCAGATTTACCTTTTTACTTCAGACAGATGTTCGCCTCAATCTCGCATCTAAGCCTTCCATAGCGTATCTAGTAGATATACATTTCAGATCTAGATCCCCTTCTTCATCATTGGTGCATCATACATTCAGATCTATCATTCAACTGTAACCCTTTCCATTTAGATATACTCCAAAGAGAAGTATTCATTCTAGCTCAGACATCTTGCACCCACACACATCATTTGAACAATGAATTTCTCTTCTTATATAGGTTTACCCTTTTTCAATACCATGAGCCAACACAATACCATGAGCCCTTCAATACCATGAGCCAAAACGATACCATGAGCCCTTCAATACCATGAGCCCACCAATACCATGAGCCAAAACAATACATTATGAGCGCTTTTTCCCATACGCGACTTGGAACATTGTTTCCCATGTGCATACACGACTTCCCCTAGACATATCCGCGTATGCATTGAAACATACTCTTTTTCATCATAGATTTGCACAAGCTGAATTCCTTTCTTCCTTGTCTTCTGTACTCACTGTAGATACATCATATTTAGTTCATCAAACCATATTCTATCAAGCACAACTTCATCAAGTAAGTTGTCATCCTCTTCATCAAATGGGTTTCCTTTCAGGGACAACACTCAACATCATAATATCACATCAAATTTTCATCATTTACCAAGCTCATCAGGTCAAGAATAACTTCATCAGGTGGTTTGCCATCAAGGATAACACATGTCAACAGTTGCATGTCTTCATCTTCATTCAGTGGGTTGCCATCAAGGACAACACTCTGCATCATATTTCCAACAATCTCCCCCTTTGGACTTGATGGCAACCATGATGGTGTTTGGTTACTACAGCAGATAGGTACATTAAGAATACAATAGCACCATGTCATTCTCTCCATTTTGACACCATTCGTTCTCTTCATTCAAACACCATGTCATTCTCCCCCTTTGACATCAAGGGCAAAGGGCGGACCAAAGCCAACATACTCTCCCCCTTTTCTCCTCATGTGGAAGAAGCGTTCTGCAGATCTGATATGTACTGAAGTGACCAAGCTCCCCCTAAGATCATACTGAATCTTCAAACACATTTTTCAATAAAGTACATGACTCTATGAACTTCCTATCACCAAAGACTCAGACTCAAGTACCCAACCAAGTGGGTTTACACATTTCAACTCAGCTACCCAACCAAGTGGGTTTTACAAAATTTGACTCTGCTACCCAACCAAGTGGGTTTACAAATTTGACAAGTTCTTACATGACTGAATATTACAATTTTACATCATGGGTCTCAACAAGACCTTTTCAACTAATTACAAAAATGACCATTTAAGACCAACACCAGAGAGTCCTCAAGAAAGAGAACATATTTCAGAAACATCATAATGCCAACAATGCATTATACTCAGCAACGCTGATGCTCCCCCTGAATCTGTACATCCAAGCATCCTTTCCATATGACTAAGGCTCCCCTTGAACACTTTCACAAACAACTCATCAAGGTATCTTTATCAAAACATTAGAAATAGAATTATGAGAACTGGAACACCACCAGAGATAGTATCATAAATACCAAACAGCACTGCAGCTGTGCTGAAAAGAGCTGACTCCAACCAAAAATTGTCAGCAATTAGACATACGCGGTTTTCTGTGTAGGAACTCGCGTATATACGCGACTGTGTTTCAGGAAACCCGCGTATCCAATGTCATCTTCTAAATTTATGTAGATTTGTTCTTTTGACTGGCAAATAACACTCCCAGCTTCTGTCTTAGATACTCGAATGCTTCCCTGGGCAGAGGTTTGGTAAAGATATCAGCAACTTGTTCTTTGGAGGGAACATACTCCAACTTCACTTTTTGCTCAAGCACTTGTTCACGTAAGAAGTGATACTTGATGGGAATGTGCTTGCTCTTCGAATGCATAAAAAGATTCTTTGAAATACTGATGGCACTTGTATTGTCACACATAATGGGGACAGGAGGTGTACACTTGATTTGAAAATCTTGTAAGGTTTGCATCATCCAAAGGAGTTGAGTGCAACAAGATGCGGCGGCCACATATTCTGCTTCTGCTGTAGATAAGGCAATAGAATTTTGCTTCTTGCTGAACCAAGATACTAACCGGGGTCCCATATAGAATGCACCACCACTAGTGCTTTTCCAATCATCAACACTTCCAGCCCAATCTGCATCAGTGTAAGCATGAAGAGTAAGATCAACATTCTTTGGATACCATAGACCAAAGTCTTGAGTTCCTTGTAGATATTTGAAAATTCTTTTCACAACCTGAAGGTGAGACTCTTTTGGATTAGCTTGGAATCGTCCAACAATCCCAACTGCATGCATAATGTCTGGTCTAGTCCCAGTGAGATAAAGTAGACTTCCTATCATTGATCTGTAATCTGGTTGATTCACCGTGGGAGAATTGCCATACCAGAGTTCATATGGAGTTTTGTCACTATTTACCCGAACATGAGCTTTAATGAGAATGTTAACTGCTGTATGTGCTGCTTCACTCCAGAACATGTCAGGAACATCAGAATCAGCAAGCATAGCTCTAGCCATTTGAACAATTGTTCTATTCATTCTTTCTGCTACACCATTTTGTTGTGGAGTGCCTACTACAGAGAACTGTCGTTTAATGCCATGTTGTTCACAATAATCAAAGAATTCATTTGATGAATATTCTCCTCCTCGATTAGATCTAAGACACTTGATTTTTAGATCTAATTCATTTTCTGCCAAAGCTTTGAAGCTCTGAAATTTTTCAAGTGCTTGATCTTTGTGTTTAATGAACCCGATCCAACACATTCTAGAGTAGTCATCAATAAATAAGATATAGTATTCTTCCCCACGTAATGAATTTTTCCTCATAGGTCCACATATATCAGTATGAATGAGTTCAAGAGGCTTACTTGATGATCCTTCTTTGGCATTAAATCGTACTCTGGTTTGCTTACCAAATTGACAAGATTTTCATATGGTACTTTCTGGAAGATTGACCTTGGGAAGATCACGAACAGCTTGAAGTCTGCTAGCTTTGTTGATTTGAGAGAAACTCAGATGTCCCAGCCTTCTATGCCACAGCCAATTTTCTGAGGACTTGCTCAAGTAACATCGATCTATGCCATTTAGAATATACAGGTTGCTTGGATTTCTTTTTCCTTTTATAATGATTTTACCTGTGTCAAGATCACGAACCACACATTCTTTGGAACAGAAGACCACTTCTGCTCCTTGATCACACATTTGACTAACACTTAACAGGTTATGCCTTAATCCATCCACATACATGACATCTTTAGCCTTCACTTTTTCTTTTAGAAATACTGACCCTTTTCCTTTAATTACAGCAGGAGTATCATTTCCAAATGTAACTTTCTTTTCCTTTTCTAGAGCATTATAAGTATGAAGTTTGCTTTTGTCACCTATCATGTGTCTTGAGCACCCACTAACGATGTACCATTGATTTTCTTCACCTTCTACAAATAATGCTATCCCACAATTTTCAACCGGCGGTTCTTTCTTTTTCCACACTTTAGAGCTTGAGGGAACATGTTCTTTTGGCTGTATCTTGTTCCTGCATTCAGATTCTTCATGGCCAAAGTTATTGCAATAAGTACATTCAACTTCACTTTGAAGAGGAGAAAAATTGTTATAGGTATTCTTCTTTGGTTCAGTATCCAACCTTTTCTTTCTTGCTTCTCTTGTCATGATGGTTTTATATGCCACACATTGAATAGCTTTATGACCAAAATTGTGACAAGTGAAACATTTCCCATTGAAGTAGAAATTTCTGCGATCATGGAATCTTCTATTTGAGTTTACCTGTTGGTTGTAGTGTCTTTGAAAGCTATTCCTGTTAGTGTTCCTTGAATTGAGATGGTCCTGCTTTCCCTGTAGAGATCCTCTATTCCCTTGCTGAGTGGCTGAATGTAGTAAACCACCTGTAACTGCTTTTAGATAGTTTGGTGCTGAAGTTTGAGAAGATTCTCCGGTATATCCCAGACCTGTCTTTATAAGAGGAGAACCTTGTACCTTGATAATCTCATCTAAGGTTTCAGATCCTTTGGCAAATCTAAGATTCAAGGTCTTTGCTTTCTCAACTTCTTTTCTTTGACTTACCACTTCACATTCTAGTTTTTCAATATGTTTCTTTGCTTCTTCAAGCTGCTTTTCAATGGTCTCTCTGATTATCTTTTGTTCTTCTAAGAGAATTTTGTAATCTTCTAAGCGAAGTTTGAGTTGATTATTTTCTTCAAGAAAATCGTTTTTCTCTAGAGCATCCATAAAAGTATCCTTTTCTTCTTTGTGTTCAAATGCCATGAGAAGTCTAAGATCTTCTTCACATTCTTCCTCACTATTAGATGACCCATCACTATCTTCATTAGTATAGTAACTTTTCTTAGAGCTAGATCGGTTCTTATTCCTTCTTACAACTTCTTTTCCTTTATAAGGACATTTTGCAGCATAATGACCAACTTTTCCACACTCAAAACATTTGAAGGGAAGCTTACCTTTGAATCTTCCAGTTCCTAGTTGGAGTTTTCTTACGAAATTCGCTTCTTCTTCATAAGATATATAGCTGGATTCTTTGACAACTTCCTTTTCCTTTCCTTTTGTAGATGCCTTAAACGCAGCTTCTCTTATTTGGGAAGGACCTCCTTGTCTCATTTCAAAAGCAGTCAGAGTACCATGTAATTGAACAATAGTAAGAGTTTGCAGATCTTGCCTTTCTTCAATAGCGGAGACTTTAGAATCAAATTTTGAAGTCAAGGATCTTAAGACTTTTTCAACCAGAGTAGTATCATTTTTGGTTTCACCCAAATTTCTCATTCGATTTACAACATCATCTAGACGAAGAAAGAAACTGGCAACACTTTCATCACTATGCATCTTCAAATTTTCATATTCAATTCTAAGAGTTTGGAGTTTTGCATTTTTTACCTTTGTATCTCCTTCATAGCTCAGAATGATTTTGTACCATATTTCTTTTGCTGAATGTAGCTGCATCACCTTAGCAAATTCTGATTCAGACATGCTTCCCAGCAAGACATTTACTTCTTTGGCATTGGTTTCATACTTCTTCCTTTCTGCTGCATCAGTAGGAATTCTTGCCGGGTATTGATAACCTTCTTCCACGATTGCCCATACATCTGCACCAAGACTTTGTAGATATGCTTTAGTACGTACCTTCCAGAATATCAGATTGCTTCCATTGAATAGAGGTGGCTTTATAGACATTATTCCTTCTTGACTTCCCATTGCGACGGATCTCCTTCAAGCGATCAAGCTTCTGCGGAAGGACCTCCTCTGATACCAATTGTTGGGAAAAATACTGAGAGGGGGGGGGGGGGTGAATCAGTATTTTCTGCATATTCAAAAATTTTACTTTTTCTTGCTTCTAAAACCCATACGCGACTTTCCTGATACAGACTCGCGTATATACGCGGATACCCTTTAAGAAACTAGCGTATACACAGAGATCTAATTATGTCATTAATTCTTCACTTATATCATTCCATCATTCATTCATCAGATGTTTAATAAACAGTAAACATGTGCAGTAAGAACAGAATAAACCATCACACAAAGCATCACACATGAACACCGGGATTTTTAGGTGGAAACCCAAATCGGGAGAAAACCACCGCTGCAGTTGCTCAGCCTTCAATATTTTATTATAGAGAAAACATCTTACAACATATGTGCTGGCGCAGACTTGACCAGCACGCAGGCACCCACCTGCGCTCGTTTACCAGCCTCTCCCGGAAGGGAGCTCCAACCCCCTGACTCGTTTACCAGCCTCACCTGGAAGGGAGCTACGACCCCCTGATCTCGTTTACCAGCCTCTCCTGGAAGGGAGCTACAACCCCCTGACTGAAGGCTACAACCCTCAGCACCACCTTGGACCACGTTTCATCAATTTTCACACTGGATCCAACAACTTCAATAGAACACAACTTGCATGCCACGTTTCATCATATTTTCAGACTGGACCCTTTCCACATTTTTAAGCTCAATCATACATCACCAACAGGTACTTATCAATTCAGACATCACAGATCAGATAACAATAATACAGCAGAACAGATCAGATGATTCATACCCCATGCTTCAGCAAACCCTAGTTTGCATACGCGCTTTCACTTCACTGATGTCGCGTATATACGCGCTTCCATTCACACAAACAAGCGTATACCTCTGTACATATTTCATTGCGCATACGCGCTTTCACTTCAGCGAAGCCACGTATATACGCGCTTCCTTTGCGGCGAAGTAGCGTATAGATCTTCAATCATTATAGAGCAGCATACTTCTTCAGATCAGATGTTTAGTTTAGATTTACCCTTTTACTTCAGACAGATGTTCGCCTCAATTCAGATCTAAGCCTTCCATAAGCAGATCTAGTAGATACAAGTACATTTCAGATCTAGATCCCCTTCTTCATCATTTATACTGCATTTAGATTTACCTTCAAGTGTAACCCTTTCCATTCGTATCTACTTCAGAGAGAAGTATTCATTCAAGCTCGTACATCTTGCACCCACACATGATTTGAACAATACCCTTTCTTCTTATATAGGCTGGCCTTTTTCAATACCATGAGCCAACACAATACCATGAGCCCTTCAATACCATGAGCCAAAATGATACCATGAGCCCTTCAATACCATGAGCCCACCAATACCATGAGCCAAAACAATACATTATGAGCGCTTTTTCCCATACGCGACTTGGAACATTGTTTCCCGCGTGCATACGCGACTTCCCCTAGACATATCCGCGTATGCATTGAAACATACTCTTTTTCATCATATATTTGCACAAGCTGAATTCCTTTCTTCCTTGTCTTCTGTACTCACTGTAGATACATCATATTTAGTTCATCAAACCATATTCTATCAAGCACAACTTCATCAAGTAAGTTGTCATCCTCTTCATCAAATGGGTTGCCTTTTAGGGACAACACTCAACATCATAATATCACATCAGATTTTCATAATTTACCAAGCTCATCAGGTCAAGAATAACTTCATCAGGTGGTTTGCCATCAAGGATAACACATGTCAACAGTTGCATGTCTTCATCTTCATTCAGTGGGTTGCCATCAAGGACAACACTCTGCATCATATTCCCAACATTTAGAGTATAGGAGGTGGAATTTTTGGGTCATATTGTATCTCATGAGGGTGTTAAGATAGACCCTAACAAAATTAAATCCACTGAGGAATGTAAAATCCCCACAACCATAAATCAGCTTCGAGGATTTCTCAGGTTGATAAGGTATTATCGCAAGTTTGTTAATAATTATGGGAGAATAGAAGCACCTCTAACAAAATTATTGAATAAATATGAATTTTCTTGGACTCCATAAGCAACTAAGGCCTTCAAACATATTAAAGAGGCAATGTGACAAACACTAGTATTATGTAATATTCCTAATTAGCTTTCAGCTAGTTGGACTATTAATTTTTTCTTTTGTCACTTAGAGAGATGAATAAGAGGGTAGAGAGACCCATAAATCTCTTTAGTAGGAATAAAACCACTTCTAATGTGAATGTAGATCTTTGTATCAGCGGAATAAATCACTATTGGGTGTGAATAAGGGCTAAAGTATGTGGATGGGGTCAATTTTTACCAAATCAACAATGTTGTCATGGAGGTAGTGGAGAGTTATTGGAGGACAATGAAGTTATGGTGGAGGAGTGTATGCATGGGTGTAGCATCTTTAATGAGTGGGACAAAGGGTGAGGAAGCTCACCAAGAATATGGAAGGGGATGGCATCCATAGAAGGCATTCTGAATATTTTTTATGTGTTCGTCTTTTATGACTTTTTGCACGCTTTAGCTGTTTAGTGGAGTCTGACATGTTGTTTAGGACAAGGGTATTTCTAAGTGGAAATACTACCCTCATCCTTGGGGGCTTTGAGTGCCCACTCAGTATAGGTTCATTGAGCTTCATTTCCACTATTCGGCATCATGCCAAGCTTCAACCATTATCCACGGCACAGTCTCCTTCAGGCTTGTGTTGTTTTGCAGGGCAATAGAAGTGGAGGGTTGATAAACCCAGTTTCTGAGCTTTTTTTCCAGTGAGGGGAGCAGACCTTCATCCGAGAGGCTAGAAAGGGATTTAATTGAGAATTATTCCACCATCTGGAATTAGGCCAAGAAATAGTGATCATCTACAATACAATCTCCATAAGAAACTATGTTATTTTGCAGGACAGTTGCAGTGGAGGGTCAAGTACCCATGTTCTTGACCTTGTTTCCCAGTGAGGGGAGTAGCCCTTCATATGGAAATTCAGTGAGGAGGAACATCAAACATTTTCACATCAGATCAGCCACCTCCCAACAGTTATTTAGCTGCAAAGCATTATTCATCCCTAGGGCTACATTTTTCATTTTGTGTTTTTCTGGAAACCCTTTTTGGGTTGTTTTGGAAGTGTGCTAGAAAGCTTAGATATCTGATCCCAACATTTTCTAAGCACTATATCAACATATACATGTATTTTCATTTACAGCAGTAGCCAGTCCCAGCAAAAACCATGTTTTCATAGCCTCCGGAATTTTGTATAGCTTTTTTTCTTCATATTTCATGTATTGGGTTCGTAGAGGCTTGTTTTGCCTAGCTTGAGTATCTTTTTCTTCAAGCTCTTGTACACATTTTCTGATATAATGTCTAATAAAATGGCTCTATGATATGCTCTTATTTGATGTGTTGATATTTTAATGCATTTTCCAATTTTATGTTCTATATTCCTATTTTGACTAGTTTGGAATATTACAGTGGTATCAAAGCATAATCTCGACTTAGCCTATTGGGCACTACATCCATAAATCTGGAGCAATGGATGGAAGAGAGTTTCCAGAAATTCTTCTCCAAACTATGCAGGATATTGCCAGATAAATCAAGGAGATGAGGAGGGAAATACATAAAGAGACCCCAAGAAGGTCTCAACATGGAGAAAGTTCTAGCACCTCACATTATTGGTGTGAGAAATCAGCATTACAACCAGTTCCACAATGCTCCACCATGCCTTCATTCCCAGCAATAGGAAATGAGGCAGGAGGAGCACAAGAGGAGGAGACTCTTCGTGATTATCTCCTCGAATCTGAATCTCAATCTCAGAGGTTCAAATAGCATCTAAATTTTCAAGGGTTATGTCAGGTCAAGGTTAATAGAAGACCCAGTAATCACAATAGAGGTAGAGGGTACATGTAGAGTAATGGTCTACAACATACTTTGGGAAGATTCTTCCTGTCGGCTTTTGATGGGTCACCCAAGTGCACAGCCAAGGCTTGGGTAGAGAAATTAGACATCTATTTTCAGCTGAAGCGAGTTTCAGAGATGGAGGCCATTAAGATAGTAGCACTAGACCTTGAAGGTGAAGCACATGAGTGGTGGTTTCATACATTGGGGCATGCTAGTATAACTGCTTATGCAGATTTTACCCAAAGGTTGGTGGAAATATTTTACCCAAGAGAGCTAGAAGATCATTTTGTTGAGATAGCTAAGCTAAGAAAATCAGAAGATCTGGAGACTTATATCTCTGAATTTTTAAAAATTTCATTCATGGTGCCAGATATATTGACAGCTAGAAGAGCACATATGTTTATTGATGGACTAGCATATCCTTTGCATAAGTTGGTAGAATACACTAGACCAAATACGCTCCTGAATGCTATTGAGAGGGTTAGAGACTTGAAAAATACTTTTCCAAGGGAAATAGCCCCCCTTCAGTAATAGATCTCCTCTCAGTCAAAAGGAGAAGCTATGAAGATTCCTCCCTCACGAGAGAACCAAGACAAAGGGTCTTTTAGTGATGATGAGCTATTCTCAAATAATTATGAGGAGGAAGAAGAAGATCTGGAAGGAAATACCAGTGTTGTAGCACCAGGAGGAGATCCACCACCACTTGGAGGTGGAAATTGAGCAATTTATCCAACTAGAGGAGCCCTTACATCCTTGCGGGGAGTTCTAAAGAATCTAACATTGAGAGACCAAGGCACAGTCTACGAACAGCATGTGCCAATATACAGTGGGACTACCCATAACTTTATTGATTCCCAACTAGTGCAGAGGAGAGTCACACCCACCAGTGATTCTAAAGGATTCTCAGTTGTGGTCCCCAGGACTAAGAAGTGGGGTAAGTGTATTCCTGCATTGACTATGACTTTGGGGACATACACCCTGATAGATCATTTATTTGTGATCAAGACCCCTGACACCAATGTGATATTGGGTGTGAAATGGTTGATTGCACTGGGGGAGGTCACTATAGATTGGGAGGCCTTGCAGATGGCATGGATAGATAAGAAGAGTGGTAATCATAAAAATATCAAGGGAATTCACACCTATCCACCTCAGGAAGCCTCCACATATAAGATGGAGACTGATTTGCACAGAGGAATCCAGGACAACTCATTCCACTCAGATATGCAGTTTAGTTTGGACCATGATGTTTTATTATTTGGAGGCATTCCACCAGTCCCCCGGATTAGAAGTCGGTTAAAGAGTTCTCACAACAAGTAACACCACTCACAGATCTAGCTAAGAGGAGAGCCTTGTATGGGGCCAACATAGCACAGAGGCCCTTTGATTGGCTCAAGGAGGAGATGAATATTTTTTTGGTATCGGTATTGCCAACTCTCACCAAGCCTTTTGCACTGAAAGGTGATGCTTCAGTAGTGGATAATGGCACAAGTACGGTGCAAGACGGATATCGCGTTGTTAGGTATGTGTTCTATTATTTCCATGACTAGTCATGCGTGGGGGGGTCACAGCGGGGGCGATAGCCCCCCTTGTATGTTGTGTCGGGCATAGCAGGGGGGTCACAGGGGGAGCGGTAGCCCCCCCTTGTTTAGGGTCTGGGGCACTAGCCCGGGAAAAAAAATTGTTCCTTATTTTTTGGTGGGCGAACCCACCCATGGTTTTGTGCACGGGTTTGCACATGGTTTTGGGGCATGATGGTTTTTGGTCCCTGGTATTTTGTAGATCGAGTCAAGGGAACTACGGTTATGTTCTAATCCAGGGTTAATGGATTGGGGTTTATGTATGCTTCGGCATGTATATATATGTGTTGTAACACTAAAAGGAATATAATGAAAAATCAAGCTGGTCATCTCGATTTGGTATCCAGGGGAAAATATCTGTGTATATCTGTTTATGTTTTATGCTCTCGCTATTGTTTATTTTTTGTTTTAAGATTTGTTTGCAGATGATTTCTGTTCAGAGTTAAAACCTACATCTGGTATCATAGTTGTTTCGGCTTCAAGGGGACGCCTTTGATACTGAGGGGTTTTTTGCTCAAGCCTGTGGTAGATCTTGTTCAGTGGGAGATCTGTGGGATTGATTCTTGCGGTGAAATAATATGGCGAGCAGTGGAAAGATAGAGATTGAGAAATTTAATGGTTAAAGTTTCGAGTTGTGGAAGCTCAAGATGGAGGATCTACTGGTGGATAAAGACCAGCGGATTATGGTAGATCCAGGCACTAAACCAACAGCAATGTCAGATGAAGACTGGAAAAAGTCGGATCGGAAGGCGAAGAGCACAATATGGCTGTGTGTCTCATATTCGTTATTTTTGAATGTATCTGGGGAATCTATGGTGAAGAATTTGTGGAAAAAACTTGGGACTTTGTACCAATCTAAGTCTCTAGTGAATAAATTATTCCTACAGAAAAGTTGTATAACCTGAGGATGAAGGATGGAGACTCGGTCACAGAGCATCTGAACGCCTTCAGTACTGTGGTAAGTCAGCTATCATCTGTTGATATTAAAATCTCAGATGAAGATAAGTGCATCACTTTGTTCTGTTCTCTACCAGAATCGTGGGACAGTCTGGTTATTGCAATAGGTAACAATACAACTACCTTGAATTTTGATGACATTGTCTCAGCCTTACTATCGGAGGAAATGAGACAGAGAAATATGGAGGGTCATAATGGAGATGCATTATCTGTACGAGGAAGGTCCAAAAATAGAAACAAGAATAAGGTTTCGAGTGGGAGATCTAAATATAGAGGAAGATCTAAATCTCCTGGAAATTTTATAAAGGTGTGCTAGAAATACGGAAAGGAAGGGCACTAAAAAAAGGACTGCAGAGCTAAATCTCCTGAGAAAGGAAAGGGATCTAATTATGCTCCTTATGCAGAGGCAAAAACCACCTCAGATGAAGGTGGAGATGTGTATTTGGCTTCTTCTTCAAATACACATGTAGATCATGAGTCATGGTTGATTGACTCGGGTGCATCCTTTCACTTCACTCCCCATAGGGAGTGGTTCTGTCAGTATGAGAAATATGATGGTGGTGATTTCTTCTTAGGTGATGATAGGAAGGCCAAAATCATCAGACTTGGAAAAATAAAGTTGAAGCTGCAAGGTGGAAGGATTATAACACTTCATGGTGTTCTTCACATTCCTGCATTGGCCAGAAATCTTATTTCTGTAAGCAAGATGGATGATACAGGTGTAAAAAGAGTGTTCGAGAAAGATGCCTGTAAGATGGTTTGGGGAGCACTGGTATTAATGCGGGGAGTTCATATTGGAACTCTGTACAACCTTCAGGGTAGCACTATTATTGATGGGTGCAATAGTTCTGTGGTTCCCGAAAGTGGAGTGGAAGCCTAGCGGTCTCTAGAGAAAATACCATGCTATGGCACCAAATGCTTGGACATATTAATGGTATGGTAGAAGGTATGTCTAATAGATCTCTGGATTTCAATTTATGTGAACATTGTGTATATGGGAATCAGAATCGAGTGAGTTTTCCTTATGCTGCTAAGAGGGCAAACAAGATATTAGAGCTTGTGCACAGTGATGTGTTTGGACCTGTGTTGGTTCCATCACTGGGTAAGTCTGTGTACTATGTTTCATTCATATATGACTTCTCAAGGAATACATGGATATATTTCTTGAGGAAGAAATTTGAAGTCTTTGACAGATTTAAAGAATTCAAGGCTTTGGTGGAAAAACAAGATAGAGAAGAATATGAAAGTGTTGAGGACAGATAATGGTGGGGAGTTCAACAAGAAGGAATTTGAAGAGTTCTGTAAGAAGTATGGTATAGCCTGGCAGAAGACTACTCCATACACACCTTAGAAAAATGGAGTTGCAGAAAGAATGAACAAAATTTTGATGGAAAAGGCAAGAAGCATGCTCAGTGGTACCGGATTAGGACAATAATTCTGGGCAAAGGCAGTGGAGACTGCATGATACTTGGTTAACAGATCACCTTCATCAACGTTAGAGGATAAGACTCCACATGAGGTATGGACTGGTAAGAAACCATCTCTTTCACAGTTGAGGGTATTTGGATGTGATGCATATGTACAGGCTTGTAATGTCTCGAAATGGAAATCAACAGAATTTTTCTCCACTGAAGTGTTCCTTTGTCTGAAATATTAACAACGCTATGTCAGATATGGACTGAGAGGGATTTTACCAGTTATTTCACCTCTAGAGAGAGGATGAGAACCAGAGGCTTCCTGGCCCTTACTCGGACTCTGCCTATATCTATGGAAATATTTCTTCCTTCAGGAATATCTTGCTCACAAGAGATGAGCTACAACAATACACAAGCATGAGCTGGAAAATAGCAGTGAGTGCAGAAACTTCAGAAAACGCAATAAACCCTCATAACTTTCTCATTGATAATATGATAGAAGAAATGTGTACAAGATCTTGAGGAAATGGTCACTCAAGCTTAAGAATAGACACAAATACAATGAACATGGAATACTCTGCTACATATACATTATGCCCAACTATGACTGTGCAGTCTATGAAGGAGGAATGATGCAAAACAATAATACAATGGAGATATGGCAATATTAAGCTCAAATAATAAAGGGGGGGAGATGGATGTCAAACCCTAGAAACTATAATAAACAATCCCTAAAGGGATTGGCTACAATACATAAAAAATGGCATTACTGCAGAAATGTCGGAGTAGTTGGAGTAGCTGCTACTCTAAAATGAGAACCTGAAGGAGATGGTTGAATAATGCTGCATAAAATGTATAGAACTCCTCCAATGGAAATCTAGAGTGAAAGGCTGATCCTTTCACCAAAGATCTCACTCTCCAAAATACCGGTGCAACCCATCACTACAATTTCACTCAAGAACTGCGCAGTCAAGGAAAGGAACTACGTTGTAGATGATGGGAAGAGATTGGCCTCCTACCAAGATATGGGAAATGGAGCTGATATCTCCCCTACTAATCTCTCGGATGCATGAGAGCTTCTACCTCTCAAATCTAAGCTTCAGAATGATGGTGTGAGAACCTCCACTGCAACCCCAGCAACACAATGGCTCTTGCTGCAAGAATCACTGCACTGAAAGGAATAGCTTTGGCCTTGAGACAAGATGTGGAGAAGATGAAGATAAAACCTTCAAGAGCTTCTCAAGAAGGGAGGGAATTCTTTAACAAGAAATCCCTTGTGTTGAACAGCACAGCTATCACAGTGTGAAACTGTGGAAAGCAATTCGAAATATTTGAGCTAACTCAAAATGGTTGCTTTCCCCTCCTTTTATGCCAATCAAGGCTCCTTATCCATGGACCCCACACATTAGGGTTTTCTCCTCCTCATACAATTTCGTAGGCTTCCCAAGAAAGCTACACCTCCAACTATTACGTAGTTTGACTTGGTCAACATGACCTAGCCCTCTTTGCAATTAACCCTTTTCGCACATGGAGTGTGCAAACAAGCTCCAATAATGCTCCTCTTTCATAATGTGAGGGATTTTATTAATGTTTTTCATAATCATGGTCTTCCTTACCCATTTATTTAGCTACAACACTATAAAATCAAAATTATAATGTTCCATTTAGCCATGTAATAAAATGGGACATTAGAGTCCTCCCCTCCCAAATGTTGCTTGTCCTCAAGAAACTGCAAGGATAGCGCTGAAAGAACCTCCACTCAAGGCATGGAGTCTGAAATATGTTGAGGAATATCTTCCTCATGTAGATCCTCCATCCCCCAAGAAATGATCCATAAAAAGTGAGTTACCTCCCAACATGGCAACTCCTGAAAATCATCTTCCACCTTTGGCTCCTGTAATATAGGTGGGCTGAAAATCTGATCTTGGTAGACATAGTAGCATACCCCACACTATTATCCTCTCCACTTAGGATAAGTGTAGAGTATATGTTGATCCTGGAATGCAAATAAGTTTCCTTCCAGTGGCAAGTTGAAGACTAGACCTCCAAAGATCTCTTCTCCAGCGTTATGAAACATATTGTCCAAAATCATCTCATATGTGATGAGTTGGTAGTCATCACCATATGGCATCCAATCGATCATATGGATCACCTCAAATGGAAACAAATTTTTTGTTGTAGTGGCCACATGTCCTCTCATGTTCCCATTAGAACATGCAATGAAAATAGTGTGGGAGATTTCTCCCCCAAGGGACACAACCAACCAGTGTGTCATTCCCCCAATCACGCTCTCAACAAATACAAATATTTTAGCAATGCAATGAGCCATAATGGAAACCATGCTTGCTGTCACATGTAGCAAGGGAGAAAGAAAATGGTCCCTCAACTGTAATCAATGCAGTTTAACCCTCAACTGCATAAGAGTATGATAAAAGGTGTGGCCTCTCAACCACTTGCTTGCTATCTGACTCTCCTCAAATGTATAGAGGAAGTGAATGATATATGGTGCAAGGTGAGTAGGTCCTCCAAAATACATTTCCTCCCCAAGTCCTCCTAGGGAGTGGTCACCAATAGTGTTCATGGCCTTAAGTAGACCATGGGGTCCAAAAAGAAGAATGCCCCTCCTTGGAGCAACATCCCGTACATATATGGTTAAGGGATGAATATATAAATCATCATGCAAATAAACAATTCCCTTACCATAAGTTCTGCTCATGCAAATGGAGTGGCTCAAAATTGAGTCTCCCCTCATCCTCCAAGAGAAAAAAGGTGGTTGTCTTGACTCCTTCGAAGAGCTATGTATCTCCTCCATTTGGACATGATCTATGCATCTCCTCATATGCTGATTTTTCAATATCATGCAAGCAAAATGATCCTGGGAATAGTCCACCAACAACCCAGAGCTCCCACATGGATCCATCCTCCAAAGTGACATCGTTGATGATCCTTCATGAAGAGCATCTATCATATGGTCATCTCCTCCTTTGACATGTCTCATGCCAAAGATGCAAATTGGAAGGTTGCTAACCTTCCCCTGCTGCTTCTGCCACAGTGCAGAATCTGAAATAAGAGGGGGTGGAAATGATATTGAGGGAATGGCCCCCTCCTCCTTGAGTCTACCCAAGACTCTCAATGTTTTGTAGATATCTCCCAAGGTCTCCACTCCACTGGAAACAATTAGTGGTGCCCCATCATGTGAAGCACCCCCCACCAGCTGGTGAACTGGTGGTCTCCCTGGCAGAATGTCTCCATGCGGTGAGACATCATCCTCAAGAGGTGACTGCATAGATGAATGAACAAATATGTCCATGCTTGTACTGCACAATCCAATCACCCTCTTAGGTGCATCATTCCCCAAAAGTGAATAGGGAAGTGTACTCCTCATCTCAAGATTCTGGGTCTTCGCCCTACTTCCTCCTTATATCCCAAGGGTGATACACTTCCTCAACAATGGCACATGTGTGCCTTGATCTCCATGCATGAGATCCTGGGGACTTCCTTGCAAGGATGCAAGAGTCCTTCTCCTTGGATCAAGAGCTCCTCCTTCCTCTACATGAGGCACTAGATAGTCTCTGGATAGCATTGCGCTATTTCCATTAGCTCCCTCAACATAATTGGGCAACCCTCTAACAATGTTGCTGCAAATATGGAATCTCTCCCAAAGTGGAAGCAGTTCCTGATCATCAAAAGCCAAGGAGTATCCCCTTTGCACCATGATAGTGCCATCTCCTACTCTTGCAACATTGTACTTCATGTGAGAGCACATATTCCTTTGCTCTCTCCAACACCATCCAAGCAACAAACCTCCTTGTTGCCTCCTCCTACCCCTAGAAAGAGAGTATGCCAAGTGATGGCCAAACTCCTTCAAGAGTAACTAGCGCAGCCAAGCCTCTTGCTGCCCGGTATCATAAATCTGCAAGTGGCCCACTAGCCCCTTGCTTCTTCTCCACCACATCCACTCAGCCATGTGTGGATGTCTCTTCCCTTCATTCATCCTGGTACTCCTCCTTTGAGGATCACCCTCATCCCAAATCAAACCTCTGCATTTCATGGGATTTTGAAATAAAGATCTTTTGAGGATCAATTTGATCCTATAAGGATCCAAATAGTTGGTAGGAAAAAACCTCCCATCATGATATGTGTGTCTCAAGGAATTTCCACCATAGTCATGAGAGAATTTATCCATTCGAAGATGTCCCCCATCTCCTATTTGCTCCTGTGAGAAGGAAAAACCCTCCTCCAACTGCTGAAGAACCCTGCACTCCAAAAAGTGTGGGAGTGCACCTCCATTGAAATCTCTCTGTTAGATATCCTTTGCATCACTACTCTTGTACAGCGCAGTTTTATTCTGCTTCTCTAAGTCACCTACATGCAATGATGTAGACCCATCCAAGGTGTTTGCTGAAATGACAAGAAATGGATCTCCGATCATACCTTGGTGAAACTTGGAAGCTCCTTGCAAGGCTGCAAGTGTTGCTCCCTCGTGATTATTGGCCTCCCAAATTGTTGAAGATGAAGGTTGCTCCTCCATGGTCTCAACAGCACTGGTACATGCCTCATCCAATGGTGGTGAGGGCTCCTCCCTCTTTTTTCCAAATCTACTGATCAATCCTTGAGAAAAATCAACAATATTTGAAACCCTTGCATGGTCTAAATGGCTGATCCACCAAATATTTGCTTCACCTTCTAAGTGTAGCGCTACAACTTCTACTACCTCTTTGTCTGCTATAGGATGTAGCAGGAAAAAGGCCTCTAGCTTCTTTGCCCAAACCTCTACTGCACATGTGAGTGATCCATCAAATGTGGACAATAGAAATCTATTGCCTCTCATCATCCCGTGGCTATGGGGTCTTTCTTCTTCTTTCTGCTGAATAAACTATGGAAAAGATAAAGTCTCTTGGGAGACTCTAGGGTTTTCTTGGTATTCGGCTAGGTACTCACTTAGAATTTCGAATTCCAAGTGTCTTCCATGCTTCTTCTCTGCTTCTTTGTGAGAATAGGAAGTGCATGGTCCTTCCTCTTCTCCTCCTTCATTTTTCTTGACCTCCTTGGAGAGGTCTCCTCTAGATTTCAAAATAGATGAGAGAAATCTCATCTTCTTCATCCCTGGGCTCTCTGCTTCTGAAATTCAAACTTCACAAGCTGAGCCAAGTTCGAAGCTCTGATACCACTGTAATGTCCCAAAATTGAAATCAGCAGAATTTTTCTCCACTGAAGTGTTCCTTTGTCAGAAATATTAACAAGGCTATGTCGGAGATGGATTGAGAGGGCTTTTACCAGTTATTTAACCTCTAGAGAGAGTATGAGAACCAGAGGCTTCCTGGCCCTTACTCAAACTCTTCCTATAACTATGGAAATATTTCTTCCTTCAGGAAGATCTTGCTCACAAGAGATGAGCTACAGCAATACACAAGCATGAGATGGAAAATAGCAGTGAGTGCATAAACTTCAGAAAATGCAATAAATCCTCATAGATTTCTCATTGATAATATGATAGCAAAAATGTGTACAAGATCTTGAGGAAATGGTCCCTCAAGCTTAAGCATAGATACAAATACAATGAACATGGAATACTCTGCTACATGTACATTATGCCCAACTATGACTACGCAGTCTATGAAGGAGGACTGTTGCAAAACAATAATACAATGGAGATATCGAAATATGAAGCTCAAATAAGAAACGGGGGGAGATGGATCTCAACCCCTGGAAACTATAATAAACAATCCCTAAAGGGATTGGCTACAATACATACAAAATGGAATTTCTGCAGAAATGCCAGAGTAGCTGGAGTAGCTGCTACTCTAAAATGAGAACCTAAAGGAGATGATTGAATAATGATAAATAAAATGTATAGACCTCCTCCAATGGAAATCTAGAGTGAAAGGTTGATCCTTTCACCAAAGATCTCACTCTCCAAAATGCCAGTTCAACCCCTCACTGCAATTGCACTCAAGAACTGTGCAGTCAAGGAAAGGAACTGCACTGTAGATGATGGGAAGAGATTGGCCTCTTGCCAAGATATGGGAAATGGAGCTGATATCTCCCCTACTGATCTCCCAGATGCATGAGAGCTTCTACCTCTAAAATATAAGCTCTGGAATGATGGTGTGAGAACCTCCACTACAACCGCAGTAACACAATGGCTCTTGCTGCAAGAATCACTGCACTGAAAGGATTAGCTTTTGCCTTGAGCCAAGATGTGGAGAATATGAATATCAAACCTTAAAGAGCTTCTTAAGAAGGGAGGGAATTCTTGAACAAGAAATCCCTTGTGCTGAACTGCACAGCTATCACAGTGTGCAACTGTGGAAAGCAATTCGAAATATCTGAGCTACCTCAAAATGGTTGCTTTCCCCTCCTTTTATGCCAATGAAGGCTCCTTATCCATGGACCCAACACATTAGGGTTTTATCCTCCTCATGCAATTTTGTAGGCTTCCCAAGCAAGCTCCACCTCCAACTATTATGCAGTTTGACTTGGTCAACATGACCTATCCCTCTTTACAATTAACCCTTTTCACACATGGAGTGTGCAAACAAGCTCCAATAATTCTCCTCTTTCATAATGTGAGGGATTTTATTAATGTTTTTCATAATCATGGGCTTCCTTACCCATTTATTTAGCTGCAACAATATAAAATAAAAAATTCTAATGTTCCATTTAGCCATTGGCTAAAATGGGACATTACAATGTTCCAAAGGAGAAAAGGAGCAAGTTGGATAAAAAATCTGAAAGATGCATCTTTATTGGGTATAAGGATGGTTTAAAGGGTTACAAGCTTTGGAACCCGGAAACAAGGAAGGTTGTGTACAGTCGAAATGTGGTGTTTAGAGAGGTGAAAGATGTTGTTAAACATGAAGTCCTACCAAGGGAACCTGAGAAGATAGAGTTTGAGCTAAAGGAGGACGAATCAAACTCTACAACAGAAGAAGACTCAGAAGAGGAAGAGCCACAAACTCTAGTTGTGAGAAGATCAGTTCGGGAAGAAGATAACCAGAAAGGTATAGTCCATCTACTTTCTTTTAAAAATTTTCTTTAACTATAACTGATGATGATCCCAGAACTGTCAGGGAGGCAGTAGATTCAGAGGATGGAAAACTCTGGAAGGAGGCCATGGTTGATGAAATGGCATCCTTGCATAAAAATGACGCATGGGATCTGGTGGAGTTGCGGCTAGAAGGAAGCCCATTGGGAGAAAATGAGTGTTTAAGAAGAATATGAATGTAGAAGGAAAGGTGGAGAAATAAAAAGCTCGGTTGGTAGCAAAAGGTTATTCCCAGGTGTCGAGAATTGATTTTGGTGATATTTTTTCTCCTGTTGCCAAAGTTACTTCTATTATATTACTTTTATCTGTTGATGCTGCATTTTATTTTGAGGTAGAATGGATGGATGTGAAGATAGCATTTCTTCATGGGGATCTGGAAGAGGAGATCTACATGAAAAAACCTGAAGGCTTTATGGTGAAGGGGAAGAAAGAACTGGTATGTAGGTTAAAGAAGTCTTTGTATGGGTTAAAACAGTCACCAAGGATGTGGTATCAGAAATTTGATACCTATATACGAGGACTTGGCTTCACCAGAAGCAAGGAGGATCACTATGTTTATTTTAAATTAATTGGTGACCGTGTTATCTATTTGATCTTGTATGTGGATGATATGTTGTTGATTGGAAATGACAAAGAAATTTTCCAATATTTGAAGACCCAACTGTTCTCCAAATTCGACATGAAGGATATTGGTGTTGCAAACTATATTTTGGGCATGGAAATTAAGAGAGATCGGACAAAGAGGAAGCTCTGGCTAAACCAGAGGAATTATGACGAGACTATATTGCAGAGGTTCGATATGTAGGATAGTAAACCAGTGAATGTTCTGATTCCTGTAGGTACAAAGTTGTCTGCTGAACAGTGTCCCAAGACACAAGAAGAAGAGGAGGATATGTCTTGTGTTCCATATGCAAGTGTAGTGGGTAGCTTGATGTATGCAGTGGCCTATACTAGACCATACATTGCACATGCAGTGGGAGTATTGAGCAGGTTTACGTCAAACCCAGGGAAGGAGCATTGGATAGTAGTGAAGAGGGTTTTCAGATATTTGCATGGCACTAGTGGTTATGGCTTGTGCTACCAAGGAAGACCAGGATTGGAAAGAGTGTTGGACATTCGTGGTTTTGTTGATGCATACTGGGCTGGAGATCTGGACCAAAGAAGATCTACAAGTGGGTATGTGCTTAGCCTATTTAGAGAGTGTAGTCATTTGGATGAGTAAAAGACAGTCTATAGTGGCTCTTTCAACTATAGAGGAAAAATACATGGTAGCCACTCATGCAAGCAAGGAAGTAGTTTGGTTGCAGAGATTGTGTTCAAGTATGGGGTTGGTGCAACAAGCTATAAGGATAGATTGTGATAGCCAAAGTGAAATTTTCTTGGCTAAGAACCCTGTTTATCATTCAAAGACAAAGCACATCGATGTTCAATATCACTTTTTGAGATATATGGTTGAGGCTAAAAGGGTGTTGCTAGTAAAGGTGGACACTTTGAAGAATGTTGAAGATTCATTAACAAAGTCTGTGAGCACTCAAAATTTCTCTTGGTGTAGAGAAACAATGGGTTTTGCAAAGCTCGGCTAATGAATTAGATTTGTTGTGGCCCCCTGTGGAAAGAAAACAAGAATTGGGAGAATTTTGGGTATGTGTTATATTATTTCCACAACTAGTCCTGCGCGGGGGGGGTCACACGGGAGCCGATAACCCCCCCTGTACATTACGCCGTGTGCAGTAGGGGGAATCGCAAGGGGGAGGAAACCCCCCTGTTCGGGGTCCGGGGCAGCGCCCCAGGAAAAAAAATTTGGTCCTTCTTTTTCGGTGGGCGAACCCGCCCATGGTTTTGTGCATGGGTTTGCACATGGTTTTGGGGCATGATGGTTTTCAACCCCTTGTATTTTGTAGATCCGTTTAAGGGTACTATGGTTATGTTCTAATCTAGGGTTAATGGACTGGGGTTTATGTATTCTTTGGCATGTATATATGTGTATTTAACACTAAAAGGAATATAATGAAAAATCAAGCTGGTCGTCCCAATTTGGGATCTAGGGGAAAATCTCTGTGTATATATGTTTTATGTTTTATGCTCTCGCTATTGTTTATTTTCTGTTTTAAGATTCGTTTGTAGATAATTTATGTTCAGGGTTAAAACCTACATCCGTAGCCTTTCAGAGTTAGAAGATACTTCCACATCGAAAGGAGTCTTCCATATATGGTAGAGTGTTGCTAGTCTTCATAGATGCATTAGCCAAACTCAAGAGGTTTTGGATGGGAAATAGCTTCCAAGTGAAGATGGACCACCATGAACCTCAGTCTTTTCTTGAGAAGAAACAAATACAAGGGAGGTAGCAAAAGTGGGATAGCAGTAATCTAGCATGTGGCTTTGGCATTGAGCATGTCAATGAGGGGAGCAATGAGGTGACAGGTTCCTTATCATAGAGGATAGCAGTGCCGACATTGATGAGTATAGATCTAGATTGGGAATCCCAGCTATTAGTGGAGTATTCCAAGAACCACTTCACATGTGAATTCCTTAAGGAATAGGTGCCTGATGAGGGATATAGAGTGATGGATGGAGTCATCTATTACCAGGATCTGATCCTCTTGACTAGATATTCTAAGCTCAAGGAGAAGGTTCTACATGCAGCACATGATTCACTCCTTTCCGGTCACCAGGATTTCATCAGGAAATATCAAGCCATTTGGGAGAGATTCGTATGGGAGGGTCTCAAGGAGGATGTGCTCCAGCATATTAGGGGATGTGTAGTTTTCTTGAAGATTGAGCAGGAAAACAACCATCCTGCAAGGTTGTTACAGTCACTCACTTTTCTGGGAGAAAGATGGGAGAGCTCATTTGTGGACCTCATTACTAGCTTGAAAATTGTACATGGTAAGGATTGTATCTTCATTTTCATTGATAAACTAACAAAGTATTTACATTCCTTTGTCATTTATTTGCAATGCATTTCTCCGCAAGAGGGCAAGCCTCTCCTTGGACTTCATGGTCTTCTTAAGACCAAGATTAGTGATAGAGATAGCCACTTCCTAGATGGATATGGGCAAGTATGGTTCTATTTTGGGTGTACTTAGTTAACACCCAATGCCATTTACTACTTCCAAGTAGATGAGTAGATATACACAACATTAAAGTGGTTGGAAAGCTAATTGCCACATTATGATCAGGGGCATCAAGGTGCTAAACAATGCTGGTCTCACTTGAGGGACTATTGTCACCATCCAGAATTTCACATGGCACTCAGTGTATCTCTCTTTTTAGTTCCATATGGTGATGGTGTTCTATTCACTATTGGTGTAATGGTTTGGGCAAGCAAAGCTTCTAGAACCAGAGATTGGATCCTAGATAGTCAGGGTGTATCTCGTTCTCTTAAGGACAACATTGCTACAACCCAATATCAGCAGAAGTTCTACACAGATCATAGATGGGGAGAGAGACAGTGTGGGGTGGACAATTTGGCCTATCATTTTCAGCCATACAACCCATCTACATTGTAGGAGCAGGGGGCTGGGTAGCTTTTTTATGGGCCACACATGGTGATCCAAATTGTTGGGAGAGTGGCATATAGGTTGGAGCTTCTCATTGGGATTAAGATCCCCAACAATTTTCATATCTCATGCCTCAAGAAGGCCATTAGACAGCATGTAGTTTCCTCCATGGATCTCCCACTTCTTTATGATTTGAGCCATTTGGTTTTATCACCAAAGGCTAAATTAGACACTTGGGAGGGGCAGCTAAGGGACAGATTGACTGGAACTACAAGGAAAATACCCTCTAGTGGAGGTTATAAAGGAGGTTTTTAGTGTTATAAAATTGGCCCAAATTGTCAAAAAAACATTTGCTACAACATCCATTTATGGTTATGGAGGTTTTGGCGGAGATTTTAATGGAAATTCAACATAACTAAAAAAAATGGGTGGCTGGAGGTAATTACAGATGTTTTTTTCATCGGTGCGCTACTCGAGTTTGAACGCACCAGTGCGTACATCTAGAAGGTAGCCCGAGCCAGTTGAAGGAGAACACATTGGGTCGTTAATGTATAAAACCGCACCGGGTGCAGTGTTGGTGATACAACGCACGGGGCGGCTCTAATTGGTCTTGGGATTTGTGCAGTGCCCATAGGTCATCTTAATGCATCGGTACGTAGAGACAGATGAACACACTGGTGCACAATATCACACATACGCACCATGATTTATAATTGGTATCAGTATTTTTTCGGTGCCAAGAGGTCGTCCAAATGCACCGGTGCGTAGTTCCACAAAAATGCACCGGTGCATAGTGCCACACAAACACATCGATATTTTTAACTGGTTTTAGTATTTGTGTAGTGCCCATAGGTCGTATAAACGCACTGGTACGCTTCAGAATACAAACACACTGGTGTATAGTAACTGACACGCACCAGTTTTCATTTTGTATTTTTTAGAAACATCGACCCATGACAGTGCAATTATTGTGATTATTTTAAATTCATTATTAATCAAAATTTGACACATCTTATAATAGTATTCATATTTATTAAATTTTTATTAATGCATTTGAGAACGACAATGGAGAACATAATAGAATAAATTAAAACATATTTTATGATATATATATATATATATATATATATATATATATATATATATATATATATATATATATATATATATATATATATATATATATATATATATATATATATATATATCTTTGTGTGAATAAGACAATCTTTTTCATACAAAATGAGCCAGTTATTGGTATCCCTTTGTCTTTCAATTGGGACACTATGTCCATTAAATTAAACAAAATGTCTGATTTCACAAGATAATATTTCAAAAAATACAACATCTTTCTTTGATATGCAAACATAGTGTTCATCATTCTTTGCTTGAACTGTTGTCACTGCTAGAGCTACTTCCATGACTTGGGTTATTTTCAGGAATGTTTTGTTCACTGTGTTGATTGTTTTCTTCTTCTTCACCTTCCATCTACAAACATAAAAATAAACTCTAATGAGTGTATATACATTGGTGAGAATAATGAAAATTGCAATATTAAATAATATACATCAATGTAAATCGAAAATAAATGACATACCATTGCAAAAATTGACTCATAAACTATACACATTCTTTCAAAACCATGTAACATGCCATATTTCAAGATTTCATCTGTTGGCGCAGTTCCATACTTTGTTTCCTGCAAGTTTTATACCCCATGACAAATCATATATTTAATATAAAATATTTTTTTGTTCTATTAATTATAGACGGAGCTAAGTAAAACATGATCAATATATGCTTACAAATTCCACAATTAATTTATGATATGCCAACATATACTCACAACCCATATTTAACCCAATTTCAATTAATTCCTCTGATGGTTCTTCTTTGTATGTTAGCACTTGTTTGAAGAAATTCAATAATGATTTTTGTAAAAAAACTTAAAAAATAAGAAAATGAAATCTGGTTAAGTTGTTATAAGGAAGTAACAATTACTCGCAAACTTAGATATCAACCCTTTTCTTCCTTGTCGTCTTGTTTTATGTGATGAATGGATTCCATTTTATTTTATTTTCTGCAAGAACTTGAAAATTAATATTTAATGCTAAATTGTTTATTTATTGTACCTAATGATCAAAAAATTCAATAATTACATATTACATTTGAAGCACATTGTTGTTGAGATGGCTTCTCCTATAATGCAATTTTGTCTGTTTCTTTGACCATCTCCTTTTACACCTTTTTGAACTTTCCTACTGGCATATTTCTGATATTAGCTCGTTCATCTTTTGAGATTTTCATAATCTTCCTGAAAATGTAACATGATAATAAACTATCTAATTTTTATATTGATATATGAAAAGTAAATATAACAAAAGTGATATTTATAAATAATTCTAGACAAACATTTAAAATAATATTAATTTTTCATTCCTTCTTTTTTGTTGTTGTACATTTTTTCTATTAAAAGTCTGACATGTCTCATTGACCAATTATCTAGAAACTCTTCCTGTAGTTTGGATAAAATTTTGTTCTTGGAATCATTGGATTGGTTTTTGTATTGTAAGTGGAAAGAACGTCTATACATTCATTCCACTAGATCCCTCAAACTTTTGTAAAAGTTTTTCCCCCTTTCGTTAACCTCCAGCACCACTCCAGATGAGCTAAGGAGCAATTCATTTTCATTTGCATGTTCTATTTTCTTTTCTTTTCTTAGAACAACATTCCTTTTTTGAGTTGTTGGTCCCTGTAGAACATTAAACAGATGTAAATTAATAGATCGTTTCACACATGTTATCTAATACTTTTAAGTATATTATTAATGAAAATTAAAAAAAGAAACTCCTATTGGATCGATAGTATTTTTCATTCACCCGATTCATTATTTTGCATTTTTTCCATCAAAATTTTACTCTCTTCTGGTCCTAGATCAGAAATAATCTTATCGAGCTTCTTCATTTTGTGGCTCTGCATGATACACAGTAAACAATACATATTAGTTAAACTTACATATAGTTTAAAAATAATACTTTTTGTAAAGAATTTACAAATAACTTGCCTTTTTTTCTTTTCTTGATGCGTTATCAGTATTTTTGTTACTTGATCTCTTGTTAGTCATTTCTTTATCAATCTGAAACCTGTTCCATATCATTCATTAATATATTTATAAATAAATTGCCAACTTTTCAGGTAAAAAAAAAATCTCAAGAAACCGGCGCGCCATATATTCTATACGCACCGACGTCGGTGCGTGGATGTATTATAAACACACCGCACAAACCATATAATAGATCGTACGCTGCTCAATGTCAACAAGGAGTACCAGTGCATTCCATGTTAACCACCACATCGATTAACATCGAGAAAATAATAAAAATCATTGAGTGTTATTTTTTGTAGGATAAACCGGTGCCATATTTTACATATGGCGCACTGATAAAAAAAAAATTTAATTTTTTATCACAGTACTTTAGCAGTGCACTCGTACAATACAACGCATTGATGCACTAGGTTACGTCGGGCACACCGATGAAAAAAAAACAGTTTTTTTTTAATTCACACAAGGGCCGACATGGATTGGGATCCGACTACGCAAGTCGTCCCGTCGGTCGGATGTCTTAGGCCTATAGTTAGCAATACAAACCCTATAAATCTAGCATGAAAAGGCCTAATTCTGAAATCACAGAAAGAGGGAGAAGAAAGGGTAGAAACAAAAAGAATGTAGGGTTTGCTTCTAAAATGGATTTTTTTTTGCGAAACAGCATGGTAGTGATGTGCCATAATGAAATAGCACACCAGTAGCATATTTTACATATGGTGCACTATGAATTTTTTTTTTTTTTTTTTTAATTTTTTATCGCAGTACTTGCGCGGTGCATCTGTTTATAAAACAACACTGGTGTGCTAAGTTACGCCAAGCGCACCAATGAAAAAAAAATCTGTTATTTTTTAAATTCACGCAAGGGCCGACATGGATTGGGATCTAACTATGCAAGTCATTCCGTGGGTTCGATGTCTTAGGCCTATATTTAGCAATACAAACGCTATAAATCTAAATTGAAAAGACCTAATTCTGAAATCACAAAAAGAGGGAGAAGAAAGGGTAGAAACAAAAGGAATCTAAGGTTTATTTCTAAAATGAAATTTTTTTGTGCGGAACAGCATGTTCACGGTGTGCCATAATTAAATAGCACACCGATGCCATATTTTTCATATGGCGCACTGATAAATACAAAAAAATTGTTTTTTTTAATTTTTTATCACAGTACTTTCACGGTGCACTGGGATAATCCAGCACACCGGTGCGCTAGGTTACGTCGGGCGCACCGATGATAAAAATTAGTTTTTTTTAATTTCATGGAAGGGGCGATATGAATTGGGATCTGAATATGCAATTCGTCCCATGCGTTGGATTTATTACACCTATATTTAGCAACACAAACCCTATAAATCTAAATTGAAAAGCCCTAATTCTAAAATCACAGAAAAAGGTAGAAGGGTAGAAACAAAAAGAATCTAGGGTTTGTTTCTAAAAATGGATTTTGCTTTTTATTTTGTTTCTGAAAACTGCAGAAAAGTAAAAAAAAAACTGCAGGAAAAGTAAAAAAACTGTAGAAAAAGTTCAAAAAAACAACAAACTTGGATTTTTTTTCTTTTACTATGTAAAATAAACTGTAGAAAAAGTTTTAAAAAATAATAAACTTTAATCACGTGATCGTTTGAAATTATATGCTACAGGGTTTGAATCACCATAGGTTTGGAATTCTGATAGTCTGGATACTTCTTTTTTAACGTATTTCCCTGCTCCACAGTAGTCTCGTGCTATGTTTGCTCCAAGTATGTCTCGTGCAAATCTCTGGCTGAAACTTTTTGCAAAAATAGTGAAATAACGAAAATTTTTTAGTATTTAAAGAAATGTTTTATGAAATTAGATTTTCGAAAATATTTTAACGCCCATTTTCAATTTACCGTTTTTTTTCACTTAAATAAATTAGACTTGTTCTTTTTTGATTTGCAGTTATTCGTCACCGGTGCGTCACGTAATGGAACCGCACGGGTGCATCTATTTATAAAACGTCACCAGTGCGTTAGGTTATGCCAGGAGCACCGACGAAAAAAAATGTGTTTTTTTAAATTTCACAAAATGGCCGACATGGATTGGGATCCGACTATAAAATTCATCCCATGGGTTGGATGTCTTACGCATATATTGAGAAATACAAACCCTATAAATCTAAATTGAAAATCTCTAATTATGAAATCACAGAAAGAGGGAGAAGAAAGGGCATAAAAAAAAAGAATCTAGGGTTTGTTTCTAAAAATGGATTTCTTTGTATTTTGTTTCAGAAAACTGCAGAAAAAGTAAAAAAAAAACTGCAGAAAAATAAAAAATAAATAAAAAAAATAAAAACCTTTGATTTTTTTCTTTTACTGCGTAAAAAAAAACTATAGAAAAGGTTACAAAAAAAAACAATAAACTTTAATCACGAGATCGTTTGAAATTCTATGCTACAGGGTTTGAATCACCAGAGGTTTGGAATTTTGATTGTCTGAATATTTCTATTCGAACGTATTTCCCTGGTCCACAGTGCTCTCGTGCTTTGTTTGCTCCAGGTATGTCTCCTACAAATCTCAGGATGAAATTATTTGCAAAAATAGTGAAATAATGAAAAGTGTTTAGTATTTGAAGAATTTTTTTATGAAATTAAATTTTCGAAAATATTTTTCTACCCATTTTTCAATTTACCGCTTTTTTTCACTTAAAGAAAATAGAGTTGCATTTTTTTTTATTTTTAGTTATTCGTCACCGGTGCGTCACGTAATAGAACTGCACTGGTTTGTTTGTTTATAAAATGGCACCGGTGTGTCTATTTATAAAATGACACTAGTTTATAAAATGACACCGATAACAAGAATTCGATTTTTAAGGCACCGAAATTACTTTTAGGTGTGTTGACTAAAATTTATTGTTGATTTTTCTCAAATGCAGGGAGAAAATATCATAATTATATCAAATGGACAATTCTTCAAAATCTAGCTCGTTCCATATTATTTCTCAAATTCCATCGCGGATTTCTCCCTATCCATCTCGAGACGTAATATTTACTTCAAATTTTATTTATATTTTCATTATCTAGTTGAATTTATGTTTTTATCCATGTCAACCATGCACAGATTAATTAAATTTATAATGTATACAAATTTGCAGGTTCATGATGCAAATTCAGCATCGAGTTTAGATGCACAAAATATTCAAACAGCTCCTAAACGTCGGAAGCTCTTATCAGGAGCTGCATACCGCAAGGCACATTTGGTAGATGAAAATGGACATCTGCTTCACCCTGCCAATTGTAAAAATATTGCATATTCTAGCCACAATATCCTGACAATGATGGTAATAATTATAATTGTTTGGTATATTGATTAATGTAATTATTTCAATGCAAACCAATTTATAATCATGCAATATTGTCAACGTGGTTACTAATTGATATCATATAATTTTTACTAATCATGTTCAAAGATTTTTTTAAATTATTAAGATTCTAGTGATGATGAGTGACCTTCCTACCATCTTCTATTGCACCCCACGACAATGTCAAATTGAGAGAAGACTGAATTAAGAGAAAAAATTGGAGAGGGACGATACCAATAATGGTTGAATCAACCATCAATTCCATTCCCGCTACCTCCAGATTCACCAATTAAGAATGACTACAGTAATAGTATTTATTCACAAGCTGGCAATGGAGGTAATAAAATAGATGTTGGTATGGATGATTACTTAAGGGATACGACTACCATGGAGACAATGTTGTTAGATGCATTCCAAAACGATGATCAGCTAGGGGATGTTGCTCATATCGCTGACACCTTTTTCGAAAGCCTTAAATTTGCTTCCACCACCCCTCTCTTTGGACCTGGAGATCAGTCAAATTCTACCCAGTTGGGGACAATGATGTTACTGTACAACTTGAAAGAAAATTTTAGCTTGTCGAATGCATGTTTCTCAAAACTTATGAGGTAATTTATGATGAATTACTCCCTTATATAAATTTGAAATATAGTCAGTACACTGCAATGAACATTACAAATGGTAAATTTTATGAGCGTTAATAATTATATCGACATTAATGTACATTTATTAATATATTTTTCCATGATCACCAACTACAGGTTATTCAAAGGTAAGGTTCTTATGAGTGATAATGTCTTGCCCGATAGCTGCGAAGAGGCAAAGAAATTTTTGAAAATGTTGGGTGTTGAGTACATATCATATCATGCATGTCCAAATGATTGTATTCTATATAGAGGATAATATGCAGACAAAGAGATGTGTCCGAAATGTGGGCACGACATGTATGATAAATAAAAAAAGAAGGATAAATCACGTACTAGTCCTCCTTTTAAGATATTGAGGCACATGCCTATAATCTCAAGGATTCAAAGGCTCTTTCATTGCAAATAATTAGCTATGTTGCAAGGATGGCATGCCTCAGACAGAAGTGACTTGGGAGTTATGCTAATCCCAACTGATTCAATAGCCATGAAGCATATAGAGGATACATGGCCTGAAACATTCAAGGATGAAGTATGAAGTCTATGACTCAGCATAGCCATGGATGGCATCAACCCATATTCTCTCGAGAACACCAACCATTCTGTTTGGCTTGTAGTAGTGATCAATAAGAATATCTTCCCATGGTTTTCCGTGAAGAATGATTATCTTATGTTGGCTCTCATAGTCCCTGGTAGAAGACAAGTGAAGAATATGGATGTCTAGTTACAACCACTGGTAGATGAATTGAAGGAATTATGGGATGGGAAAAAGGTATACGATGTATCAAGACCCATCGCAGTAGAGAGGAGTTTTACATTGTATGACATATGTGCTTACATGGCACATGATTATCCAAGCTTAGGAGTTTAATATGGTAAATTGCATGTTTAATTTATTGATTTTTTTATATACATAACAATATTCTTTCATATATTAGTTATTTATTTCGTTGTAATATTTGTTCTGATCTTCATGATATTCTTTAACGTGTCATGCATATTAATTGTATACAATAATCTCGCGGGTATTGTAACAAAAGGGTATTTTGGATGTAAATGTTGTGGACCCTCTCTAAAATCTAGATGGTCCAAGGACCTATGAAAGCAAGTGTATGATTTCTCCAGGGTATTCCTCCCAGAAGAACACCCTTATAGAATAGCAACATCTGCTTTCAATGGTAAATGACAGAGAACCAAAATGCCTCTAATAACGACACCAGCTAAATGGCTTAGAGCATATGAGAGAGAGAAGGAGAAGGAGTTCATAGAAATGTTCGATTCAAATGGGGAGCCTATGTTCGATGATCCAGAATTATTCGACACCTATGTTGAGAAATTTCCCATTGGGATGAAAAGGAAATCTATCTTTTATAACCTCCCATATTGGGAGCATCTTAAGATTACCCACTTATTAGATCCCATACATATATTTAAAAATGTTTCATCTTCTTTATGGAGGCACATATCATCAAAATAATGTGACACATTGGCTGTTAGGAAAGATATTATTACTTCAAAAACTAAAAAGAAACATTGGCCAAGACGATTAGAAATTATGGGATCAGAGGCAGGCACTGGTCCCTATAATTCATGGTTTTTCAAAGAAGGTGATGTCCCTTGGATTTTAAAAAAAGATGATATTTCTTTGGCAAAGGAATTTATAATGGGTGTGAGGGTGCCAACTTCATATCAGTCTTCACTACGGTGCTGCTTCGCCATGGATGACTATTTGTTGGGGATCGCATGACCATTTGAATCTTCTAAGAGTACGTATAATGTCAAAAGCATGATTTTATTATTTTTTATATTAATAAATTTTATCCCATGCGGGGATCATAAAACATAACTAATTTTGTATATTATTGCACGTGTTTATAACTTTGCAGTTCATTATCCTTTGTTCGTGCGTGGGTGTGTGAAACATGAATTCCCTCAAGACCTAGGACATGCCATATCTAAATTATCTACATTTGTACGTTGGATCATGTCAAAGGAGATTCATGTGGCTAGAATTCCACGGTGGCGTCAAGAGATAGTTGAGATTGTTTTTATGTTTGAGAAGGAACTGTCGACAAGTTTCATGGACTTACAGGATCATCTTCTAATCCACCTAGTAGATGAGTTTGAAATAGTTTGGGTGGATTCTTGTCGTTGGATGTTCTTCTTAGAGAGGTACATGAAGAAATTGAAAGGTTTTTTTCGACAAAGGGAAAAACCCGAGGATTCTATGGCAGAGGGGTACATATCGTATGAGTCTTTCTATTATGCCAATGATTACATCAAGCAGATCGACAACAAACTAGGTGTGGTGATTTGGGACGATGAAAGGGCTGAAGACAAAAGAGAAGGGGAGTTGCTCCAAACGAGTAGAAAAAAGTTCTTGATAAATAGTAAGCGACTTATAATTTTTCAAATTTACACAAAGTCAATATTCATGTTGAACTTAGATATAATGTATATTTTGATCTCTAAGTACTATATAATGTCAGTTTTATTTCATCAGTGAACGCAGAAATTGAAGCAATCAATAAATTCGTTCTTTACAATTCTGAAGCTACATAACCGTGGGTCGCATTGTATGGAAAAAGAGGATGAAATGGGATAGTGACAGGAAATAATTCAGACGGCTGAATGGTATAAGTGTGCCTTATCCCGATCATTTAAAATAAAATATGCCAAAATTATGCCCCAAAAGTTGGGTTGCTGACCAAGTCAAAGAGAAATATGGTGCAACAAGTCATTACCCGTGTGCTGAAGAGGATGCACTAAACGTAGGGATTGGGTGCAGCAACTCGATAATAATTTTTTTAATTTATATGTAAATTTGAAACTTTTTTTTTTTTTTTGTAAATTTGGTAGGACCTCGCTATTTTCTATTTATAATTTGAAAGCAGGTTATAAAATATAAAAATCCAGAATGTGGCCTCAACCTGCCCATAGGAAACTAGGTCTGTTGGCCACCTTAAAGCATTAAAAGCAAGCCAAAATTGAAACTGTTTCATTCGTCCAGAAGACTCCTTAGCTAACTTCTCGATTACAAAATTATCTACAAGTTGGGGAATTAAAAGATGTCCATACAAAAAACCAAAATGCATGTAAAAACCATAGGCAAATTGTAATTCAAACTAGCCATCAGAGGAATAGACTGGAGCATGATCCTTGACAGTGGACCCAGGCATATCTACTTGCTGCAGCTGCTGAAGTTGTTTTTCCATTCTGCCCACACGATCATCAAGTCGGCTAATATGATCAGTAGCCTGATACTGAGTAATTTTGATGTGATTCAACTGGTTCTAAATGTCCTGAAGCAGATCAACTATTTTTGGATCACTCTTTGCTGAAGTAGGGGGAAAAATCTGCATTGCCTTAGCCAAGAGGCACTTGACTATCTAGTAGGTATGGACAGTTTGCTGGAACAAAGTTAGACGACCCCTAGTATTACTGGGATCGGTAATAAAATCCAGTATTTCTTCTTTCGCTTCATTATCTTCTGGTTTAATATTAATATCCCGTTCCCAACCTCGAATCTCCTGTTGAACAGTAGGGGAGTTACCAAGAACATAGTTGGCTATGAAGGTTTCTAGAACCTCCTACCGGGACTTGCGACCACGTTTTTTAGAACTAGTCTTAGGCTGGGCCTGCTATTTTCCTTTAGCAGAGAGATGATAATATCGACGCTTCCCCATGATGGAGAGAGGCCTATGTATGAAAAAATACAAACAGGAATGAATAATTAAAACCTTAGTGGCTGTGTGAATGTAACTGGTGGGATGGCAGAGAATGCCGAGACAAACATAAAGCAGGTGACACGCGCGAGGACGTGGCTGAGAATTGAAGTAAACCTAATCCCGCAGATAAGAAACTGGGTAAACAGAGTATAAACAACTGAGAACGAACAGGGCAGCAAGACAACCCAGAACAATAACCCAGCAATTTGAATACTCCACATTGAGAAGATGGATACGAAGATATCTTCCAGCCCAAGTACCGCCATGCAGATAAACCACCATAAACCCGACCCAGTGACTTCGCCGAGAAACAGAGTTATAAAGAACCCGTTCAGAAGAACAAAACAGATGAGAATTAACACGGAGAAGACAATGCTTAACCCATCCACAACTACAAAACTGCGGAATGGGATTTCCCCAAAACATATGAGCAAAACTAACACGGAAAAGACAATTCTAAAACCATCCACATCTACTAGATAGAGAAATGGGGCTTCCCCAGAATCCTTCCAACATCTGAACATAGGAATGATACCAAATAAACCTGGGATAATTGGCGTGCCCACTGACCAAACAGAAAGTAAGACTAACTCTAACCGGAATTACACCAAAAGTAAATAAGAAGCCTGAAGAATGACATGGGTCGCAAAAGCAAGGTTCTACAGGATTCAACAGAGGAACAGCAAAGCTGGTGCCCATCAGGAGAATCGAAAAAACCATATAGTGCAGCGAGCAATATGAAACCTTGGCGACTTCAACAATGAGTGAGAGTAGAAAAACATATACATACCCCCACAGAGTTGGCTGACTGCTGGAATGGATGGCACCCGGCTTCCTCCTTTGCTGCCTTCGAGCGCTCTCAAGCAAAGAAAATTGCATGGAAAAGTGAGGGTAGGGAGACAATCTACTTACCATATTGCAAACATTCCATCAGCGGTCTGATAGCACAAGCTGTCGACTCTGCAAAATCATTAAAATTCGATCGCTCGTACACTCCATATTCATGGATGAAGGTGCACCATTACTAATCGTAATTGCATGAAGGATGATCAGCAGCCAGCTATCATGGCTTATCATAACTCTGGTGACAGGTGTACTTGGGTTATTATAAGACACATGACACTATGATTTTTTTAACTTCTTTATAATAGGTGCATTTGTTCCCATCTATGTGGGCATATGGACACCATTTTTGCACAGAAAATGTTGATGTTGGAAACATCACACAAGACTGTGGAGTGGAAATTGAGTTCGATCAATCTAGTCGATCTAGCCACCATGATCAAAACCTAGTACGAGGGACGTTAGGTTACGTCGGAAAGATACAAGAGATCATTGAAGTGGATTTCTCTTCTTTCCAATGTGTTATTTTTAGGTGCAAGTGGTGGGACACCTTTGATCGGAATAATGTAAAGGAAGATCACAATAGTAGGCTGATATGTATCAACTCTAGAAAGATCTGGGATGAAGCTAAGGAGCCCTATGTTTTCCCCAAACACTACAACCAAGTGTTTTTTTACCCAGATGTGTTGGATAGGGATTGGTGGTTCGTATTGACACATGACCCTAGATCAAAACATATTTTTGAGAAAAATAGTGCTATCATGCCATGCGAGCTGGAAGATAATGAGGGTGATCATGAGAATCGAGAGTGATATGGTACATGTGTTATTTCATCAATATTTATACTTTTTAAGATGCGTTTTTCGAAACATTATAATATGTATTTTGAATTAATTGGTAATTTTCATTTTGTTAATGTTAAAATCAATATTTCACTTGATAATTTGCAATTATGTTGATCTCAAAAACAATGGCGTACTGTATAAATTAGTTCTTTTTTTTGTATCTAAGATCATAATAAAATAATGATAATTCTAAAGTACATGAATTTATTTGAATTATTATCTAAACTTTATTATGTTACAATAATTCATATTATTCTAGATTTATTATTTTACAATTATTTAAAATTTTACAAATTTAATTTTTTTAATAAAATCATTTCACATGAATACAATTAAAATTTTACAAATATTTTGCATACAATTACAATTTTACATACAATTATAATTACAAATATTACAATTTTACAATATCATGATCATTTAATATTAAATTAATTAATAAACATCACGTTCATGATAATCATCGTACAAACATCATATTTGACTAAAAAACACATTCAAAATCACTAACATCATCATGATCATGATCATATAACAAAACACAATTAACATTATATATTAACATCATGACAACACAAACATCAAATATACATCTCATGTCAAATAACTCATGCTGTCACATACACATATATTTGCAAGCTACACATTAAATGAACATATCTAACATGACCTAAAAATTATGTACACGTCATGATGATCACCAACATGTAAATTAAGTACAACTGCAACATGAACATAAAATACATCGACAATATATATATACAACTGAATAATGTCAAAAATATACAACTGTAATATAAATTTCATGGATCAGTTGGTGGTACAACATCAAATATAGCAGTACTAGTTGAGGCTTTCCCAGTCAATGGTGCAGCCTCGACGGTCGATGGTCCAGCATGCTCATGATCATGATTACTGTTGGATGCTGCATGCTACTGACTGGACGTGGCCGATGGTCCAGCCTGATCTCCATGATCACTGCTGCTAGATTCTAGTGGAGGTTTCTCATATGGCGTGGCGTGAGGTGAACAATCATGGGATGATGAGTCATTGTTCCCGGATTGTCGATCATGCGCTGCATCTCGACCATGCCTATAACGTGCAACGGTCCTCCTCATCCATGTAACCAAGGTCATATCTCCTACGAAATGATGCATCAGTATGTACATGTCACGCGGCATGCCTCTCCACATCTGTAACATCCTACCATCGGCTAGTATGTCTCTCATATGAGCGGGTCTGATGCCCGCCTCAACAATAAATGCAGTGAGTTGGTCACCCAACTCCATTCTATATCTACTATCAAGCTGGCCTGATCATCATTAGGGTACTCCACACCTAGATCATGTGGTGGTGACGACATTTCATCGCTATCAAAAGATCCAATGTCTGCAAAATATATACAAGTACACAACAATAATTAGACAATTTCATTACACAATTTAATAAAAACAAGTTAAAGAACATGCTAGAATAAATTTAAATAAAATAGTAATATTACCTCTATCATGAGGCAGCTCATCAACTGTAGCCTATGAAGATGATGTTGTCACACCCTCGCCAATCCAAACCCACATAAGGACAGGGGGCCATAATGAAGGAATGCTCGTCAACACTGGCTATAAACTCCAATGCATCATTCGATATCCTCGCTGGAAACACAGTCTTGCCCCTCTTGGGCATCATCTGCCCCCACATTTGTATCTGTGCCTCGAACATTGGCCTATGAGGCTTCCAAACGAAAGTAGGCCTTGTCTCTGGAAACCTCTCAAAAAATAAACAAAAAATATCTGAAGAAAAAGGGAATTTGACCCTCCCTTGTGTATGAGCATGACATCTATCTAAGGCTGTACAGGACTACAACTAAAAAATGGCAAACCACCTAACAAGTCATGGCTCCTGTACTAAAGAATCAACATAATATAGAAGCGAGAAACTAATGCGTTTCCCGTCACTGGTGTTGTGTGAAATGGTCGAAATGAGAAGTGAGAGGAACTGCACCTCCTCACTACCAAAAGCACCAATATGTAACTAACCTCCAGTGACCTGAAAATCTGAAGGAGACAGTATTGATGCTCCAATGTATCTTTGGGAATACACTAACTGACTCCCTACTACATAGCCAACTGGAACCTCTGGGAATGAGGGAAAATCCACCCATCTCCTCGATAGGCCTGTAATGAAATATATATCCTCCTCAATGGGCGTGTACCACTAATTACGACCAACCTGGAAAGCCTGTTGGTGGGCATTCAAACTTTGGATAAGATGTCTCAAAAATAAACCAGGGTCGTTTAGGGAAGTAGCCTCCTCATATAACTTGACGAGGCCTACCTGCCTTAGGAGCCCCTCAGTAGCTGTTGTAATAGGGAGAGGGTATGCATCTCTCTCCCTCTCTCGTGCCTCCCATAGGCGAACCATGTTATACTTCTCTGCCTGTTGTTGTTGTTGTTCCCCCTCTTCTCTCCTTTCACGTCTCTGAATGATTGACATATTAAATACAATTTTTTTATTAAATGAGACATGTATTTATAAATACACATATATAATTTTTTTTTGAAAAAACAAAAAAAAAGTCGGTGCTCGAAAAAAAACAGTCATGCACTGGTATCGATGCATATTTTTATGGAGCACAACAGTGACGGGGCACCTTATAATATGCAACGCACCAGCGGTGGTGCTCTAGAAAATTTGTAGGGCACCATTTACTATGTATGGTGTCAGAAGTGCAGTGCGTTGAATAAACTCTATGCCTCGGGGCATATAGTTAAGTTAGCGGACCGACCTCCTGTCATCATTACATAGTCAATGGTGCGGTATTTTACCAGGCCACACCATTGACCCTATCGAAATAAAGAAAGAGGTGCACTAGCAAAAATACCTATCACGAGGCAGATATTTTATTCAATGCACTGCGTTGCCGCTATTCCACTAGGTCAACGGTGTGGCCAGGTAACTGACCACACCGCACTTTAATAATAATAATAATAATAATACGGTGTGCCTTCTGTACTGTCCCAGAATAGGTGTATATACCGTTAGCACCGATTTATCACGCCACACCATTGACCCTGTCGAAATTCGGAATGCGGTGCACTCACAAAATTACTCACCCCGGGTCATATATCTTCGTCAACACACCGTGTAGATGCTATTCCACATTGTCAACGGTGCGGCCGGGTAAACGACTGCACTGCACTTTTTAAAAATTTTTAAAATAGCATAGTGCACCTATCTGTAACACCCCATAACCAGTGCGGATACCGTTTGCACCGGCTGCGGTGCAGCCTATAAATTTACAGGCAGCACCGCGAACCGGCGCGTGCTGAACGACTTGAGCGCATTGCGCGACCAAAAAAAAAAAAAATCTTTTAAATGGTTAATTTTAAGGTTATTTTAAATTATAATCCGCTAAAAGGCTTAATTATGGAAAAACAAGAAAAATACTTGTACATTTGGCCATCGAGGAGGCATATTGGCTGTATAATTTGCAAAAGAAAAATTGCCCACCGTTTTGCAAAATTCAAGCTAGAGATTGGTGGGAAATGCATAGCAGTAGTGCATGCAATGGGTGCAATGGGAGCACCAATGTCGGGGCAGCTCAGACAAGGATAAATTTCACTGGTGCTTGAGAGCTCTGGAGCACTAAGAAAAGTGAATAATGCGGTTTTTTTGCTGTAATATTTTTTTTATTTAACACTGTTCCGGTGCGTGGGGTTTTTATGGGCACACCAGTGCGGTTTCTTAATAATGCACTAGGCGTTTTTATTTTTGGCGCGCTTTTTTATCATGGACCGGTGCGGAAGAGTTGTAAATCACCAGTGTGCTACAGCAATATGACACATCGGGTGGGTGTGTACGGAGCGCATGGTCTCCGATGTGCCAATGTTTTGTGTGCACCGGTGCTTTCTCTTGTTGAGTGCACCAGTGCAAGTTACTATTATAAATGCATCGGACAAAAAACATCTGCAAAAACCTCCTCCCACCAACCTCCTCTAGTAACCTCCGCTATAAAACATATGTCTGGGGTATTTTTATAAGGGATTCCTCAAAAACATCCACTAGAGGGTCTTTTCCTTGTAGTGTGGAGAGCATCCGGTTCAGTGGAGGAGTTTATCGGATGAGGATGCTATAGGGGAAGGAGAGGAGGTTTTTCAGTATCCATCCTTGCAGTTGCTTGAGGACAAGCAACATTTGGGAGGGGAGGACTATAATATTCCTAATTAGCTTTCACCTAGTCAGAATATTAATTTTTTCTTTTGTCACTTAGATAGTTGAATAAGAGGGTAGAGAGACCCATAAATCTCTTTAGTAGGAATAAAACCACTTCTAATGTGAATGTGGATCTTTGTATCAGCTGAATAAAACACTATTGGGTGTGAATAAGAGCTAAATCATGTGGATGGTGTCAAATTTGACCAAATCAACATCGTTGTGATGGAGGTAATGGAGAGTTATTAGAGGATAGTGCAGTTATGGTGGAGGAGTGTATGCATGGGAGTAACATCTTTAATGAGTGGGACCAAGGGCGAGGAAGCTCACCAAGCATATAAGGAAGGGTATGGAAGCCATGGAAGGCATTTTGAATATTTTTTATGTCTTGGTCTTTTATGACTTTCTACATGCTTTGGCTATCTAGTAGATTCTGATGTGCTGTTTAGAACAAGGGTGTTTCCAAGCGGAAATCCCACCCTCATCCTTGGGGTACTTAGAGTGCCCACACAGGAGAGGTTCATTGAGCTGCATTTCCACTATCCGGAATTAGGCCAGGCTTCATCCATTATCCACAGTGTAGTCGCCTTCAGGATTGTGTTGTTTTGCAGGGCAGTATCAAGGAGGGTTGATAGACCCAGTTTCTCAGCTTGTTTTCCAGTGAGGAGAGAATCCCTTCATCTGGGAGGCTAGAAAAGGAGTTCCTTGAGAAATATTCCACCATATGTGCATTATACCAAGCATCATTCATCATCTACAGCATATTATCCTTCAGAAACTATGTTATTTTGCAGGACAATTGCAGTGGAGGGTCAAGTACCCAAGTTCTTGACCTTGTTCTCCAGTGAGGGGAGCAGGCCTTCATCCGGAAATTCAGTGAGGAGGGGTATCATCCATTTTCACATCCAATCAACCACCTCCCAGTATTTATCCAGTTTCAGATCATTATTCATCCCTAGGGCTGCATTTTTCATTTTGTGTATTTCTGGAAACCCTTTATGGGTTGTCTTGGAAGTGTGCTAGAAATCCTATATCTCTGATCCCGACATTTTCTAAGCACTATATCAACAGATCCATGTATTTCCATTTACATCATAAGTCATTCCCATCAAAAGCTACACTGTCATAGCCTCCAACATTTTATATAATAGTTGTTCTTCATATTTCATGTGCTGGGTTCGTAGAGGCTTGTTTTGCCTAGCTTGAGTGTCTTTTTCCTCAAGCTCTCATACACATTTTCTAATATAATTTCTAATAAAATGGCTCTATGTTCTGATCTTATTTTATGTGTTGATATTTTACTACATTTTCCAGTTTTATGTTCTATATTCTCATTTTTTCCTAATTTGGAATATTACATATTATCTACGCCAGACTTTAGAAAAATATTTATTGTGGAATGTGATGCCTTAGGAAATGGAATTGGTGTTTTTTTAATGCAAGAAGGAAGATCCATTTCTTTTGAAATTCATCCAATCAAAGGAAATTATTTACACACACCTATTTGTGAGAAGGAAATGTTGGAAATACTACATGCACTAAAGCAATGGTGACCTTACGTAATGGGAAGACACTTAAAGGTAAAAATAGATCATGATAGTATTAAATAATTTTTGGAACAAATTTTATCTTCAAAATATCAACAAAAATGGGTCAAAAATATGTTGGGTTATGAATTTGAAATCATCTACAAAGAGGGAAGAAAGATATTGTTGCAAATGCACTCTCAAGAAAGGATGAGGATGTGGAAGCATTGCTTTGTGCCATTAATATTATCCAACCTTATTGGATAACCAAAGAAAGGGATGAATAGAAGAATTACGAAGAGGTGTGGACACTCATTCAAAATTTTCAACAAGATCCCAGTACATATGATACATTTAGCTAGAAAATTGATTCATTATGGTAAAAAGATCTCTTATCTTTTTATAAGAATTCACAACTCAAGCAAAAGATTCTTTTGGAATTGCACACCTCCCCTTTAGGAGGGCACTCATGATTTTTAAAATCTTACCACAGGGTCAAGAAGGAATTTTTTTGGGATGGCCTTAAATATGATATTCAGAATTTTGTCACAGACTATTTGGTTTGCCAACAAAATAAAGTTGAGATGATTAAGACCTCAAGTCTGCTACAACCTTTGGCCATTCCAAGTTAGAGTTGGGAGGAGGTATCAATGGATTTATTAACAAGTTTACCCAAGTCTGAAGAAAAGAGTGTCATAATGGTGGTAATTGATATACTTACCAAGTATGTGTTGAAAATGGCACCACGAAAGATTATAATTTGATTTTCCCTTGAATTAAATTAGAATAAAATTGTAATTCCACATCACATCACAACTTGTATGAGTTAACTAAGTTAGTTTGACTTAGTTGGTTCAATTAATTCAACTTGAGGGTATAACTTGAGTCATGTAGAGTGGATCCTACAAAACAGGAGCCCTGGTTGAGTTTATTTTGAGTTGTAATTAATTAACTCAGTTTATTTGAGTTAAAATCAGTTTAACTAGTTCCAACTATTGGAGGAACTAGTGAAAGGTCAAAATGTGGAACTTGAACTTGAACCACATTCGATGATCTATTAGATAATCAATAAATTAGCCATAAATAAATCATGCATTTGGTATCATAGAAAGACCTAGTTGATATTAGATTTCAAGTGCAGTGTACTATAAGTTGTATAATCATCCAAATTGTACATGTGGTGCATGCAGTTAGAGGAAGGCCATAGATGTATTATTCAATTCCAATTGGGAATTTCCCTAATTAATAGGGGCTAATTAACCAAGGAAACAACGCAAGTAAATAGGTATCCCGGTAGGAAGAAAAATTTTCAATTATTGGCCTAGGCTTGTCTAGGAAACAGTGAGACAAATAGAGATAGTGTAGAGGTTTCTCGGGTTATATAAAAGCATGTAATATTATCATATTTTCTCACTAATTAAATATACAGATAGAAAGGTTTTTAGTTGTAGATTTCCCTAGGAAATCATTGTGCAATGTGTGATTGAAATTCTATCCCTTTTATGCCTTGTGATTTCAGGATTGTAATTGGTTTCTGCAATTGGTAGAATAGATTCAAGTCTATCCTTTTAACATATTTCAATTATCAGTTTGAATCTACATGGATTTTATACATGGTATCAGAGTTGAAGTCACTATATAAGAGAAGAATATGAGTTTGTACTTGAAGGAGGAACATTTTTTTCATATTTCTTCTCCAGAGCTAGTAATAGGATTTGGATGGTGTTCTATGGTTTGAGGCTCGAGTATGCCCTTGAGGGTAGCTCGAATTACATTTCCTGGAGAGACCGGAAATAAGAAGTATTGGAAAAAAATGGATTGAATGATTTCATTGACAAGGACATCTCAAAACCAGTTGCAAATGATGCACAGGCCCTGGCTGAGTGGAAGAAATGTGTAGTAAAGGACAGAAGGATTATATTGGAAGGAGTTCAAGATCATATCATCTTGAACCTCCATGGAAAGGAAAATACATATGCAATGTGGAAGACCTTAACATATTTTTTTCAGAATTATATTGAGCACAGGAAGCTAGCACTAAAGGAAAAGCTCGGGAAAATAAAGATGTAGAAGGGTGACACAATACCAAAGTACTTGAACAAGTTTACCCAATGCCAGGATGAGCTTGGAAGTGATGGTGTTACAATTTCCAAAGATGGTATGGTGAACCTAACACTTCTAGGCCTTCCCAAGAGCTGGAAGAGATACCATGATTTGGTAAATGGGATGGAGAAGCTACCAAAGTGGGAGCATTTGTGGTCTGACTTGGTGCAATAAGAGATTCAGCAGAACATTAGAGATGGATCCTCATCATAGCATGATGATGAGGAGAATTTTTCCTTGGATAGAAAGGAAAAGAAATGGAAAGGAAAATCATCCCATTCAAAATAATATTATGGTTGGGTAGGCAAGAATAAATAATTTTCAAATATTAAATGTTTTCACTGTCACAAGCTGGGACATTATGCCATGAAGTGTCTGCATAAGAAATCCGACAATAATCCCTCAGGAGGAGAGGTAGGTGAAGCACTTTCTTCACAATTCAAGTTGGATTTTACCTTCATTGGATGCATGGTGTCATCAATGATGGGTAATGTGTGGTACCGGGATAGTGGAGCCTCATTTAAAATAATTGGAAACAAAGAGTTCTTCAGTGACCTGGAGGAGAAGGGCCTCTAGATGTACATATATATGGGAGACGATGGAAGGTATAGTGTGACTAACATTGGTCTATTTACTTTTAGAGGGAGTCTAGTTCTCCTCTCACATCAAAAGATGGCATGTATGTTTCGGGGTTGAATAATAATTTAGCTTCAGTTGCTATGTTGGAATACTATGGATATGATTTGATATTTAGAAAAGGAAAGGTTTTCCTTCGTCACATAGCCATGGGACAAGTGAATAATATTGGGGTTCGGGTAAATAACATCTACAAATTGGATGTAGAAGATTGGGTTTCCTTGATTACGAAAGAAAGGAAGGTGGATATATGAGAGATCAGTGAGTTATGGCATAGAATATTGGGCCATCTACACTACATATCCTTGAAGATTATGCAACATATTTCTACAGGACTTAGCAACGGTGCACTTGAGTAGTGTGATACATGCAAAGGGTGTACGTTGAGGAATACACCAAAGCCACCTTTCATGACAAGGGCATTCGAGCATAAGTGATTCTTGAAAGAGTTCACTTAGATGTGTGTGGACTGTTCTTGACAGCCTCCATGACCAAACACAAATATTATCTGATTTTTGTAGATGATTTTTCATGCAAGTTTTGGATATTATTCATGCATAAGAAATACCAAAAATTTTAAAAATTTTGTGAGTTCAAAGCACTTGCTGAAAAAGACAAAGGAAGGAAAGTGAAGGCTCTCATGAGCGAAAACGGTGGAGAATATGTGTTTAATGAATTCAATAACTTCTATGCATCAGAAGGAGTTTGACAATAGTTGAGAGAACCCCATAAAACACAAGAGAATGGGGTTGTAGAAAGGAAGAACATAAGCATTGTGGGAGCTGCATAGATGATTTTAAATTATCAGGGACTACACTTACACTTGTGGGAAGAAGAATGAAACACAACTGTGTATGTGTAGAATAGAAGTCCTCATCGGGTCCTTGGGATGAGTACACCAAAAGAAGACTTTAGCAGTAAGAAGCCAGATGTGGAACACATTAGAATATTTGGTTCATTATTTTACCGTCATGTTTCCAAGGATGCACAAAAAAAGTTAGAGCCAATAGCTGACTTGGGCATATTCTTGGGGTACACTGATACACCTCACAATAATTGGGTGTACCTTCCATCTCACAGGTAGACAGTGGTTCACAGAAATGTGAAATTCAATTAAGAAAAGGCCTTGAAAATTTCCCTTGAGAGGGAACTTCAGTTGCATGCAGATGAGGAGCTCTTAGCTCCAAAAGAATAAAATCAAGAAGTGGAGCAGCCACAAGCAGAGGAGCAAAGAGTGTAAGCACACACTCATGCAAAGACATCCAGATATGGAAGGAATAAAACCAGAGAGGCTGACAGGTTGATGCATTATTCTCAATATAATGTGGTAACACCCACATCACAACACAAGAAGAGAAGGTCCCCAGATCAGTACGCTAGCTACATGGATCTTATGATTGAGAGTGTAGAGACTAGGCCATCCTCATTTGAGGAAGAAGTGCAACAAATAGTATGGGTTAATGCCATGGTAGAGGAGTATGACTCCATTATCAGAAACAGTGCATGGGAAGTTGTCCCAATACCGGAGGGCAACTCAGTTGTAGGATCTAGGTGGATCTACAAGGTAAAGCAAGCAACATATGGGAGTGTCGAGAAACACAATGCCAGATTTATGTCCAAGGGGTTCTCTCAGGTGGAGGGAATATATTATGAGGATAAATTTTCTCTAGCAGTAAGGTACTCTTCAATTAGATCTATTCTTTCACTTTCATCTCATATGGGATGGAAAATACATCAGATGGATGTAAAGACAGTTTTCCTCAATGGAGTGATTGAGGAAGAGATGTACATAGAGCACCTGGAAGGATTTGAGATCTTCAACAGAGAGTAGACTCAAGCGAGCATTTTATAGACTAAAAAAAGCACCTCATGATTTTTACACCAGGATCGACGACTATTTCACTGGGTTGTGCTTCACAAAAAGTGAATCAAATGCGACCTTTACCATATTGTGTTTGAAGGAAAATGATTTATTATAGTATTATATGTCGATTATTTAATTCTAACAGGTGATGAGAAGTTGATAAAATATTGCAAATAATATTTGGAAAGATAATTTGAGATGAAAGACATGGGGCTCTTGCATTATTTCCTTCATTTGGAAATTTGGAAAAGAGACGGGGAATTGTTTGTCTCTCAGGGAAAGTATGCCAATGAGATACTAAATAAGTTTCACATGGAGAGAAGTATATCCATGGATACTCCTATATTAGGGAATTGGAGGAAGGAAGATGCTACTTCAAGTGAAGTGGTAGAAGCTACCATTTATAGGAAACTTGTGGGTTCACTCATGTACTTGGTGAACACATGACCAGACATGTGTTATGTGGTTAACCAACTTAGTCAAAAAATGGTTAAGCCAACCAAGATCTATTGTAAGGAAACCAAACATGTGTTGAGAAACCTCAGAGGCATTGCTCGGTTTTTTCTTTGGTACAGATAGATAAAGGGATTGAAGCTACAAGGCTTCACATATGTACATTGGGAAGTGAGTCCATATGACAGGAAGATCACAACATGGGGCATATTTAGTATTGGGTCAATAGTAGTTTCATGGTACAGTAGGAAGCATCTATCAATTGCACTTAGCTTAGCAAAAGAAGAGTACATGGTTGCTAGTCAAGTAGCTTGTGAGGCTATCTAGATGAGGAAGGTCCTTTTTGGGTTGTTTGGTCAACAGATGGATCCTACAGTGATTTACTGTGACAACCAAAGTTGAATCAAACTCTCGGTTAATCCAGTTTTTCATGATAGGTCCAATCATATAGAAATCTGGTACCACCATCTCAGATATTGTCTGCAGAGCTGGATCATGATGCTAGAGTACATTCCTACAGAGGAACAAGATGCAGACATCTTTACGAAGGCACTGTCAAGAGGAAATTTTGATTTCCATAAGGGAGGATCAAGGTATCAAATAATCCCTTTACTTCTGAGAGGGAGTGTTTAAAGTGGCACCAAGAAATATTCTAATTTAATTTCAACTTGAATTAAATTAGAATAAAATTGTAATTCCACATCACATGACAACTTGTACAAGTTAACTAAGTTATTTGACTTATTTGGTTTAATTAATTCGAGTTGAGGGTATATCTTGAGACATGTAGAGTGGCTCCTACAAAATAGGAGCCCTGGTTGTGTTTATTTTGAGTTGTAATTAATTAACTCGTTTTATCTGAGTTAAAATAAGTTTAAGTAGCTCCAACTGTTGGAGGAACTAGTGAGAGGTAAAAGTGTGGAACTTGAACTTGAACCACATGTAGTGATCAATTAGATAACTGATAAATTATTCATAAATAATTCATGCATTTGATTTCAGAGAAATAACCAGTTCAAACTGGATTTCAAGGGTTGTATACTATTAGTTGTATAATTATCCAAATTGTACAGATGGTGCATGCAAACAGAGGAAGGCCATATATATATTGCACAATTCCAATTGGGAATTTCCATAATTAATAGGGGATAATTATCCAAGGAAAAAACAAAATGAAATAGTGATCCATGCATGTGGAAAATTGGTTAAGTATTGGCATAGGTTTGTCTAGGAAGCAGTGAGATAGATAGAGATAGTGAAAAAATTTCTTAGGTTGGATAAAATAATTGTAATCTTCTCATATTTTCTGACTAATTCAATATAAAGAGAGTGGGGTTTTTATCTATGGATTTCCCCATAAAATCATTGTGTAATTTTTTTATTGAAATTCTTTCTCTTTTATGCTTTGTGATTTCGCGATCGTAATTAGTTTCCACGATTGGTAGAGTAGATTCAAATCTATTGTTTTAGCATATTACAATTAGAAGTTTGAATCTACCTGGATTTTCTACAATATGCACACTCTTGTGCATTATCTCATCATTTTTAATCCATTACAGTTGCTAATGAATTTATGGAAACAATTCAAAAGCTACATGGAAACCCAAAGATTATTGTAAGTGACAAAGATCCCATTTTCACTGGAAATTTTTGGACTAAATTATTTTCTTGTCTTGGTACTCAATTAGCTCATAGCTCATCTTATCATCCTCAATCTAACGGGAAAACTGAGATAGGGAAAAAAAATTGGAATAATATATTTGTTTCTTTGTATCTGATAAAAAAAAATGGGTCGAGTGGTTACCTCTAGTTGAATGGTGGTATAACACTTCCTTCCATACTGCAAAAAAAATGATCCCATTTATGGAATTTTATGGATATCATCCACCATCCATCACATCGTGTTTAAGAGACAATTCTAAGGTTCAAGTAGTGGAAGATCACATCGAGCATCAAGAACAAGTTCTATAAATCTTAAAGGATAACCTCAGTCTAGCACATAATCGATTAGAACAACAACAATATCAGCATCACAGTGAACGAATTTTTTATGTTGGCGACTGGTTATTTTTATGGATACAACCATACAAACAAATCTCCCTCAAGCAAGCTAAGAAGGATAATAAATTTTCACCCAAGTACTACAGTCCTTAAAAGGTGTTGAAAAAAATTGGTGCTATGGCATACAATGTGGATTTTCCTACATCTTCTCGAGTACACCCAATTTTCCATGTTTCATTCTTAAATAAGGTTAGCAGTGAAAAGCTCTGAGTTCAAACAGTGTTTCCAGAACTTGTCGAAGAAGGAAAATTAATATTTGAGCCTGAAGCAGTCACAGAAACAAGAACCTGACATCTATAGAATCGATTAATTTCAAAGTATCTAATTAAGTGGAAGAACTTACCTGTTGAATATTCCACATGGGAATATGATAATTTTATATAGAAGCATCTGAAACTACTCAAGCATTGAGGACACCACTTTTTTGAAGGATAGGGGCGTGATAGGTCCCTGAAATACTAGTGCATTCCCCTTATTGTTATTTTTAGTGTATCCCCCTATTGTTATTGTTGTGCCATGTATTCCCCATGTTGTTATCATTGTGCCCCATAGAAGCCTACTATTTTTAATATTGTGCCCTTACATTATTATTTTTATGTAGGCTCTGATTATATTTTGACCCCTTAGACTCTTATATATACCAAGGAGTTATTATCATTTGTATCATCCAAGGATTGCTCATTTATGTAATGTAAAGGAGGTTTCCCCCTCGAAGAGGCTAATTTTTAAGTCGTAGATATATATTTTCTTCTATTTTGTGATTTGTTTGCATAACAAGAGGAAATTCCTAAAGAATAGGGGCCAATTTCCTCGAGATTTGCACAAGGAAATAAGAGCTCAGCTGGGGGAAGAAATTTACTAAGTTTGGGTCAAATCTTCTCATTATGCAGACAGAAAAATTATTCACTTGGAGGTTGAGCTTAGAGCGAGAAAGAAAATTTAATACATTATATATTCATATGACTAATGCAAGAAGGCTTAAGGGGTTTTTACTAGTTGGTTTCCCCAAGAAAAATTTGTGTACTTATGTATGTGATTAATGCATGTTTGCAAATGTTGCTCTAAATTGTGAATTTATTTATGCAAAACATAGAGTAGAATTGTATCTATTGATTTATTAAATTTATTCAACAATTTCAATTCTATCACCATATTTCTACATGGTATAAGAGGATGATTCACATTAGAACAAGAATTTTGAAGTTGTTCCTCAGGAGGTTCGAATTAGTAGCTTCATAGTTGCAGGATTTCTTCAGATTTGGGATAATGGCCTTCAATGGATTCAGATTGGAGTATGCCTTGGAAGAAAACTCTAATTTAATTTCCTGGAAGGATCGCATGGAGGCATGCTTAACGAAAATGGATTGTTGGAATATGTCAAGACAAACATTCAAAAACTAGGATCAACTGATGCCTAGAACGTAGCACATTGAAATAAAAATGTAGCCATGGTGAGGAGAATAATCCTGGAGCGAGTTGGAGACCACATTGTCTCCAATCTCCATGGAAAAGAAACTACTTTCGCAATGGAAGGCACGGACTGAGATATTCGAGAATAGAAGTGACCATAGAAAATTGGGCCTCAATGACAAACTTCAAAACATTAAGATGTAGAAGAATGATATTATTTTGAAGTATCTCACTAGATTTACACATGTTCAGGATGAGCTTGGAGGCATTGGTTTGAATGTTGTAGAAGATGACTTGGTGAGCCTAGCTCTTCTAGGCCTTCCCAAAAGTTAGCATAGCTACCAGGACTCGGTGAACATGAGGGAGAATGATCCAGGTGGATATTGGTGGCCACCCACCTATTCCACTTGGGGCCCCATCATTGTTTCTTTCAGTTTTTCAGTTTCCTTAATTATAGCATAGTTTACTATTTTTAGCATTTTTTTGGGTCCTGAACTTTCGGAGCCATTTTGAGGACCTAAACAACGTTTTTTGGGCATCTCTTCTCCAGAAATGTAGTCTGTTCTAGACTTTTCCTTCAATTTTAATAGTTTTATTCCTTAGATAGATTTTTCTAACGATGTATCATGTATGTCAAATGGAGATAAGATGCCACAGTTACGACCTCGGGAAATTGATGTACCAATTTACCCCCAACGAGGGCCTTATTCTGGTATTTCATCTCCTAGGGTTAGGTTTTTGGATGTTTATGGTTTTCCATTGTTTCTCAATAATATATAGGCCTTCAAGACTCATTTTAACACAAAGTTTAGAGGCCTGTAGCCACCACATCTCTTCTTGGAGATAAGCTACCAACGCCCTAGCTAGTTGATTTCCATTATGTCTGTAAACAACAGTTCTGGATATTAATTAAATGAAGTTTTATCTCAATTGCATTTTTATGTTTATGGATATATGTGTATTTTGTTGAGTTCCTGCATAAATCCAGATCAGAGAAATTACTGAATTGGGAATGCTTATAGTCTGATTTGGTACAAGAAGAAATCAGGTGAAATACCAGAGATGGAAGTTCATCTAAGGGAGAGGATAACGAAAATTTTTCATTGGTTGGAAAGGGAAAGAAGGGAAAAGGGAAGAAATATCAAATCAAACCAAAATCCAACCAAGGGGGCAAGAATAATGACTTGTCCAAAATAAAATGCTTAAATTTCAATGAATTTGGGAACTATGCTACAAAGTGTCCACACAAAAATTCTAGCAAGAACAACTCAGGAGGAGCAGTAGGTGAAGCATTAGCTTCACAGTTCAAGTTAGGCTTCACCCTAATCACATGCATGGCAAAAATTATGATGGGGAATATGTGGTACTTTTATTCAGGTGCCTCGTTCCACATGATAGGGTGTAGAGAGTTTTTTGTGACCTAGAGGAGCAAGATCTCTAGATTCATAATGAGGTTGGGGAAAAATGAAGGTAAAATGCTACTAGGATTGATACAATAACCTTTAATAGGGGGTCGGGATCCCCTCTTTTCGTGAAATATGTTATGTTTGTACTAGGCCTGAAGAATAACCTCATCTTTTTAGCAGTTTTGGAAGACTGTGGCTATGATTTGATCTTGTGTAAAGGGAAATCCTTTCTGAGACACGTATCTACTATGTAGGTGAAGTACATCAGGGTTCGTGTGAAGAACCTCTATAAACTTGATCTGGAATATTGTGTTGCATTAAGAATTAAGGCAGAGAAAGTGTAGATCCGTGATTTCGGTGAACTCTGGCATGGGAGATTGGGCCATTTGCATCATGGCGCCTTAAAAATTATGCATAAAACAACCACGGGCCTCCCTAAAGGATCACTGTTGGGTCTCAAAATAGTCCCTATTCTCACTCCATTGCTCACCAATACCTTCACATTACTTCCATATTACCTTCATGTCACCTTCATTCCACCTCTGCATCATTACATTTACCTCATCATTGGGTTATAACTACGATTTTCCAAAGTTTATTAATTCTTAACATTTTTAAGTGGATTTGTTGTTAAAATTTAGAAAATAATATACTTATACTTATACCTAACAATTAGAATGAGTTTGTTGACATGTGTAGGTAAAAAGGAAGCTTCCTAGGCACCCTTATGTGGCACTCTATGTTAAAATTAAAATTTGAGGAGACCATGGACCTCATGGAGGGGATCATGGACCTCATGGAGGAGACCATGGAGAATAGGATTATGTGTCACCATTGGTTGATAAATATGTGGGTCAAAGGAGGAAATAGTGGATTTACATTTATGAGTTTGTTATCATAGCTTTTGTATAAATATGAGTGTTATCTCCTTCATTTGTAATCTTGATCTTCATTTGTAATCTTAATCTTGATTTGTAATCTTAGTATCCTATAGGTTGGTAGTGAGAAGTTAGATTGGACAATCAATGTAATGGTTGCAATTTCAATTTTCAATTGATGATAAATAAGACGGATCTTCTTTGATCCTCTACATTTGACTTTTCTTTTCGTGTGCTTGTGAATCCTTGGAAGGATTCCCATTACCTAGCAAGTACACTTTTATTTTAGTAATATTTTATTTTATGTTTGTTTTTTAATTTCATTAGATTAAATTTTTAGGTTCATAGGTTTGGAATATTAACGAATGACCTTTCGTAAGAAAGTAATAATGTTTCCTTAAACGAATCTTATTTGTTATTTGATTTCATTAGTTTAAGTTTCTGATTTATATGCTTGAGATATAAATGAATATTCTATTGTAAGAGAGCTTGACCATTTCATGCAATCAATCAGAATTAGGTTTAAGTTCTTTAATTTCATTGGTTTAAATAGTTTATTGATTAAGGTGATTATAAATATTAATGAATAGTCTCCTGTAAGGGAGCTTTAATATTTCTTACACTTGTCATCACAATGTCTTTAGATTTCATTTTGTTAAATGACTAAATAAATGTTGGAGATCCCAATGAAATATCTCCTGTAAGGGAGCTTAATAAATGTTGGAGATCCCAATGAAATATCTCCTGTAAGGGAGCTTTGGCATTTCTCCACCTAGCTTAGTTTAGTTTGTCTCTAAGTTCATATATATTGGACGATCCTCAAAGTTTACTTACCCGGTTTGATAGTAAATAAAACTCTAATTTGCATCCGCATTTTAGACCAAAAATTTTGGCACCGTTGTCGGGGAGGATGATTTATAAATAGACTTAGGAAGTCATTTTTATTGCAATTTATTTTTATGGACTAACTTGTGAAACCTGGTGATGGCAGGATCTTCATAAAGGAGTTTTAAGTTGAGCTTTTTTATTTTTCTTTTAATACTTAGTTAGTTTTAAATTCACTTTTTAAAACACCCCATTTCTTACTAATTCATCTACGGATGAGAAATTTGAATATGTTAAACAGGTAATTTTTGGAGAAAAAGAATAATCTTGAAGACTGGTTCCAAAAGAACCTTGTGCAAACTCCAAAAATAAGACAGGTTACTCACATTCTTGCAAATCATAAGGTAAAAAATTTTAATCTTGATGTGAGAATTTTCAAATTCTTAGTCCGTAGATGGCTTCATTGGAAGCATTCTTTTACTTAGAAAATAAAACATCTTTCAAGTTAATGTAGAATAGATTAAAAAATAAATAAATAAAATGAGATCTTGTAGAATTTTCTTTTAGTCTTGTTTTTTTAAATAAAAAAAAATCATCATGAATAAATGAATAAATTCAATGGCACAGTAAAAGAGTTGTTTCATCATCACATTTCTATATCTTGTTTCTGTATCACGGGTAAGCCAGGAGCTTGATTATCGGAAAGCTTTGTCTTCTGAGAGTATAAACGCCCTTGCGACATTGCAGAAAGAGTATAGACAATGCGAGGTTTTGTTGCAAATCTTGATTGTGTTTATTATCCATCCAAGCTAACCTGCATAAATAAAAATAAATCAAGAGATTAGTATGCTCTCTTCCTGCGCTTCATGCGATCAGGAAGATCAGAAAATCTATCGATTTCTTTCAAATAAAAATACTCTTGCTGGAAAATTGATCTGGGCATTCTATCTGAAATAAATCAATGGCATTATTAATGCACATATTATTGTTTGATTTTGCAATTTTTTTATCACATTATCTAGTTTTGGCTTCTCGATTTAAATCTATTGTTCCTACACCAAAATTTTCTCTTGTATCGAGATAACCATTAGCCCAGAAAGTTTTAAAAAAAAAAACAAAACTTGAACTGTGTCAATTGAAGAATCTGCATTTCCATCTTATTTGAATTGGCCAATATAAGATAGAATCTATTGAATTTGAAACTCTTACATTAGGGACCATGCAACCTACACTACAAGACATCAAAATCTTTGACATTCAAGAGAATGAGATCATCATTGAACCTATTCTTAAAGGGAAACTGTACAATTAATGGATTTGAACATTTTCACTATTCCACAGGTTATTTTGAAGCCTTTTGTACATGCTTTGGTAAGATTTTAGTGTCCCTTAAGAAGAAAGCCGTGAACCTTAGACTAATTCATAATGTAGGATGACTTGAAATGTGATTGAGAACTAGCAATTAGCGTGGCATGTGATGCGAATAAGAAATTGAAGACTTAAACTAGCATGTGTGATGCAAAGGAAAACAAGTAACAATCTTGTCAGTTTCAAGAGCAAGGGAAAAATGAAGGGATTTCCAGCAAGAAGAACTGCTACTTCAAACTATTAATGAGACGTATATAGACGATTGAAATATGTTTTTTAGTACCAACATTTAAGAAACACTTGGATCTTTATTTTATTGAATTGCAATGCTTTTAAAAGCTATAAGCATAGAAGAAAAGGCCCATTTTGAAATACAATATTGTGAGAAAAGTGCCTATAAAACCATTGCGGACTATATGGAATCTTGTTCGAAAATGAATGCTGATAAAACCACATGATGGCACTGTTTCTATTAAACAATATGATGCAAGAGCATCTTTGGCTTAATAGCAATCCACATTGACCGATATCAGTTAATATCTTAGAGGATGAAATAAGAGTGTTGCAACAACATTGCTCCAACACCTGTAGGTTACGGTGTAAATCTTAGAAGGGGAGGTTCTTGGGCATGTTCAGTATCACTACCTTTGCAACAGTCTTCCCAAATGGTATGAATCCAGCAGCAATATGAATCTAGAAGTTGTTGCTCAACTTCTCTATGACAATTATAAACGAAGATCAGTTACTGCTTGTATGGCTATATTTGATGCCATGAGGCATATCCGTCCAAATATTTCTATATCTTGATAGCGGCAAGATTTGTAGCCACAAAATCATTGAAATCCATAAGAAAATTAGGCTTTCTGAGGAAAATATGGGTTTATGTCCGCGAAATGAGCACGATCACGCCAAGATAACTGAACCACGATTTTTCGGTCACTAAATCGAATAGAAAGGAGGAATTTTAGTCAGGAAAATAGAGTTAAAATAACTAGTGGCAAGGGGTAGGATCAAGGCCGAGAAATTCAGGCAGTCATCAGTTTCCATTACTCATTCTCGCACACTGGTTTGGCTTATATGCACCAGATCAACGATATTTATCATGGCATTGTTGTTTTTTTTTTTTATTGTGGAGGCGAAGTTGCCTATTTTCCAAAGACAGGTTGCTCGAGATGTTCTGTGCTTTCCGAGTGGACTCCTTGTTCCTGATGGACTGGAGTGTGTTAAAATAAAACATTACAACTTCGGTGTGAAGAAGAAAGTGGGTCTTCAACCCGCTATTTAAAGGACAGTGTGGCATTTGTATGATATGGTAGGCAATGGAGAAATACCTGCGGAAAACTTACCATGGCTTACAGCACGCCTTGGATACCGTACAAATTTTCTTTCGAAGGAGAAGGCATTGGATAAAATGACAGAAGGTAAAGCTATGGGCCGAGCAGTGATGATGATGGATGCTATCGAGCAAGAAAAAATTACACTATTTATGTCATTAATGCACAAAATGGAGAATTGATTGGCAGTCCGTTAATGGGAATTGCCGATTCTTTGGAATGGGCTAACAGTGAGACATTACTATGGATGATATACATCGACCCTTTAAGGTATGGCAACACCTTCTGGGTTCAAATCAGTTTGATAACACTTGCCAATATCACGAAAAGGATGAAGAATTCTATTTAGGGCTTCACCAATCTCAAAGCAAAGAGTACCATTTTGTTGTATCTGGAAGTAAAACCACACAATTTGTCCTCTACCTAAATCTTTCTGATCCATGAAAAGAACTACAATACGTAACTCAACACGTTGAGGGAGTTGACACAGTAGAGTTGTAGGCATCCAAGGATTATATTTTTGTGTTATGAGCTCAAAAATACTAGATCGAGCTATGTGCGGCAAAAATGATGGATCGAGCTTGGGAATGAAGAGATTGTGATCTCATTCATTGGATCCGGAAGTGTTCAGCTATTGCAATCAAGACGTAATCCCTGCCTCTGTGAACCTCTCGGTGACTTGCAAAGCAAAAAAAAAAAAAAAACCTCCATATGCCTTCAATCCCATGTTTTGTGTTTTGTTTTCCATTTTGTTTTGCATTTCTTTTGCGTTTTTAGTTTTGATTTGTAGTTATTTTTGTATTTAGTTATAATTTATTATTATATTTAGTGTTTTTTATGTTGTTAAAATTGTATTAATATATTAATATATTAATTGTATTAATTGTATTAATATATTAATATGTTGTTATAATTGTATTAATTAATATAGTTGTAATTTTTTGTTATTTGTTATATTTAATTGTAATTTGTTGTATATAATTGTTGTTATGTTTGTTATGTTATAATATATGATTTTATTAATATATTTTTTTTTATTGTTGGATATGATTGTTATTGTTATGTTATGTTTGTTATCATTTTTAAAAAAAATATATAATAAAAATAAAAAATTGTTATGTGTTTTGTGATAGTTGTTGGATTTAAGGGATGAATATTGCCATGTGAAGGATATTGGCATTTTATAAAAAAAAACCTTTGGTGGTATTCAAATTGAGAGAATCATGAGAATTACAGGAATTGGTTAAGACTGCAAGAGTTGGTACAGGTGCAAAATAAATAAATAAAAACACTTTGCACAGAATTCACGTTCCACAGATGAAATTTATTCAATTGAAAGGTAATGGCAACTTCATTTGTCGTATGTTTTATAACATACTAATCTGCAAGACACAACAAATCTATAATGCCAAGCTTTTCGCCATGCACATGTGTTATCTGGCACAGACAGGGAGTAAATTTATTTTTCATGGTTATTTCTTTAAGAATGGGTTGATACTAATATCATGAATTGTGTAAATTTAAACACTTTGATTGTCCTTAATCTGTTTTATTTGGTACGAAATTTTTGCGTAAGAATCATGAAGGAAATGGCCATTTATTCTTGAACACACTTATTTTTTCCTTCTGCCAAGTTTTTTTTCGCAGGTTACAGGATAATCAAGTGATCATTAAGGAGATTACATTGTGATGACAATTGGTCTTCAAAAGACTAATTTCATGAGAAATTATAAAGAACAAGTTCGTGAACATAAACGAAATTTCCAGAAAATTACAAGTTCTTGTAACTTCCTGTAATAGCTTAATGGTTTGACATGTTGCATGACAGATAGCAAAATTCAAAGAGCTTGGGTTTGCTCCTAAATGTACAAGGATGGTGAAATACCTATCCACACTTGATTCGACGTCTACAGGTGATTGGTCAACATTGGTCCATTAGGGGAATTTTGAAGTTTAAGATGGGCCTCCTAAGGAAATAATAAAATAATAGCTAAACCAATAAAATAATATTTATGAATTTTCAATTCACTTTTTGCACCTCAATCCATGTAATCATAGTTAAATTCAATTCAAAAGTTGTACCAAAATAAAATTAATAAAAAAATTGTATTGATGTGACTATAAATAAGAATGATCTTTTCAAAAAAAAATCATTATCATTAAACAACTAATGCATTTGTCCTTTGTACTTAAATAACTTAAGATAAAATATAAATTTAAATTTATAAACTATTAATTAAAATTTATATTATTTAAATTGTATAATAACATGTAATTAATATACTATATAAATATAATATAATATAATATAATAAATGTATGGGGATATGCATTCTTTCTTTCAAGAAATATGAAATGACAATAATATATTTTTATTCAAAAAGTGTGAAATGACATTTATTATGAGTACTTTACTTTGACTTTAAAAGTACTTAGAGCACTACCATGGTTAACCATGAGTTTTATCCACCATTGAGAATGTGACAAGTAAGTACCTTTAACTCAAAAAATGCCACCTCAACCATTATGGATGAGGTCATCCCCTAAAATGTGATTGGTTCTCATAAAGTGAATTTTGATTATAAATTTTCCTTAGGAGGCCCATTTTAGACCTCAAAATTCCCCTAATGAAACTCAGCTATTTTAGCAGGCAGTCCAGAATTAAGGAGCAGATTTGCTATATTTGAGTCATTATCCATTTTCTTTTCTAGCAAGAGTCATTATCCATTTTCCATTACTTCATTACATTTTCTTCAATTCTAACCCACCAATAAAACCAAAAAAGCTCATCTACAAGCTTTTTGGTCCATTTTACATATTCATTGTCAGTTTCCTTTTTCCTACACTTGCAAATAAAACCTTGCTTCCATACACCATTGAGTCCATAGTCTTTGATTCGAAATATTTTTCTAAAAACACCTTGAAGCTTGCATGCCTTAAGAGCAAGCTATCATGTAGATAAATAAAGGAAATACATCAATGTCCCTTGTTCATCGGATCCTCTAAGTATTCGACAACAAAAAAATCATTCATACTTAGAAAGATGTGTTCGGGACATTTTGACTCTCATCCGCATTAAAGATAGCAGCTCTCATGTTTACTAGTGGCATCCATCAATGGCCACTAAGTTAACAATTTCTTGTTATGTTCTGCACCAAAACATTTATTCACATGACAAGAATTGTGCCAATGAGCGTTGAAGACTTGAAGACCAATCATTTTGTAGCAGAGGATGCATAACTACTTTCATTACTTTTTAGATTTTGATGTAAATGACTTGAGTACAAGTCAATAAATAAGGTTGGGGGGAAGTGTAAATTCTGAATTTTTTATACCTTCCAAGCCTTATACATTTTCAGAAAATCCAGCAGTAGATGCAGCAACAATAAAAGATTCACTTTTTCAATTTCATCCACCATTTTCACAACCAAGTAAAGAAGACTATGAACAGAATTTTTCAGCGACACGTGCACAACTCTCATCCATTTTTGAAAGGGTAAGTTAAGGTATGATATTTTCTAACTTTTAACCATTTAATTCCTTGAAAAGTTAGAATGATAATTTTTGGAAAAACTTCACTTGCTTTTGTCATTTTGTCAAATTTCCAAAATCATCAGTTGAGGGGGTAAATAAATTCACATTCATATGTTGCCACATCTGTATCACATTCAAATCCCACATACTTTCACAATATATTTACTATTACATCATCATGAGCATATAAATGGTTTTTCAAAAAGTACTTAAAAGATAATTGAATGCCAACACAATCATGGTTGTCACACAAGAACCAACCATGATGCATTCCAACAAAAATACTCTGCAATAAAAATCACATTATCAATATGCAAAGATCATACATTAAAATTGAATGCAACAAACAAAATATGGTTGAAACACAAGAACCAACCAAGTTGCAGTTCATCAAAAACACTTTGCAAAAGTTAAGTAAATGGTATCATGCAGATTTTAAGCAAAAGCTCAAGTATCAAAAAGTAATGTAATAGATTGCATGAGGACATGCAATACCTTCATTTTGGGGGTATGTTGGGTCTCAAAATAGTCCCTATTCTCACTCCATTATTCACCAATACCTTCAGATTACTTCCATATTACCTTCATGTCACCTTCATTCCACCTCCACATCATTACATTTACCTCATCATTGGGTTATAACTATGATTTCCCAAAGTTTATTAATTCTTAACATTTTTAAGTGGATTTGTGGTTAAAATTTAGCAAATAATATGCTTATACTTATACCTAACAATTAGAATGAGTTTGTTGGCATGTGTAGGTACAAAAGAAGCTTCCTAGGCACCCTTATGTGGCACTCTATGTTCAAATTCGAATTTGAGGAGATCATGGACCTCATGGAGGATAGGGTTATGTGTCACCATTGGTTGAGAAATATGTGGGTCAAAGGAGGAAATAGTGGATTTACATTTATGAGTTTGTTATCATAGCTTTTGTATAAATATGAGTGTTATCTCCTTCATTTATAATCTTACTCTTCATTTGTAATCTTAATATTATTGTAATCTTAGTATCTTATAGGTTGGTAGTGAGAAGTTAGATTGGAGAATCAATGTAATGGTTGCAATTGCAATTTGCAATTGATGATAAATAAGACGGAGCTTCTTTGATCCTCTACATTTGAATTTTCTTTTCTTGTGCTTGTGAATCCTTGGAAGGATCCCCATTGCCTAGCAAGTACACTTTTATTTTAGTAATCTTTTATTTTATGTTTGTTTGTGAATTTCATTATATTAAATTATCAGGTTCATATGTTTGGAATATTAACGAATGACTTTTCGTAAGAAAGTAATAATGTTTCCTTCAATGAATCTGATTTGTTATTTGATTTCATTAGTTTAAGTTTTTGATTTATATCCTTGAGATATAAATGAATAGTCTCTTGTAAGAGAGCTTTAACATTTCATGCAATCAATCAAAATTTGGTTTAAGTGCTTTAATTTCATTGGTTTAAATAGTTTATTGATTAAGATGATTAGAAATATTAATGAACAGTCTCTTGCAAGGGAGATTTAATATTTCTTACACTTGTCGTCACAATGTCTTTAGATTTCATTTCGTTAAATAAGTGTTGGAGATCCCAATGAAAGATCTCCTGTAAGGGATATTTGGAATTTCTTCACCTAGCTTAGTTTAGTTTGTCTCTAAGTTCATATATATTGGATGATACTCAAATTTTACTTACCTAGATTGATAGTAATTAAAACTCTAATTTGCATCCGCATTTTAGACCAAACAATCACTTGAGCAACATGATGTCTGCAAGGGTTGTACCTTAGGGAAGTATGTGAAATCCACAATCCATGATTAAGATAGAAAAGCACATGCAGTCTTGGAGAAGTCCACTATGACATTTTTGGACCCTTCTCGACATACTCTACTGCCAGACATAAATACCATGTTATTTTTATTGATGATTTCTCAAGGAAATTTTGGATATTCTTCATGCAAAATAAGGATGAGACATTCTCAAAATTTGTAGAATTCAAGGCACTAGTTGAGAAAGAAACCAAAAATAAGGTGAAGGCTCTTAGGAGCAACAAAGGAGGTGAGTATGTTTCAAATGAGTTCAAGGACTTTTGTGCCAAAGAAGGAATTCGAAGAGAATTGAAAACTCCTCACAACCCACAATAGAATGGGGTATCTGAGATAAAAAATTGGAGCATTGTGGGAGTTGTGAGAGCTATGCTACATGATAAAGGCCTGCCACTAGATTTTTGGGCAGAGGCATGTAACACAACAGTCTACTTATAGAATGGGGGTCTTCATTAGATCCTTGGTACCATTACACCAGAGGAGGATTTCTCAGGGAGAAGGTTAGCTGTGTCTCCTTTCAGAATTTTTGGATACTTTGTTTACTTCCATGTCTCCAAATATTCAAGGAAGAAACTTGAGCCGACAATAGAGTTGGGAGTTTTTTTGGGTTACACCAAAACTCCACACAATTACCGAGTGTACCTACCTTCCCTTAGAATGAAAGTTGTGTGAAGGGATGTAAATTTTGATGAGGAGAAAGAAATTATATGCTCCCTTGAGAGGGAGATGCAAATCCCATAAGAATAGGAGATTTTAGCTCCAAAGGAGGGGCCTTGGGAGGTTGTGGAGAAGCCAAAAATGGAGGAGAAAAGAGAAGGTAGAGTGGAGACATCCACGCAAACATAACCATCCAGAGAAGGTATAAAAAGAACCAAGGAAGTTGATAGATTGGTGTAGGATGTGAAGGAGAATGTGGGAGCTCCCTCAAATTTGTGTTGGCAAAGGAAGTCACCTGATAGGTACATTGGCTACATGGCTCTAATGACTGAGCTTGTAGAGACTGAGACATCCTCTTTTGAGGAATAATTTGAGCAACTAGTTTGGGTTGATACATTCGTGGAAGAATATGAATCCATCATGAAGAAAAGTGTTTGGGAAGTGGTCCCAAGATCGGAAGATAAATGAGTTGTGGGTTTGAGATGGATCTTCAAGGCTAATAATGTTATAGACAGAAGCATTAAGAAGTATGAGGCCATATTTGTGGGAAAATGATTCTCTCAAGTTGCAGGAATTGAATATAAGGAAACCTTTTCTCTCGTAGCAAGGTATTCATCCATTAGATGAATTCTTGCATTGGCTACACAAGTGGGGTGGAAGATCCACTAGATACATATAAAAACAACATTTCTCAATGGTGTTATCAGGGAATATATGTACTTAGAGAAACCATAATTTTTTGAGACATTTGATCTGGAGTCTCATGTGTGAAGACTCAAGTGAACATTGTACGGTCTCAAACAGGCACCTTGATCTTGGTACACTCATATTGATAGTTATCTCACTGCATTGGGCTTCACCAAAAATTGAAGCAGAAGTGAACCTCTATCATATTTTGGTAGAAGGTAATTTTCTTATCTTTATTTTATATGTTGATGATTTAATAGCGACATGTGATGGTAAGTTAATCAGTGATTGCAAGGATTACCTTGCAAGGGAATTTGAGATAAATAAATGGCAAGGTGATGGGGAATTGTTTTTGTCTCAAGGAAAGTACGCCACCGAGTTACTGTAGAGATTTTGCATAGAGAGTTGTAAGGCCATGGAGACACCTTAAGCAACCAACTAGTTGAATTTTAATGCCACTTTAGGTGAAGAGGTTGATGCTAACATTTACCGGCAGTTATTGGGTTCACTATTGTATTTTGTGAACCTAAGACCAAATATGTGTTATGTAGTCAACCAAATAAGCCAATTTATTGTTATGCCGATAAAATTTTATTGTAGGAATCTAAGCATGTTTTACGGTACCTCAAAGGTGTCGATTTTTTTATATCTTGGGAGGTACTACAATCCCTAGGGTTCGGGGATGGGACGGAAAAGCGCCACAAGAGGCACTCGTGGGATTGAAACCCAAGCATGGGGTTTTTCACCCATCAGGATTCAGGCCAAAACCATGAGGAGTTTGAGCATGAGAAAATTTGAGGTGATAGAGCTTGGTGTGGCGATTCCAACGCTTTGAAAAACACCCAAATCAGAGATATAGAACTTGAGAAATGAATTTTTGAAGTTGACAATTAATTATGGACAGTAAAGTCATGTAGGCTTGGTCCAAGAGACATGTCTCTTTAACAAAATCATGTATCCCTTCTAAAGTTTATAAATAGAAGGTGTTGTGATTCATTTTTACTCAACCAAGTGCATAGATCATCATATAATACCTATGAAATTGGAAATTGAGGTTCAGGAAGAGTGAGGTGGCCAAGGAGCACTATTTTGGTTATGTTTAGGGTACGAGTTTCCTGAGTTACAAGGCCGCATGTCAGAGGCTTTAAAAAAGGGTAGTTTCGACGTTTTTTGGCTAGTTTTGGAGCAGAACAAAGGTGTAGATCCTAGCCGCATTTCAGAGGTGAGTTTGGGTGAATTTTGTGCATATTTTATGGGTATGTTGTCTTTATTTAGGGCCGCGGAGAAATTTTGTAGGTACAACATTTTTGGAGGACGGGTTTAAGGGCCGAGAGGTCTAGTAAATCCCCTCTTTCCTAGCTACAGTCATCTATGAGAGGTCGCGGCCCAAACAAAGTCTCCTTCTTGGTTTTGAGGGCAATTTATATTGTTGTCATGGATAGCCCCCTATAGGGTACCTTATGTGGTTCTTACAAGGGATAGAATAGTGCGTGTGAGGCCTAGAAAGGACAATAAGCAAGGGTAGACCAATAGGATAAGACTCATACCAATTGAAGGATTGTGGTAGCAGATTTTGGAGGGCTATTGGGTGCCCTAACCAGTGAAAGGAAGATACAATATTGTGCACATAATTCAAGGGAAAGAGGGCAGCAACAGGGAGTTGCAAGTGATATCTTGGTGATGATTGGATGCTATTTAGATTGATGTCCTAGGTGAGTACATATTGATGAAGCCTAGATTTGTGCAATAACTCCTATATTGCAGAGTAAAGGGAAGAGTTGGAGAATTATGTGGGCAGTCATTTGTAAGGATCTCATAGGTGTGATGATTTCCTAACTAGGTGCAGATGCTACAACATGGACTTGGTCACTCGTAGATTGTTGGAGGGAAGCATGAGAGTGGATCAAGTGTGGAGATATATTGGGAATTTATGGTTTTCTAGAGGATAGCATGATAGTGTCCAAGTTGGAGCCTGTTGTGCAAGACCTTGATGGACAAAGGTAGTTTCTAGAGTGGTAGTTTTTGAGCTCAAGGATCTGATTAACCAGGAGTCATTTTGTGGAGCCCAATACTTGTGTGTGGAGAAGAAATTCTACACTAGATGATGGGAAGTCCCCCTATCTTATGTTCATTGTGGGAGATGGAAATCTTGTAGTGATAGGTGGAAGCCCTCTACACCCTATGTTGGTCTTCATCGATGTAGCACAGGAAGACCATAGTGGGTTGAAGTCCTTGAGTAGTTGAGGAGCAACAGTGGGTAGAATGAGAGTTGTTCACAAACAAATTTGTGAACAACTTGACAGGAATCTCAATTTGTTAATGTGTTGGTGGAAAAAATATCAACTAGTGAGCATATTTATAGCCGAGGTTCAATGGCCAAATGGACTTGGAGCATTGACAGAGGCAGGAGATGCATATCAGGAGCCGAAGGATCGGGCAGGTACAAGGTAAGACCGAGAGCAGTTGAGAGAGGATGCTACAGCCAGATGTTCAGAGTACCTTGTTTTGTATGTTGTACTAGGGGGTGTATGAGGGACATTATCCATGGTATGGGACTATTGTATTATATTTTGTTTAATATAACAAAGTTGGGTTGAAAAATGTAAAAAAAAATCGATATTTTGTGCATGTGTGATTTACTATTGTTTATATTTTGTTGTGTGAAGTAGTTCTGTTGAGATTCTTGGTTTGGCAGCGTCATATATTTTAATATTCTATCCTAGACCCAATATCGTGGAAATTCAACATGGTATTAGAGCATATCTGGGCTACTTTGAGGGACAGTGAATTAGAGTGTGCACAATGAAGCAACTCAGAGGGAGTTGTAGCTCTCTATGTCATGGAGCAGAGGGTTCAATTGAAGACATGGAGATGTGGTATTGACAGGTTACATGGCAATATGGGTTGGGAGTTCTGGTGGATCGATGGTGAACTATCACACTTCACTATGTTGTGTGGAAATTTGTAGATTGTGGGTTTCCTTTGTATTTTCATGGATGGTTGGGATAGCTTGAGGATTTCTTTGGATTGGACAAGATCAGGTTGATCGAGATGGATTCATGTGATGGACTGCAGATTGGAAGGCTAGAGTCTTCATTGGATCATGATGTTGAACATACGAGATTGATGGGATTTTCAAGAGTGGTATTTGATCCAGGAGGATTAGTGCTTGCAGGACTGAGCTAGTGGATATCATATAGGCTCAGAGGGAGAAGCCCTATGGAGGTTCGTGATATTCAGGTTTGGATGTGATGGGGCAGAGTTACTACTAAGATTTTCGGGTTCATTATACAGGGTATGCTTTAGTGATGGATACTAGATGGGCTAGTGTCACCGAAGATGATGGTGGTTACTTACTAGTCTTGGAAGTACCTCCCTTGTTAAGAGGGAGTGTTGATTTTTTGTAGCTTGGGAGGTACTCCAAGCCCTAGGATTCGAGGATTGGAGCGAAAATAACCACAAGAGGCACTTGTGGGCTTGAAACCCAAGCATGGGGTTTTTCACCCATCGATATTTGGGCCAAGACCATGAGTATTTTGAGCATGAGAAAATTTTAGGTGATAAAGCTTGGCGTGGCGATTCCAATTCTTCAAAAATCACACAAATCGGAGCTCTAGAAATTGAGATATGAATTTTTGAAGTTGACAATTAATTATGGACAAACAAGTCATGTAGGCTTGGTCCAAGAGACTTGTCTCTTCAAAAATTCATGGAGCCCTTCTAAAGTGTATAATTAGAAGGTGTTGTGATTCATTTTTACTCATCCAAGTGCATAGATCATCATATACTACCTGTGAAATTGGACAGAGAGTTTCAGGAAGAGCGAGGTGGCCAAGGAGCACTATTTTGGATCTGTTTAGGGTGCGCATTTCCTAATTTACAGGGTCACAAGTCAGTGTTAGGTCCCTATATTACTAGTATAGTCCCTTATTGTTGTTAATGTAACCCCCTTATTGTTATTTTTGTACCCTTGTAACCCCAATATTGTTATTATTGTGCCCTTACATTATTATTGATAGGTTGGGTAGGATTATATTGTGATCCCATGGACTCCTATATATAGAAGGAGGTTTTTTTATTTATATCATCTGATAATTGTTCATTTATGTAATGTATTGGAGGTTTCCCCCTTGAAGTGGCTAATTTCTAAGGTGTTTATCTCTCTTTTCTTCTATTTTTGGAGCCAATTTCATAACATTTGGTATCAGAGATTTGGATTCTAGGGTTTAGCTAATCCAAACAGGTCATCGTGGAATTTTCACTATGACTTTTTTTCTATGAGGTTTCAGAAGCTGAAATTTTTACAGAACGAAGCCGAAATCCTAAGTAACATTTTGTAAAAATTTCATATCTAGTGCGCAATATTTTCGGCTATATGATATGTGGAAGTTAGGGTTTTTTGAGGCTCTTGAATTTCACCTAAAACAGGTCATCATGGAAGTTTCACTACAGTGTTTTTTATACTAAGGTTTCGAAGCTGAATTTTTAACAGAGAGAAAAAAAATCCCGAGGAACGTCGTGTAAAAATTTCAGATCTTGGTTCGCAATATTTTCAGAGATATAATATGTGGAATTTAGGGTATTTTCAGGCTCCCGAAATTCATCTCAAAGAGGGGACCATGCGACAATCGTCGTAACTTTCTCTCTGAGCATAGGATTTGAATTCTGTAAAAATTGGCTGCAAATCAAACGGACTGTAGTTTCCTATGTATCAATTTTAGATCTAAAGGAGGAAACAGTGACACGTGGAATTTCGTACAAGTTCGCTCCATTGAACGAGTCCATAATTAATTCATTGTGGGAAATTGGGCATAACTTTTTCTTGAAGAATCCAAATCACGTCAGACCTGTGGAATTTGAAAGAAGTGTCAGAAGGCTACTACAGGGCCAAATTTTAAATGTTTAAGATCCACAATTACAGATATAATTCAGTTTCATTATCGATCTCCTTAAAATCAAGAAAAATGTGTGTATTTTTTTTTCTTCGAATTGCATAAGTCTTGCATGAAGAATCATTTTTAATTGATTCCAAGGGCATATTGTAGAATAGATATCATTATTGGGTTCTAAAATTCCCCCTAAAAAGAATTCAACACCCATTAAGCCTTTAGAAGGCTCTACTATGACTCATGAAGATGAAGAAATGCAACATTACATGTCAAAATTACAAGAGCAAGTGCACCAAATTTCACTCTCGCAAAGAGCAACAAAAAATGAAATGGAAGTTTTGAAGAAAGGTGTAGAAGCTAAGATGTATGGTTTGAAGAGAGGAATGGAAGCTAAGATGGATGGCATGAAAGCTAATATGGATGACATGAAACACAACATGGAAAACATGAAGAATGATCTAAAAGCAGACATGGAATGTTTGACAAAGTTGATACAAGAAATGTTTCCTAATGGCGAAAAGATAGTAGAGGAAACTCATGATGAGAACAAAATAAATGTTAACCATGATTTTATAAACTCTAATGTTGGATGGAAGAACCACCATATTCCAAAGATGGATATGAGGAAGTTTGATGGCAAGGATCCCGTAACATGGATACTACATATGGAGCAATATTTTGATCTCAATAATGTGAAAAACACACAAAAGGTATGCATTGCAACTTTACATTTAGAACAAAATACATTTGTATGGTATGGATGGCTTTGCTCCCATAAAAAAATTGTCACTTGGTCAATTTTTATGGAGGAAACGATAGCACATTATGAGGATAAAAATAGAACCACCTTCTTTAGCCAATTGATAAATCTCAAACAAAACGGTTCAGTGGTGGAGCACATTGAGGACTTCTAAAAATTGAATATAAGGTTTAATGTTATTCCAGAGGAACACAGGATTGATGTGTTCATAGGGACTTTAAAGGATAACATCGAACATGAATTTCACGTTTGGGAACATGATTCATTGGAGAAGGCAAGAAGAATGGCAAGAAGAATTGAATGTAAAATTATGGCGACAAGGAAGCCTACCACTCACATCTATAAAGATTGAAGTGTTGCTACTCCTAGACTTCCACAAACTACAAGGTTGATACCACAAAAATTGGAAGAAAAAAGAGAAAAATGGCTTTGCTACAGTTGCGATAGAAAATACACTAAAGTTCATAGGTGTGTTGAGAATAAATTATTTTACATAGATTGTGAAGAGGAGGAAGAAAATGAACAATAAACTTCAAAAGAAGAGGATATACACCAGGAACCAACCCTAGAAGAAGAATAAATGAATATGACCATATCGTGTAATGCATTGGTAGTTATTACCACTCCTCAAACTCTCAAGATAGAAGGACATATCAATAAGAAAAAGGTAATAGTGTTGGTTGATTCGGTTAGTACCCATAATTTTATTCATTGTAAGGTAGCCAAGGAATCGAATTGTTTCCTATACCCAGCACCAGAATGTCAAGTGATGGTTGCAAATGGAGGAACTATAAATTTCTCTAGAAAATGTCATAATATCAAGCTAACCATGGGGGAATGTGTATTGAATTTTTCAGTTATTTCCATTCCAATGGGAGGTGCTGATGTTGTACTAGGAGTACAATGGTTACAATCTTTGGGGACGGTAGATTTTAATTTTCAATAAATTTTCTTGAAATTTTTTCGAAAGGAAAGGAAGTCGAATTACAGGGTATCAAAGGGAAGCTGGGAAAGATAATAAGCTCTAATGTCATGAAAAATCTTATGAAGAAAGAATAATGAGGCGTAATTTCATAATTATGCTCACTAGTAGCTCCAACATCAAAATCATCTATTTCTCCAGATCTCCAAAACGTTTTGGACAATCATTCTAAGGTGTTTGAAACTCCCAAAGGACTCCCACCTATTCATGATCATGATCATGCTATTCATTTGATTCCAGGAAGTGTTCCTCCAAACATCAGGCCTTTCAGATATCCTTATGTCCAAAAGAGCGAAATTGAATGTATGATTGGAGAAATGTTATAGTTTGGTATAATTCAACCTAGTCAAAGTTCTTTCTCTACTCCAGTAGTATTGGTGCACAATAAAGATGGATCATGGTGCATGTGTCTGAATTTTAGGGAGCTCAATAAGCTCACTATTAAAGATAAATTTCCCATTCCTCTGATTGATGAATACTTGGATGAATTACATGGAGCAATTTATTTTACCAAATTGGATCTTCGTTCATGATATCATCAAATTAAAATGAAGATGGAAGATATTTCGAAAATAGCATTTCGAACTCATGAGGGTCATTATGAATTTTTGGTCATGCCTTTTGGCCTTACCAATGCACCTTCTACATTTCAAGGGTTCATGAATTCCATTTTCAAACCCTTCCTTATAAAATTTGTGCTAGTTTTTTTTGATGATATACTAATCTACAGTAGGTCTTGGAAGGACCATGTTCAACATGTTGACAGGGTGCTCAAACTATTGCAGGAGAAACAATTATATGCAAAAACATCCAAATGTTTCTTTGGAGTACAAGAGGTGGAATATCTAGGTCATATTGTATCTCATGAGGGTGTTAAGGTAGACCCTGACAAAATTAAAGCCATTAAGGAATGGAAAGTACCCACAACCATAAAGCATTTCCGAGGATTTCTCGGGTTAACAGGGTATTATCATAAATTTGTTAAGAATTATGGGAGAATAGTAGCACCTCTAAAAACATTATTGAAGAAATATGCATTTTCATGGACTCCTGAAGCAACTAAGGCATTTGAACATATTAAAGAGAAAATGTGCCTAGCACCGGTCTTAGCTTCGCGAGACTTCACAAAATACTTTATTGTGGAATGTGATGCCTCGGGAAATGGAATTGGTGTTGTTTTCATGCAAGAAGGAAGACCCATTTCTTTTGAAATTCTTCCAATCAAAGGAAAGTATTTACATAAAGATATTTGTGAGAAGGAAATTTTGGCAATACTACATGCACTAAAGAAATGGCGACCTTATCTAATGGGAAGACACTTCAAGTAAAAATTGATCATGATAGTCTTAAACACTTTTTGGAACAAAGAATATCTTCAAAAGAGAAGAAAAAATGGGTCACAAAGATTTTGGCTTATGAATTTGAAATCATCTACAAAAAATAGAAGCTAAATGTTGTCACAGATGCACTCTCAAGAAAGGATGAAGAGGTGGAAGCATTGCTTTGTGCCATTTCTATTATCCAACTAGATTGGATAACCAAATAAAGGGATGAATGGAATAAGGACGAAGAAGTGTCGACACTCATTCAAAATTTGCAACAATATCCTAGTACATCTCATACATTTAGTTGGAAAAATGATTCCTTATGATACAAAGATCGCTTATATATTGTAATAATTCCCAACTAAAACAAAAGATTCTTTTGGAATTGCACACTTATCCTTTAGGAGGACACTCAGGACTTTAAAAAACTTACCATAGGGTGAAGAAAGAATTTTTTTGGGATGGCCTTAAATTTTATATTCAAAAATTTTTGGCGGAAAGTTAGGTTTGCCAGCAAAATAAAGCTGAGACAATTAAGACCCCGAGTATTCTACAACCTTTATCCATTCCAAGTCAACGTTGCAAGGATATTTCAATGGATTTTATCATAGGTTTACCTAAGTCCGAAGGAAAGAGTGTCATCATGGTGGTAATTGATAGAATTACCAAGTATGCACACTTTTGTGCATTATCTCATCCATTTAAAGCAAGTACAGTTGCTACTGCATTTATGGAAACAATTCAAAAGCTACATGGAAACTCAAATATTATTGTAAGTGGAAAAGATCCCATTTTTACTGGAAATTTTTGCACGGAATTATTTTCTTGTTTGGGTACTCAACTCGCTCATAGCTCATCTTATCATCCTCAATCCGATGGTCAAACTGAGATAGTGAATAAATGTTTGGAAGGATATCTTCATTGTTTTGTATCTGATAAGAAAACACAATGGGTTAAGTGGTTACCTCTCATTGAATGGTGGTATAACACTTCCTTCCATACTACAGCAAAAATGACCCCATTTATGGCACTTTATGGATATCATCCACCGTCCACCACATCATATTTAAGAGAAAATTCTAAGGTTCAAGCAGTGGAAGATCACATCGAGAATCAATAAGAAGTTCTCCAACTCTTAAAGGATAACCTAAATTTGGCACAAAATCGAATGAAACAATAGGCAGATCAACATCGCAGCGAGAGAAGTTTTGATGTAGGAGACTGGGTATTTTTACGGCTACAACCATACAAACAAATGTCCCTCAATCAATCTAAGAATGAAAATAAGTTATTGCCAAAGTACAATGGTCCTTACAAGTTGTTTATAAAGATTGGTACTATGGAATACAAATTGGATCTTCATTCTTATTCGTGAGTGCATCCAGTTTTCCATGTTTCATTCTTAAATAATCTTATAGGTGACAAACTTCCAGTGCAAACAATATTGCCAAAACTTGATGAGGAAGGAAAAATCATATTGGAACCTAAAGATGTCATGGAAACAAGAACTCGACAACCACGAAATCGATCAATTTTAGAGTATCTCATTAAGTGGAAGAACTTACCCACTGAAGATTCTACATGGGAGGATGAGAATTTTATACAAAAGCATCTGGAGCTACTCAAGTGTTGAGGACAACACTTTTTTGAAGGAGAGGGACATGTTAGGTCCCTATATTACTAGTATGTTCCCTTATTGTTGTTAGTGTAACCCCATTATTGTTATTTTTGTACCCCTGTAACCCCAATATTGTTATTATTGTGCCCTTACATAATTATTGTTAGGTCGGATAGGATTATATTGTGATACCATTGACTCCTATATATAGAAGGAGATTTTTTCATTTGTATCATCCAATAATTTTTCATTTATGTAATGTATTAGAGGTTTCCCCCTCGAAGTGGCTGATTTCTAAGGTGTTGATCTCTCTTTTCTTCTATTTTTGGAGCTGGTTTTAGAGGCTTCAAAAAAGGGTAGTTTGGAAGTGTTTTGGCTATTTTTGGAGCAGACCAATGGTGCAAATCCTAGAAACATTTCAAAGGTTAGTTTCGTTGAATTTTGTGCATATTTTATAGATATGTTTTCCCTATTTAGGGCCGCAGAGAAGTGTTGTAGGGACAAAAATGTTGGAGGATGGGTATAAAGGCTGAGAGGGCTAATAAAGACCCTCTCTCCTAGTTGCAGTCATCTCTAAGAGGATGCATCCCAAACATAGTCTCCTTGCTGGTTGTGAGGGAGTTTTATATTTATTTCATGGACATCCACCTGTAAGATACCTAGTGCGGTTCTTACAAGGGCTAGAAAAATGTGTGTGGGGCCTAGAAAGGATAGAAAGCAACAGTAGACCATTAGGAGAAGACTCACATCAATTGAAGGATTGTGGAAGCATATTTTGGAGGGCTATTGGGAGCCTTAACTAGTGAAAGGAAGCCAGAACAGTGTGCACATAATTCAAGGGCAAGAGGGTAGCAGCAGAGAGTTGCAGATTATCTCTTGGTGATGATCGAATGCTAGTTGGATCAATGTCCTAGGTGAGGAAATATTGATGAAGCATATATTTGTGCAATAACTCCTCTATTGCAGAGTAAAGGGCAGAGTTGGAGAATTATGTGGTAAGTCGTGTGTAAGGGTCTCCTAGGTGTGAGGATTCCCTAACTAGGTGTAGATGCTACAACGTGGACTTGGTCACTCATGGACTGTTAGAGGGCAGCGTGAGAGTGGACCGAGTGTGGAAATAGATTGGGAATTTATGGTCTTCTAGAGGAAAATGTGATAGTGTCCAAGTTGGAGCCCGGTGTGCAACACCTTGATGGAAAAAGGTAGTTGCTAGAGTGGATTTTTTTAAGTTCAAGGGTGTAATCAACCAGGAGTAGTTTTATGGATCCTGAGACTTGTGTGTGGAGAAGGAATTCTACAACAGATGATGGGAATTCCTCCTAACCCATTATCATTATGGGAGATGGAAATCTTGTTGTGATAGGTGGAAACCCTTCGTGCCCTATGTTGGTCTTCATCGATGCAGAATAGTAAGACCATAGTGGGTTAATGTCCCTGAGTAACTCAAGAGAAGTAGTGGGCATATTCATAGTTGTTCACAAATGAAGTTTTGAACAACTCGACAGGATCCTCGATGTGTTGATGCATTGGTGGATGAACTATTAACTAGTGAGCAGATTGATAGTTGAGGTTTAGTGGCTAGATGGACTTGGAGCATTGATAGAGGAAGCAGCTACAGATTAGGAGTTGAAGGACCGAGCAGGTACAAGGTATGACCAAGAGGAGCTGAGAGAGCATGCTACAGCCATATGGTTAGAGTACCTCGTTTTGTACCTTGTACTAGTGGATGTATGATGGCCATTATCCCTAGTATGAGAGCCCTGGACTATTGTATTATACATTGTTTAATATAACGAAGTTGGGTTGAAAATTGTAAAAAATTGTCTATATTTTGTGCATGTGTGATTTATTTTTGTTTATATTTCGTTGTGAAAAGTAGTTTTGTTGATGTTATTGGTTTGGTAGCATTATATATTTTAATATTCTATCATAGACCCAATATCGTGTAAATTCAACAAAAGGCACTACCCAGTATGGATTATGGTACACACAAATAGAGGGAGTGAATTTGTGTGGCTTCATAGATGTAGATTAGGGAGGGAGTCCATCCGATTGAAATAGTACATCAGGTGGAATTTTTAGTGTTGGGTACGCAACAATTTCCTGGTACAACTGGAAGCAAGGATTTGTGGCGCTCAACTCAACAGAAGTTGAATACATGGTTGGAAGTCAAGTATCCTATGAGGTGATCTAGATGAGAAAGATACTTGTGAGAATATTTGGTCAGGATATGGATCCAACTATGATCTGTAGTGATAATCAAGTTTCATTAAGCTATGTGAGAATTCGGTATTTCATGATCGATCCAAGCATATAGATATATGGTATCATAACTTACGGGATTTTGTGTATAGGAGATAATGTTGCTACAATACATTCCTATAGAGGAACAAGATGTTGACATATTGACAAAGGATTTGTCAAGAGGGAAGTTCGAATTCCATAGGTGTAAGATAGGGGTGGTTAAAAATCCCTTTCTTGCTAAGATGGAGTGTTGAGAAGTGTAGCAAGAAAGGCTCAATTAGACTTAGCCTTGGTCAAATTGAGAAAATTCGAAATTTCCACATCAACGGACAACTTGAATTTAGTTAAATGAGATGACATAGATCTTGTCACTCATCATTAGGGGAATTTTGAGGTCTAAAATGGGCCTCCTAAGGAAATTATAAAATAATAGTGGAAATAATAAAATAATATTTGATTACATCATCAAATTTTAAAGGGAAAAAAGAAAAAAAAAACTTTTTCAACTCGTATTGTGAGCTTATCTCCCTAAGGTTTTACTCAAATTTTGAGCAAGAATACTTGTTGGATGCAAAATTTAATTCCCGTCCAAGGAGTACCCATGTTGCATACTTTTTATGGACCCTGGTACACGAAAAATGAAAAATACATGAAAAAAGTGATTACAATCATGTTTTTCATGTATTTCTCATTTTTCGTGTAGCAGGGTCCATCAAAAGTATGAAACATGGGTACTCTTTGGATGAAGAATTAAATTTTTCATCCAACGGGTACTCCCGCTCAAAATTTGAGTAAAACCTTAGGGAGATAAGTTGAAAATATGAATTGAAAAACTAGTTTTATTATTTTATTATTTTTTAATCTTTTTACTTTTTTACTCCAAAAATGGTGAATTATCCCCCATGGTTGACATCATCATCTTGAATCCTATTGGTTCTCATAAAGTCTATTTTGGTTGTACATTTTTCTTAGGAGGCCCATTTTAGACCTCAAAATTCCCCCAAAGTTAGCTCAATAAATTAGAGTTAGTGGGCTTGGAGTTCACTTTGCATGTTTTGATCGCTAGTTAGTAGCAATCCAGTTCAATTTTACTCAGTTAAATAATTAATAAAACTACTTGGAGGTTATTTGTGCAATGGGACAACAATATATCATATAGATCATCCAGTTAACTGATCAATCAACCAAAAATAGCTCATGCATGCAAGAAATTCGAATTGCTCAGTTGTGGTGGATATTCCAAGGTAGTGTAGCATCATTTGTATACTAGTTTTGAGTGTATAGGTGTCAAATGCAATCAATGATCAATCCTTGGTAATTGCACAATAATTTTAGAGGAAATTCCTAACTAATAGGGGCCAAATTCTTTAGGATTTACGAAAAGAAATAAGATCTTACGTGGGGGAAGAAATTGACTAAGTTCGGGTCAGAGCTTCTCATTGAGCAGAAAGAACATTTATTCACTTGAAGGTTGAGATCAAAGTGAGCAAGAAATTGTTATACATTCTCTATTAATCTAATTAATAAAAGTAGGCTTAAGTGGTTTTTACCATTTGGTTTCCTCGAGATAAATCTGTGTACTTGTGTATGTAATTGATACATGTTTGTGAATGTTGTTCTAAATTGTGAATTAATTTTCACATAACAATAGAGTAGAATTGTCTCTTGATTTATATTAAATTTCTTGAGGAGTTGCAATTATATCACCATATTGATACAAGAGAGCATAATAAAGGGGGATACAATTCTATAGAAATATTATAGCCCACAAGTCTCAGGTAACTCCACATAGAGTACCTTGTTCTTTGCATTTTCATATTTTCATACTAGAGAAAGAAGAGTAGAGAAGCCCCATCTCCTAGCTACATTTTATCATTTATAGGTTTCTCAGGGTAAATATTGTGCTTTTTTTTGGATGGTGTGTCCATACGTGTGTGTTTTTTCTCTATTTTTTTTTCATTTCAACTATTTCATACAATTCAGATTAAAAACAATAATTAAAGAAAATGATATCTAAAGGAAATTAACCTTCACAGTAAAGATTTCAGTATTTTATCAAATATGTTGTGAAAAACTATTCCAGTGGAATACCTATGACAATTTACATATCACTTAATATGCATCCTTAAAGAGGTTAGATCAATACAAATCATTGCAGTTTCAATACAACAAGTTCACAATAGGTTCAATACATATCATTGTAGAGATATGTTTAATACAAATTCAATACACCACAAAGATAGGTTTAGCACATCACAAAGATAGATTCAATACACCATGAATAGGTTCAATTCAATGTAGAGATAGATTCAATAGATTTCAATGATATATTTTGAAACTCCTAATCTAGAACTCATGACAATTGACACTTCATATATATGAATCATTGTAGGTTCAATATGAATCACCACAGGTTTCAATATGAAAGGTTAACCATAGGTACAATTCACATCACTACATATATAGGTTTAATAAAAATTTAATACACCGTATATATTCATCACAAAGATAGGCTCCATTTATGACATAACCTTCATCATCACTATTACCATCCTAGATTCATCTTAACTTAGTATCTACCAAGCGTCGAGACGGATGAGATCTATTTTGACTCTAAAATATGTTTGCACCTATTGTGGTAAAACAAAAACTCCCATTTTTACTTTATTATATTCATAATAATAATGGGGACCCTCTATGTAAATTTTGGTCATTTCACCTCCTTCATGCTTTCATTTGGTTCATTTTGCGGGATTTTTGATGGATTTTCATTTTTATTATTTGATTGAGTGTCGTTTCTCGCCATCTTCCCAAATGATCTATTTTTTCTAAGTTTGGACTTATGGTTTACAAATGACACTTATTCAAAGTTTTAGTGATTTTCACCGCCTGGGCTAAAAAATGTACAAATTTATTTTATTTTTGTATCAAATTAATTGCATAATTTGTAAATAATATCATTTAATTAGTTTATTTACTAACCTATGTAAATTATGTTAATTGTAATTATTTTGGCTTAATCTGTAGATATTAATTTTTAGTTATTTTATTAGTTTTTATTAATTATTAAAATTAACTTAATTAATTATTTATTAATTATCTACTCTACAAAACCATTGAGTGCAATATCATATATGTTGGCATTATGACTAATGTGTTTTCCTTGATGGCAACCCTCTTGATAAAGATGTCAACATGATGGTAGCAGGATGAGTATACATGCTAGTACATATGTGACAGAGAGAATGGACAAAGGAATATCAGTTCAGCGACAGATAAATGATAAAGGTAAAGTATTAGAAAGTACACGCAAGTTATGTGAATAAAAGTTGCATACATACGCGGTTATGGTGAAGCAAAGTCGCATACAGTTTCTGCACTATTGTATTCTCAACACCAAGGGTCTTTACCATGGTATTGGCCCATAGCAATGAGCACGACAACATATACTTCATCCCGTCAAATAATACCATCGGCATTACTAAGGTATTGTCCTAAGGTATTGGCTAAGGCATACACTATATAAAGAGATGGAGATCAAAGTGCTAAGTGTGCACTTTATGTGTTATTGATGAATAGTTTGATTTGAAGCAGGTGTGCACCAAGGAGCATGAAAGAGATTCAGATTTTATAGATCTGAAAACATTATAGTAACTAAAAAACATGCTTTCTTAATATTTTATGATTATGACTAACAATGATAGATCTGTGATAGTAATAATGCTCTGACATGAACATGTGACAGTAACGGTTGAAAATTATGTTTTGTGGTTGCAGCGAAGGAATGATTCAGTTATTACATATCTATATGCAAGTCTGTCACTAAGAGGTCACATACATATGCGGATCAGCTTGTGGATAGTTTCGTATATATTTTGTATTATGGACATATATGTACATAGGTGTCAAGTATGAAAAGCGCATACATACCCAAAAAATATTTATGAGGGTCGCGTACATCTACTAGGATTTTACAGTATGAATTGTTAATGATGTTTGATTAGTTCTATTATGTTTAATGATTTCTGTTGATGATTTCTCTCTCATGATAAAATGTGTTTGACAACACTAGTTTGGTTGAACTAATTATGGAATGAAATGTTGAATAATGATGATGCTATTATGTGATTATATGTATTAGATTCAGATATTTTTGATGGGGATAGTGTGTGTTTTAGTGATTAATTCAGTGTGACAGTGATTCAGATGTAGTTACCATTGTTTTGCGATATCTATGTCGGTATTCTTAAGGGAAAGCACATATATACGTGGGTATGATTCAAAACATTGGCGTATATATTTTAACGTATGATTGATCAAGGTTTGTAGTGATAGGATATGATTTCTATGATGAACATTTTGTGGTCTAGTATTCTAATGAATGGGTATACAATGATATGAGTTGCTTTGGTTGTTTGATAATGAGTTAGTTGAATGATTGATTTGGTGTTTCATTTTGTTCAATGATTAAGTGATTTGATTCAAAAATTGGTTTCATAGTTATTATTTGGTATTGGGCTTAAATGATGGAAGTGGGTCCAGACTAAAAATATGATGAAAAGTGGCCTACAGGTTTTGATGTTTTGATTCAGGTGGATCTAGTATGAAATATTATGAAATGTGGTCCATAAAGGTGCTGAGGGTTGGAGCCTTCAGTGATAGAGTAGAAGCTTCCTTCAAGTAGTACCTGGTAAATCTGATCAAGGGGTTGGAGCTCCCTTCCAGTGGGTGTTGGTAAACGAGATCAAGGGGTTGGAGCTCCCTTCTAGTAGGTCCTAGAGAATGAGAGAAGGTTGTAGCCTTGTGAATGTGGGTGGCTATGTATTGGTATGATTTTGCACCAATAAAAGATTGTAAGAAGTTATTCTTTATAATAAAAGTAGAAGAAATAGAAGAAGGAACAGGTGGTTTTCTCACTCATTGGGTTTCCACCTAAAAATCTTGGTTTCCTCATGTGTTTCTTATGTGTGATGGTTTATTCCATTCTTACTACTCATGATTACTATTTAATTAATGTCTAATGAAGTAATGGTGGAATGGTTCAATTTAAACAAATGATGAATTAAATAAAAATTTGGTTAACTAGATATACGCTACTTGTCTTCATCACAGTCACATACATACCCTGGTTTATTTAATTACAATAGTGTACAGAAATATGAATAAGAAATTGAAAGTTGAACTGAGTTTAAAATACTGATTCATGACCCCCCTCTCAGTATTTTCCCCAAAAAGTGGTATTAAAGTAGGTTGCTTCAATTAAATCTTAACCACTTAGAGTGGATCAAGGATGATGTGAAAGAAGAAGATAGCTTGAAGGAAGTAGTCAGAAAATTGTGATAGTGACAATGATATACTAAATTGAGTGAAAATTACAGGCATGAGAAAATATTCAATTTTTGGAGCACCCCGCTTTATACTGATCAAGAAAGAAGAATATGGTAACAAATAATTATCAAGAATGGATTATTGTTCTAATTGTGGTCAAAATCCTTGTCTATGTAATAATGATGATATTGAAGATGAAAATGAATCAACTCAACTTGCACTCATGGGTAAAAGTGAAAGTAAGCATTCTAAAGAGAAAACATATTAAAAAATGATGGTCCTAGAAGTAGAAGAACAAGGAAAGTCAGAAACAATGGACAATGAAGGTGTGTCTATGCTAAGAAATGATAAATCAAGAATATAAATTAAATATGAGGTCATACCTAATGAATCTTGGATCTGACATTTGGTACTTAATACGCAATGACTTCACCAAAATTCCCCCATCAAACAAAGAAGTGAAAAAGAACAGTAAGGAATTAAGAGACATCATTATAACATACTTGATTCAACATTAAATATGGTTATGCATTATGCAACTGCAAAGAAAGTGTGGGATATGCTACAAGAAATCCATGAATAAAACCCAAAGGAAGATTGTTCATCAAGAGAAATACCAGGGAATCTTATCTCTAAGAATGTGCCAAAAAATGAACATGATGATAAAACAACCTTTGTTATGACAGATGGAGTTATTGATTCAGAAGAAGACAAGTTAGAAGAAATTTTTAATCTTAGAAGAAATCTTGATCTTGCTTTGAAAGAGATTATTAGTCTTAAAGATAAGTTGCAGGAATATGATAATAGGGATCATATTAAATCAATAAATGTTGTAGTAGAATCTAAACAATATTGTGAAGGCCTTGAAGTAGAGATTTTCTCTATAACAGCATATATTGAAAAGTCAAACAAGCGAAGTGAAGAACTACTTCAGGTATTTGAAGAAAAATAAAATGGGTTGAAGGAAGATATTATCAAATTAAAGGAGCAAACAAAAGAACGAAGAAAGGTTGAAGAAGGAATGAGAAAGCAGTACCTTCAAAAGGAAAAGAAATACCAAAAAATGGAGGTTGGGGTAAAACTCTGAAAAGTAAATTACAAGAAAAGGGTAAACACTTGATATTTAAAGATATTACAAAGATTTTGGATAACATTATTAGTTTTCAAATGTCTCCTTCCATTAAATTAGGTCTTGGTTTTCGTGAAACTGTTGAAGGATAATCTAGTTTATAAACTAGTTTAAGGAATCTAAAGGGTAACAATGCAAAACCAAAGTGCTCAATAAGGAAATAAGAACTCAATATGATCAACAACCAAGGAAAGTGAATCTTCGAAGGAAATCATTTTCTCCTAAATATAGAAGTGCTAATAAATTATCTCCTCTGATAAATAATGTTGAATGCTTTATATGCCATAATTATGGACATGTTGCAGCCAATTGTAGAAGCATACTATTTCAAGCAAGAAGTCATCTCACAAGCACTCCCAAGTACTCAAGTTTCTTCAAGGAATATTGTTTTACTAGCAACGTATTTGGTCACAAAGCTATTGATTGCAATAGAAGGAATATGAAAAAAAGATATTATGATTCTTTTGTTCCCTTTTCTGGTCACATAAGATGTTATGCTTGTAACAAGTTTGCGCATGTAGCAAAATAATGCAGGAACAAGTCAATGGATCACCACAAAAAACATGGAAAGAAAACATATAAGAATATTGATGAAAAAAGGCCTAAAGAAGATGGATCCACCAACATTCCTCATAATAAGCAGAAAGAAAGAAAAAATAGATAAGTTGTGGTCTTGCTCTCTGCTTGTTTGAAGATGCAGATGAATGGTACGTAGACATTGGATGTTCTCATCACATGTCTGGAGATAATAGTAAGATGGAGTATCTCACAAAAAACCAAGATAGTAAGGTTATTCTTGGAAATAGTGCTCCAACAAAAGTTCTGGGAAAAGGTAGAGCCAAAATCAATAAACATATAAGAGCATACGAATCTTTATTAGTTCAAGGGCTAAAGAAAAATATTCTAAGAGTAGTTCAAATGATGGATAAAGGAAATATAATTTTGTTTACATCAACCAAATGCAAGGTCATAAATGAAGAAACTGGAAAGGTCATAGCAAGAGGATAGATAAATCCAAACAAATTATGCATGTTTAAAGAAATGAATTCTCGCATAAATGAGGAGGATAGTTCCTCTTCTTCATATTTGTAGTAAAATAAGATGTTGCCCAATGCAATACATTGTTTTTAAAGTTTACTTCTTATAGTGATTGTAGAATTGATGTGAGGTACATGACCTCATGAAGAAAAGGTGACAATTATCAGGTCCTCAGGATAAGTGACGGATAAGGGGGAGCTTTACATATGTATATCATGATGATGATTCCCATGATATTTTGAAATTCATGTTGCTTATATTACTAGCAGTGCATTTTATGTAGTAACAAAGAGCATGAAATTACAATATAGGCTCAGGGGGAGTTGTAGTTATGAAAAAACAATAGTTTACTTTATGTACGCGGATCACATGAAGGACAGTCAAATATATATGTGATTTTTTATCTACATAGTCACATATTTTTCTCTATGATGAAGAAATGGTAGTAAAGATTCAAGGAGAGGTTTGGATATGCTTCAAACAATTATTGTTTGGTATTATTATTTTGATATTGATTGGTTATAGTTTGTTGATATTCATATGCTACCTAGAAGTGATATTGGCTTATGATGGTTTATGATCTAAGCTTAGACAGGAACACAAAAATAATAATAATATAAGCATAAATACAGAGATGTAATAGAAATAACACTTCATTTCATTAATATCAAAGAACTGAAATATGCTTATAGACATAATGGAAATAAACTAGCTCGAGTGATGGTAGCTTATTTCTGAGAAGATATGTGGCGGCTACATGCCTATGAACTTTGTTAAAATGAGGCTCGAAGGCCTATTTATTATTCATAAACATTTTAAAACCATAAACATCCAAAAATCTAACCCTAAGAGATGAAGCACCAAAACTGTGGGCCCCGTTTGGGTCAATTAGTACATCAAATTCCCGGGATCATAACTTTGGCATGCGATCTTTGTTTGACGCACACAATACCTCATTAGAAAGATATATATGAGGAATACAAATTTCGAGTGGAAAAAATAGTCAATGACTATTCTTTACCCCAGTTTTCCCAAAAAAAAAATTGTTTAGGGCCTCAAAATGGCTCTGGAAATTGAGGACCCGAAAAACTGCCAAAAATAGTAAATTGTACTACAATTAAGGAAACTAAGAAAATGAAAGAAAAATGGTGGGTGTCCAAGTGGAATAGGTCGATGGACACCAATATCCACCTGCATCATTCTCCCCCCATAGGAAGCAATGGTCCCCATTGCGTTGAGTTCCTCCATGAGATGGGGAAACTTTTGCTGAACTTGGTCCCTAGTGAGCCACTTGCCTTGGTGCAGGAGTTGGTCATCTTTGAAAACTTGATATAGTTGTATCTTCTATTGGAAAGTGTTCTTGATATGTGTGTCCATGATCCGATCATTTTTGGCATGTTCCATGCAGTCAGGGTTTAGCTCTGTTGGTGTGAGTTGTTCTGCAATGTTTTAATGTGTCCAGTAATGGTGGAAAGTATGGCCGAAGGCAGTCCACATCGAACACTGGGTGCAGGGCAAGGAATGGTGGAATTCTTAGCTTGAAATATTTGTTCCCTATAGCCTTGGTGATGTTGTATGACCCATATCGGAGCAGCTAAAGCTTACGGTGGGGCCCAGTGAGGGGCTCCTTCTACAAATGTTGCCAAACTTTGTCACCCACCTGGAACTTGTGTGGCTCCTAATGTTGGTCATGTCACTGCTTTTAATTAACATAGAGTTTATCCAATATGTTATGGACCTGCTAGCGAATTTGTTAGATTTTCTCAACGAAGTTGTTAGCCTTGCCAATTTCTGACTCGACATGGATCGAAGTTTCCTGAGTAGCTGCAAATGGTATGGCCACATCAATGGGACACAGTGGATGGAATCCCAACCCCACCTGAAATGGGTTGTGGGTAGTTGATATATGGAGATCTCTGTTGTATTTTTGTTGGACATAGGGGAGTATTTCATCCCATGTGCGAGGATGCTTCAAGTTGTACATGCGTATAATGTGTACGATCATCCTGTTGATGACCTCTATTTGGCCATCAGTTTGGGGGTGGAAATTTGTGGACTTAGTGAGTTTGGTATCCAACATCAACTAGAAACATGACAAAAATGTAATTAGGAACTTTTTTTCCTGATCTGAGATAATGGAGAGTGGGATCCCAAAGTGTGCCCACACTCGTTCAAAGAATAGCTTAGCAATGGCTTCTGTTATGATACTCTTCTTGCAGGTTGCCAGAATGGCCATCTTAGAGAATCTGTTGACAACCACGAAAACGTAGTCATTGTCATGCTTAGTCGAAGGGAGGCCCAACCTGTAATCCATGGAGATGGATTACCAAGGTAGACTAGGAGTGGGAAGAGGACTATACAGGCCTTGCTTCTTGATGGTCGATTTGGCAGTGGCACAAGAAGTGTAGGATCTTATGTACTTCCTAACATCCTATCAGAGGTTCGACCAATAAAAATACTTTTGTTGCATTGCCATTGTTTTCTCTACTATGAAGTGTCTAGCAACCCAATTGTAGTGCACCTCCCAAATAATCTTAGCACGCTCGCTTGAAGGAACACATAAGTTTCCTAGGTGAAATAACAATGTATCCTGGAGGTGAAAATTTGGAACTTTCTTTCCTTCTAGGAGTGTCTGGTATGTGTTGCCAAACTCTACATTGCTCTTGTACAGATGCATCCACTCTGACGTCTCATGCCCACAAGAGTCAAGCACGGTGGTCAGCACTATGACTAGTGGTCGGCTAAGTAATTATCCAACATTATTGGCGTTTCCCTTCTTGTACTTAATGTTCAAGTGGAACTGTTGTAGGTATGTGGACCATTTCTAATGGAAATATTTCTACAACTTCCCTTGTGTATGTATGAACTGTAGGGGTCAGTGGTATGTGTGGATGATTGTTTCCTTGCCCAGATTGTAATTCTTCCACTATTGGAAAACATGCACAATGGAATACATCTCTTTTTCAAAGGTGGGATACTTTTGGACTGTGTCTGAAAGTGTATCATTGTGATATACCATTGGATGCCCCTATTGAGTAAGAACTGCACCAATAGCATCGTCAGAAGCATCTATCTTGATCTCAAATGGTTGTTGCAGTTCTGGTAATGTGAGCATTGGTTCAGAGAAGAGGCGATGCTTCAACTCAGAAAATTCCTTTTGTTTGGATTCAAACCAAAATAATTTTTCTTTTGCTCCACTCTTGGTGACTTGACTCAAAGGCCAAGTGATATGAGAGAACCCCAACACGAACCTATGGTAAAAATTGGGAAGACCCAGAAAGTTGTGGAGCTCTGTTAGAGTGATTGGGGCTAGCCAATCCCGAATGACTTGTATCTTGGTTGGGTCCACATGCACACCATTCTCATCAATGATGTACCCCAGATATTAAACCCGAGTCATACCAAAATTGCATTTCTCCAAATTGGCACACAACTTGTGTTGTCGTAGAGTTGAGAGGACTTGTCGTATATGTGGGAGGTGCTCTTCCCAACTTTCGTTGAAGATTAGGATGTCATCCAACTACACCACCATGAATGAGTTGATGAAGGGTTTCAAGATGTCATCCATCAGCCTTATGAATGTTTCGGGGGCATTTTCAACCCAAAAGCCATGGTCGACAATTCGAAAAAGCCCTCCTTGGATTTGAAGGAAGTCTTCCACACATGGTGATACCCGAACTTCAATTCGATCTTGTTGACATATTTAGCCCCATTGATTTGGTCCAAAAGGTCATCAATATTTGGGATTGGATACCTATTCCTATTTTGGACAATGATCTTGTTCAATGCCTGATAGTAAATACAGAGTCTCTAGGTCTCGTCCTTCTTCTGTACCAACAGGATTGGGCTCCACAGGGTGATAAACTTGGGCTGATGTGCCATTTATGCAACAATTCCTGAATCTTCCTCTTGGTTTCATCGTTCTCTAGAACAGAGCGTCGATAGATCAGTCCATTGGGAAGTGACACAACTGGTGTCAGATCAATGGGGTGCTTGACCTGACAATGTATAAGTACCCTTGTGGGAGAGGTGAAGATGTCCATGTACTCCTCCATGACCTTTTACATCTGATGTTGTCGTGTAGAGGAGCCCTATCTGGAGTTTGTGGCCACAATATTCTTCTTGTCCTGAGGGCGAATCATAAGGAAAAACTAATTCCTAGTCTAGGAAATGAGCTTAATGCATTTCTTCATAGTGATAAAAGAGATGGTGTTAGGCGGTGCCACCTCTAGTATCATGTACAAATGATTTCCCAAAGTAATAATAATAGTATGAGGCCTAGACTCATACATGTCATGTTGCTTCCACAAGTATGGTTGGCTCAATAATACATCACAAACTTAAAGAGGAGAAACATCACACAGTACCTCATCTTTGAAGGGCTTGATGATGTAGGGAAGGCGATACTATTGGCTAACGCGGAGATCTTGTCCTTGGTGAATCCACTTGATGGTGTACAACTGCGGGTGTGTTGCAGTCTGTAGGCCCATCCTCTTCATGACCTCTACTGAAATGAGGTTCTTTTAGCTTCCGTTGTCTACCATGAACTGCAACATAGAACCCTTTACTCACATCTGGGAGTGGAAGAGGTGCTCCCCCTCCTCTATATCTTCGAGATCATCCTTCCGGTTCTTGGTTGTGGTAATGGTGACACTAGGCTCCACATCAATAATCTGCTTCCCTTTTTCATTCCCCTTGTTAGGTTCTGACTCAGAGTCGAAGCATGCATCTGATTCAGAAGCCTTTAGCTTGGCCACCGGTGATTTCTTGGTTCGACACTCACTTGTGTTGTGAGTGGGGCTCTTATGGAACTCACACCACTTCCTCATGTCATTCTTTGTCTTCGTGGTGTTTTTCATTGTTTGCAGCTTCGGTGATTTTTCCTGTGTTTCCCCGCCCTGGCTTTGTCTTTTGTTCTATGGTTTGGGGGCGCCTTTACCTTGCTTCAGATTCTCATATCCAAAGTCTCGCTTCTTCTGTTTAAATTTTGTATTCATCTTGGAAGCATATCGGTATGTTGCACCAAGTGAGGATATGTCGAGGAACTCCATTTCCTCCTAAATGTGTCTGTGCAAAAAATTGTAGTACTTAAGCACCAAATTTTTATCTGAATATTTGATACCCAATTTTTTGTGCAGGGTATGGAATAGATTCTTTAGCTCATGAACATCTTGATCCCTTTGCTTCCGCAGCATAGTCCATTGTATGTGCTTTTCCTCATAACTCCCCACGGGGTAATAATATTCCTTGATGTTATCTCGGAAAGAATTCCAAGTGGATTCTACTGAAAATATTAAATTTTATCTCTCATCCCTATGTTCGCAGTAGGTTTCCCACCAATCCTTTACATGGGGGGAGACTTTGAGGAGCACAAAAGTAATATTTTCCCTATTGGAAAAATCATGAACTAAAAAATATCCTTCCAATAGTTTTAACCATCTATTTATGGAGTCTTCATCTATCTAGCCTTCAAATATGGGAATTTCAAAGTTGACTTGTACCTTGAAGGGATTTGTGCCTCCAAAGTAACTATCGGATGAAGATGCATCGCCTGTGGGCATTCTCCGAAGGATCAGGGAAAAGTTGTCCATCATCGCGTTCCTCTATCAATCGAGGTATTATTCGAGTAATATTTTGAAAGGATCTCCTACTCCCTCGTCTTTATTTTCTTCCACCATGGGAGGTTGCCAGGGTTTGCGAGGCTGGTCTTGTAAAGTTTCAACCAGTTCGATCCCTAACTCCTTATACCCTGACCTCATTGGCGACATGCAAAGAAAAATAGAGAAAGAGAAAACCGCTATGATACCATTGATACCAGATTATAAAGGAATGCAAAAAGATACAAATATAACCATAAATACATAGATTCAATAGAAATAACACTTTGTTTCATTAATATCAAAGAACTGAAATATGCTTAAAGGCATAATGGAAATAAACTAGCTCGGGTGATGGTATCTTATCTCTAAGAATAGATGTGTCAGCTACATGCCTCTGAGCTATGTTACAATGAGGCTTGAAGGCCTATTTATTATTCAGAAACAATGAAAAACCATAAACATCCAAAAATCTAACCCTAGGAGATGATGCACCAAAACTATGGGCCCCATTTGAGTAAATTGGTACATTAATTTCCCGAGGTCGTAACTTTGGTGTACAATATTTGTTTGACATGCACAATACCTTGTTAGAAATATATATCCGAGGACTACAACTTTCGAGTGGAAAAAATTAAACAAAGGGTCATGTTTTTCCCTATTTTCCAGAAAAATAGGGCCTCAAAACGACTCTAGAAGTTCACGACCCGAAAAATTGCCAAAACTAGTAAATTGTACTACAATTAAGGAAACTAAGATACTGAAAGAAACAATGGTGGGGGTCCAAGTGGTATAGGCAAGTGGCCACCAATATTCACTTGGATCAGTTTATGAGTTGTTGCAATATGACATTGTTGCTTTGATGGATTTACTGACTGATAAAGTTTCTTTGGTGAATTTACTAGTTGGATATGATTAGCCCTGATAATGAACAAATGGAATAGGTTTGGGGGGAGCATTTTCTATGCTTCTATTAGTGAATTTTTGGTATTATGATTTCTTTAGCATTACCTATTGCATAATAGTGTTCATGATAATTATATTGGAATACATACATGTTGTTGAAGTTCAGAATGATTACTATATGTTACTTAAGTGATATCATGCTATGCTACTATCATTATGCATGGGTTGCTTATGGTGAAGTTATGGATGTTGCTTATATGTATGCATTGGTCAATGACATTGCTGATCAGATTTGTGATGACAAAAGATTATCTTTGTTTATGATGCATGTATATGGTACATATGACATGTTGCTTTAGGATTGTGGCTGTTCTTATGTGTGGAAAGAGGATGTTGATCATGTTAATATGAGATCAAGGAGATGGGTTACTAACAGAGCTAGATTGTACAATATCATGCTATGGTTGGTTGATGATGATGATTTCATACAAATTGTTATCTCTATGTCACGAGATATCAATAAATTGCAGATAGGGATCTTATGGAAGATTACTTGAGTTGCATATTAATGAAATTGTCTATGGTGTGATAATTATTCTTGCATAAAGATTATGGTCCAAGATAATGGTATTGTTTCCTATGAATTAAAACTCTTCATACATGAGGAAAGGCATGCTACATAAATTCAAGAAGATAGTTATTGATATATTGTTGCTACAACTGCTTGGTGATGCTTGAAAGTATTACATACTTGGTCACATGTTGATACTGATGAAGATTGATGCTACATTTTCCCATCTTACTTCATGATGATGATGTTCATGTTGCAGGATTCTATATGGTGTATAATGGTTTTTGATGACTATCATGGTCTTGCTACCTCACTATTGAGGTAATTGGTCTCAGTTATAAATGTCATATTTTTCCCTTGATGTAAATATCATGTAAAGACCCATGTTGTAAATCATTGTAAAATTCAATCATGTTTGGACTATTGGGTTTAAGTCATGTAATACCATTATTTTTGGAATTTGATGTAATGATTAAGTCACAATATGTAACCCCATTTTGTTGGGTAATTGATGTAGGCATGAGTCCTTGGTGATAAGAAAGGTCATATTTGGTTTAGTCATAGAGTCGTGTATTTCAAAAAACTCAGCATATGCTCGGGGGGAGCATGGTAAATATATAATGTTCATATTCAACATATTAGATATATAGTTCTCATTGCTTCAAAATAAGAAATAAGTCCTTATTTAGCATTGGTCAGCACTTTTCCCTTGATGTCAAAGGGGGAGAGAATATTGGTGTTTGGGAATTTCTTGGTGACTTGGGAGATAAGTTTTGTATGTCTACAGATGTGTTTATAGGTACCTACAGGTGTTGGTTACCATCAAGTCCAAAGGGAGAGATTACTGGAGTTATGACTAATGTGTTGTCCTTGATGGAAACCTTCTTGATAAAGATGTCAACATGATGGTAGCAGGATGAGTATATAGACCAATACAAATGTTACTAAGAGAATGGACAAAGGAATATCAATTTAGAGATAGAGAAATGATAAAGTTAAAATATTGGAAAGTATACGCGGGTCCTATGAATAAAATTCGTGTACATACGTGGTTATTGTGAATCAAAGTCGTACAATTTCTGCACCATGGTATTCTCAATACCAGGGGTCTTCACCATGGTATTGGCCCATAGTAATGAGTAATAAGCATGGCAACAGATATTTGATCCCGTCAAAGAATACCATCATCATTACTATGGGATTGACCTAAGGTATTGGCTAAGGTATGAGCTATATAAAAAGATGGAGATCAAAGTGTTAAGTATGCAAGTCATGGGTTATTGATGAATATTTTGATCTAAAACAAATGTGTACCAATGAGCATGAAGGAGATTCAAATTTGATAGATCTGAAATTATTACAGTAACTAATAAACATGCTTGCTTGATCTTTTATTATTATGACTAACAATGATAGAACTATGATGGTAACAATGCTTTGACATGAAGCTATGACAGTAAGGGTTGCAAACTATGTTTTGTGGTTGCAACGAAAGAATGATTCGGTGATTACAAATCTATATGTAGGTTTGTCGCTAAGAGGTCATGCACATACACGGATCATCTTCTGGGTAGTCACATATATATTATGCAGTATGGACATATTTGTACACAAGTGTCAAGCATGAAAAGCGTGTACATACACTGAAATTCTTTATGAGGGTCGCATACATCTGCTAAGGTTTTGCAGTATGAACTGTGAATGATGTTTGATAAATTTTGTTATGTTTGATGTTTTCTATCAATGATGTCTCTCTCATGGTAATCTGCGTTTGACAGTACTAGTTGGGTTGAATTGATAATGGAATGAAATGTTGACTAGTGATGATATGCATTTTATTCAGATATCTGTGATGAGGTCAGCATGTGTTTGAGTGATTATTTCAGCATAACAGTGATTCATATTTAGCTAACAGTGTTTTGAGATATGTACGTAGGTCGTCTTAAGGGAAAAAACGTATATATGTGGGTATTCTTCATAAAATTAGCATATATATTTTGACATATGATTGATCCAGGATTACGGGGAAAGGATCTAGCTTCTATGATGAATAGTATGTGGTCTGGTATTTTGATGAATTGGTATACAATGATATGAGTTTCTTTGGTTTTTGAGAATGACTTAGTCTAATGATTGATTTAGTGTTTCGGTTTTTCAGTGATTAAGTGATTTGATTTAGATATTGGTTTCAGAATTATTATTTGGTATTGGGTTTAAATGATGGAAGTGGGTCTAATCTGAAAATATGATGAAAAATGGCCTATAGGTTTTGATGTTTTGAGTTAGGTGGAACCAGTATGAAATATTATGAAACATTGTCCATAGAGGTGCTTAGGGTTGGAGCCCTTAGTGAGGGGGTTGAAGCTTCCTTCCAGTAGTAGTTGGTAAATCTGATTAGGGGGTTGGAGCTCCCTTCAGGTGGGTGCCAATAAATGAGACCATGGGGTTGGAGCTCCCTTCCATTGGGTACTAAAGATCGATAGAAGGTTGTATCCTTCTGCAGTTGGGTGCCTACATACTGGTATGGGTTTGCGTCAGTACAATATTGTAAGAAGTTTTTCTTTATAATAAAATAATAAGACAGAGACGACGGTAGCAGTGTTTTTCTTCCACATTTTGTTTCCACTTAAAAAATTTGGTGTCCTCATGTGTTTCTTATGTGTGATGGTTTATTCTATTCTTACTGCTTATGGTTATTGTTTAATTAATGACTAATGAAGTAATGATGCAATGGCTCAAGTTAAACAAATGATGAATTAAATGAAAAGTTAGTTAAAATGATATATGTTACTTGTCTTCATCACAATCATGTGCATACGTTGGTTTACTTAATTACAATATCGTATAGAAATCTAAATAATAAATTGAAAGTTGAACTGAGTTGTAATATCATCTACCCCCCCCCCCCCTCCTGAGTTATTTTCCCAACAATATATGTATAGATTAACCATTGCATGCATAAGTGTTAACAAATATTAAAAATAATATTAATAAAAAATCCCTGGAAAAAATCCAAATTGCAATTTCTAAAAAATTCAGGGGTCCTGGGGACTAGAGGACCCAGGGAAACCCAGGGACCAGGGAAAGTAGGGAAAACTGGGACCACGGAAACTAGGGGATCCAAGGAAAAGGGGACCCAGGGACCAGGGGAACCAGGGGATTTGGGGACCAGGGGGCTCGGGGACCAAGGGAACTAGAGGGACCAGGGAAACTAGGGAAACACGAAGACCAGGGAAACCAAGGGATATGAGGACTAGGAGACTAGGAAACTAGGGAAAAATGATTTTAATATAATATACTTTATTTTATTTAAAATTCAATTGTAAGGTATTTCAAATAATTGTTACTTGTTTATATTTATGTAATTTTGTTTAATTTGAGTTTGTATATATAATTTGTTAGTTTATTTTAAATAAATTTTTTTATAATTTTATTAGAAAACATAAAATTAAATAATTTGCCAAGGCATGCGTTTTCCAATACTCTGGCAGTTTTGAGACTCTGACTTTAGAAGGCTCTACCTTGATTTCCACTTGGCCAAATGAGGCCCAATACAATTAGTTGGAAATATAAAATCATGGAGAAGATTTTGGGAGTGGTTGCATGACCAAATTTGGTCATTAAATATACCTAAAAATTAGCATAAGTTGGAGCTATGAATTTGTAACAAAAAAACTAATTTTTTGAATTTAGTTTGGACTTTGATTTGCTAATATTTTTTTTGTTGTTAGTTTGAATACAACCCTCGTGAGCCATATAAGTCTTGAAAGATATCAACGGGAAACATAAATTTAGTTTGATTTATTTATTTAATTTTAATTTTAATTAGAGAGTTTTTTTCCCAAATTTGTATTTTCAATTTTACTGTGCAATTTTAATTGGTTTCTTGATTGTTTTGGGGAGGGAATTTGTTCGAGAGATGAGGAAAATAAATCTAAAATCAATAAGCTTGCAACACCAAAGAGAACAATAGGATTTGCAGCTCCTAATAGATGGATACCAGACTTCTTCAACAACTTTCCATTTTGGGATTCCTTTTGAAAATTACAAATAATGTTTTAGGATAATGATGAAGGGGTTCCTATTCTTTGCAACTTAGATGCTATGGAGCACTTTTGTAACATTTTTTTAATAGTAGGATAAGTGGAAATACTCATATCTGAGGATGATGTGGATTTTCTTTCCATAATTCAATCTCTATTAATGGGGTAGAACTAGCAATTTTGTAATTATTTTCTTTATTAGAAAAGCTGAGCATTTTGAAGAGATTGGTGGAGATCCAATTGGGAAACAAACCAAAGGGATTTAGGTTCACCAATTTGTATTTAAATACTTTTATTTACAATACAAATTTCATTTATGCAATGAAAAATTTATGCCAATTTCTTCATATTTTTTCACTATTGTTAAATATGTTAATCATTGTTCATTAGATGAGCTATCTTGCCTAATGGAATTATAGATCTGTTATTTTTTTTCCTATTTTCTCTTGCATTAAAAAAAACTATTGAGTAACTATTTACTTAGAATTTTTCCATCTAAAATCAATGTAATTGTCATTAATTTTAAGTGAAATATTTCCCTGTTTTAGTGACGAACCATTTATTTGTTTAATCTTCAAACAAAGCATGCATGGAACCCATAATATCAATTGTTTGAACTTCTTCAACAACTAGGAATTCATTATTAAAATCATGTTAAATCCCAATTTTTTTAAATTCTTGCACTTGATATTTGAGCTATCTCCTAGATATCAAGTTAGGTTAGTTTCCTTTAATTTTTGCACTGCATTTAGGGCCATGGCTAGATTGACCAAACCCAAAATTATAGCATCCTGTTATATAAAGAGGGATTATACATCCCCAAAAATTTCAAGGGATTTTTTTCCTCAAAGGTACTCAATACCCAAATTCACCTTAGGCTTGAAACTCAAGGATAAAACCAAGCTTCCTATTTGGACCAAAAGCAAAGGCTTATCCTCAAGATTTTTGCTTGGTCTCTTCAGCTCTTCATGTTGAGGACTCCACTTGGGAAAGAGTTCATAGGTGAGCTTTTCTAAGCTAGAATTGCAAATGTTATAAGAAGACTCAGTCTTCTCAAATCTCTCCTTCCTCATGAGAGCTTCAAATTTTACTTATGGGCCATTTCACTATCAGGACCTTCTAATTAACACAAGGCTCCTCTAGTTTATATAGAGCAATCCAAGCTTTCTTATCTCAGTCTCACCAGGAGAAGCCATATATCTAAAACTCAAATAACCAAGACTCTTGGACTATATCAATCTTATCTCATGAATTATATCATGTGTCATAAATATTCATAAATGCAACCAAACAAGCATATAAAATTTGCATAGTCAACACAACTAAGGCTAATCTCTTAAATTCATAAACATACAACATGTATATTTTCCTTGAGAAAAAAAAGAAGGCATCCATTATCACAAAATGTTCATTTCATCAAAGAATTCCTTACAACAACCGAGAAAGCCTCACTAGCCACCTAGAATACTATTTGTGCATAATTATATAATCGACATCCTAAATTCACAACTTACATAGTAAATTCTAGCATATGACTTAAATAAATGCATTGAATAGCTTTTAAATTCCTTATACAAAAGAGATAATACACTTTACTATTCTTCCTAAATCTGTTGGAAACTAAGGATGGGACTACCACTCTCCACCTAAATGTAGGCTCAACTACATCACAATTCCCTTGCAGTTGGCCAAGCCAGAGCTGGATCTAATGTATTGTAGAAATTTGAATAACTAATATATTATTCACCGAGATTCTCTTGATCACACACTATTTTAACTTCATGCACAATACAAAATCTCTTCTACCATTGATCATAACATGCGGAAATAAAATCAATTGCATGCACACATTAAAACCATAAACAATCACACATATGAACACAGTATTTTATGGGAAAGCTTAAAGCTAAAAACCCCCAACTATTTGTATAATATATGTCATAGATATCATGTAAAAATCATTATACAAAGCTCCTCACAATCTCTCAGTACAATCTCGAATTGCTACACACTAATCAAGCCAGATCTAGCAAAACACATGCTCCAATCTCTGCAACCTAATAGCCTACCTCTACTACGCAATCACTGTTGAAGAATGGCTCTGAATGAACTCAAATTGGTCCAGCCTTGAATGCGCAATCCTCATTAGCATCTCCAATCCCTGGTTGTTGTAAATCATGCAACAGTATAGTCACAACTGATAGTCACACTACTCTTTCACCTATCTCTTCACTGAAACTGTCCATGCACTAAAGTTAGTTGATGTATTCTTTAGTTGATTAATGAGTTTATAATTAGTGAATTAACTAATAATTAATTCACACCACTCTCACTAGTGTATCAATCAGTTAGACTAAATACAACTATCTCAACTATGTTTAGATTAGTTAAACTGAACACAACTCCATTAACTTCCTCAATCAACTCCACCAAACTCTGTCACATGAGTTCTAACTGAAGTATCCATGCAATAGCTCTACTTAACCCTCAGGAATAGCGTAATTCCTTGTGTCAGCTCCTGTGCCACATCTGTGCACTTAACTGAAGTGCTTCAAGAGAATAAGATAATGTTTATAGTCCAAATATTATTAAGAGCTAATAATATTCGACATATCTATTTTTAGACTGGAAATCTAAAAATAGAAGTCCATATATTTTTCCCAACTTGGCCAACCATCCACAAATAGCATCCTGCAACTCATAGAACATGATCCATATGTCTAAAAATAGACATAGTCTAAAAATAGACTTTGCGCCAAAAATAGCCTGCGAGCCCACTTAGTGAAGGCGACTTCTTTCCACTAAGCTCATCATCTTGTTGAAATCTCAACACTCCCTCTCAACAAGATAAGTATTATCTGCCACCCCTATCTTGCCTCTGTGGTATTCGAATTTGCTCCAGGTGAGCGCCTTCGTCAAGATATCAGCATCTTGATCCTCCGTGGGAATGTATGAAAGTAGCATGATCTTCCGCTGCACACAATATATGATATGATGATACCAGATGTCAATGTGTTTAGATCTATCATGAAATACTGAATTAATCGAGATTTTGATGCAACTCTGATTATCACAATATATCACAGTAGGATCTAAGTGTGAACCAAATAACTCGACCAGGATCTTCCTCATCCATATAGCCTCGCATGTAGCCAAACTCGCTGCCATATACTCGGCCTCTACTAAATTGAGTTTCATGGATCTCTGCTTCCTGCTGTACCAAGAAACTGTTGTCAACCCGATACTGAAAATCCCTCCAGATGTGCTCTTTCTGTCCGTTGGGCTCCCTGCCCAATCTGCATCCGTGAAGCCACATAGCCTCACCTCATCCGACTGTCTGTACCATAATCCATATCCCAATGTGCCTCTAAGATATCTCAATACATGCTTGCATGCCTTCTAGTAGAGCTTGGTAGGCTTAACCATAGCTTGTGAAAGCTGGTTAACAGCATAGCATATGTCGGGTCGTGTATTTACCAGACACATAAGCAACCCCACCAACTGTCGATAAACAGTGGCATCCACTACCTCTGCCGATGTAGCATCCTCTTTCCTCCATCCACCAGGAAGAGGAGTGTCGATAGGCTTGCAGCCCTGCATGTTTAACTTCTCCAGTATCTCTTGGGCATACTTGCCTTGAGACACAAACAGTCCATCACTGCGCTGCCAAATTTCCAATCCCGGGAAATAATGAAGGAGGCCCAATTCCTTCATCTCAAACTCTTTTGCAAGATCATCCTTGCATGAGAGTATCAACAGCTCATCGCCTGTCAAAATCAAATCATCTACATAAATTATAATGATCAGCAACTTACCCTCCACCACAATCTGGTATTGGTTCAGATCTGCCTCACTCTTGGAGAATCCAAGTCCGGTGAAATAACTATCTATCTGTGTGTACCAAGCACGAGGTGCTTGTTTCAACCCATACAACGCTCTCTTGAGCCTGCACACATGCGACTCGCTACTGAAGATCTTGAAACCTTTAGGCTGCTCTATGTACACCTCCTCCTCAATCACTCCATTGAGGAACACAGTCTTCACATCCATTTGATGAATGTGCCACCCCATCTGCACTAAGAGAGCAAGAATCGTCTGTATGGAAGAATACCTTGCGACAGGTGCAAAGGTCTCCTCATAATCGATCCCCTCAATCTGTGAGAAGCCTCGGGCAACAAATCTTTCCTTGCACTTCTCCACACTCCCGTCAGCTACCTGCTTCACTTTGTAGATCCATCTCGAACCCACTACTAATTTCCCTTCTGGCCTTGGGACAATCTCCCATGCACTGTTTCTGATAATCGAATCATACTCTTCCACCATGGCATCTACCCATGCGGTATCCTCCACGGCTTCCTCGAAAGAGGACAGATCTATCACGATACACTTGCTCACAAGAGCCATGTATCTAGTGTACTAATCAGGTGACTGTCTTTGTCTACCCTATGATATAAGTGCTCCTACAATATTCTCTACTTCTTCAGCCAGTCGCTCAGCTTCTGTAGTGCGCTTCTGCCCTCTGATGGTTGGCGTTGCATGAGTGGTCTCTTCCACTCCATGAACCTCCTCTTGTGGCTGATCCACATCCTGAGGCTTATCCTTTGGAACTAATATCTCCTCATTTGCATGCAAGTGTGGCTCCCTCTCAAGCGAACACTTCATGGCTTTCTCCTCCTGAAATTTGATATCCAATCGCACAACAGTCTTGCGACTGTCTGGAAAATACACATGATAGTTGTGGGGCGTATCAGTGTACCCCACAAATATCCAAACCTCTACGGTTGGCTCCAGATTCTTCCTGGCATCCTTAGTCACATGAATGTAAACAGGTGAACCAAAAATCCTCAAATGGGAAATATCAGGTCTCTTACCAGAAAACGCCTCCTTGGGTGTACTCATGCCAAGTATCCTGTGAGGACAACGGTTCTGCACATATACTACAGTATTGCATGCCTCAACCCACAAGTGTATGGGAAGGCCCTGATCATGCAACATCGCCCATGCAGCACCCACAATCGTTCTGTTCTTCTGCTCAGCAACCCCATTATGCTGTGGGTTATGAGGTGCTATGAGCTCTCTTCGAATTCCTTCTACGCTGCAAAAGTCCTTGAATTCGCCAGAGATGAATTCACCACCATTGTCGCTCCTAAGAGCCTTCACCTGCTTCCCCAATTCTTTCTCAACCAGTGCCTTGAACTCACAAAACCTTGAGTATGTCTCGCTATTCTTCTGCATGGAGAAGATCCAACACATCCGAGAAATATCATCAACAATTATCACATAGTACCTGTGCTTTACTGTCGAAGCTACTGAGAAAGGTCCACACACGTCTGTGTGAATTCTCTCAAGGATCATCGTGGCGCGACTATCCTTCTCGTGAAAGGTGGCTTTCACACATTTTCCCAAATTACATCCTTTGCACTGATCTGACTGCGCAAGTGTACCTTTGGGAAGCCCAGTAGAAATCTGCTGCAGTATCTTCAAAGCTCCATGGTGAAGGTGGCCCAATCTCCAGTGCCACAGCTCACCATCATCTCGGCTCACCACTCCTTCTGCCTTGCCTGCCATTACTGTGCAGCCATCTACCTGCAATTGATAAAGGTTATTAACTCGAACCCCTATCCTCCGGGTCTCACCAGTTTCCTTACTGTGCAGGAAAGCCTTTCCCTCTCTAAAGACAACATCATATCCCTTGTCTTCTAACATCGCCACAGAGATAAGATTCTTCTTCAATCCTGGAACATGCATCACTTCCTTCAATACGAAGGGTTTACCAGACTCCCTCTCAAAGGAAATGGTACCGATACCGGTCGCACTGTATCTACTATCATCGCCCATCTCGATGTGCTCTCCCAGATCTTTCATCCACGCAAACAAATCTCGATAATACGTCATGTGAAAAGACGCACCACTTTCAAGAAACCACATCGAACCCATCACACTTGAGACCAAGCATAAGGACAAAGGAAAAATCCAGCCTCAACCGGCGAGGCTAAGGCCTCTCTAGATGTAGTGGTAAGAAGCTTGCTTTATTTTCTTCTTCTCGTGGACAATTTGTGGCGTAATGTCCGTGCTGGTGACAGCTGAAAGCACTTCACTGACATGTCCTCAAGCCAGCTTTGCACCGAATTGAGAAGCATTCTTCTTGCTCTTCCTTCTTTTCTTTTGGTATTCAGCACAATTTTCATCTTCATTCTTTGATGAAGATCCATCCCTGGTACCCCACCTTATCTCCTCTTGCACAAGATCCAACCAAAGTCGCTCCCAACCTGGCAGTTTCTCCCGAACATTGACAGAGTCTTCGTAACTATGTCAACTCTTCGGAATACCAAGGAGAGCCAAGCTCACCAAGTCTTCTTCATCAATAGTAACCCTCACACTTCCCAGCTCATCCCTGCATTGGACAAACTTCGTGAGGTACTTGGGTATGTTGTCGCCTTTCTTCATTTTTATTTTCCTGAGTTTGTCTTTAAGCGCCAACTTCCTCTGGTCAGTTCTCCTTTGGAACAAGTCTGTCAAAGATTTCCACATCAAGAATGGACTAGCTTTATCATGACAGCTAGACACTATGTGATCCTTCACACCTTCCAACAGAATCCTTCGACACTTTGTTGTCTTCTTTTGCCATGCATCAAGCGCAGCAACATCGCTAGAAGCAAGTTTTGGAATTTCTACATCTATGAACTCCTTCAACCCATTATCATCCAACACCGCCTCCATCCTGTCCTTCCATGTAATATAATTCGAGCTGCACTCAAGGGATACTCCAATCGCAATCCGTTGAAAGACATTTCAATGAATGCTCAACTTCGACACCAAGAAAACACTGCAGCAAATTCGAATTCCACCAGCACAAAACTCAACCGCTTCAATAATTGCAATCTGCTCCAATGATCAACTACTCTGATACTCATGTAGAATTTGAATAAATATATATTATTCACCGAGATTCTCCCGATCACACACTATTTTAACTTCATGCACAATACATAATCTCTTCTTACAATTGATCATCACATGCGGAAATAAAATCAATTGCATAAATATTAAAACCATAAACAATCACACATATGAACACAGTATTTTATGGGAAAGCTTAAAGTTGAAAACCCCCAACTATCTGTATATTATATGTCATAGATATCATGTAACAATCATTATACAAAGCTCCTCACAATCTCTCGATACAATCTCGAATTGCTACACACTAATCAAGCTAGATCTAGCAAAACACATGCTCCAATCTCTGCCACCTAATAGCCTGCCTCTACTACACAATCACTGCTGAAGAATGGCTCTAAATGAACTCGAATTGGTCCAGCCTTGACTGTGCAATCCTGAGTGGCATCTCCAATCATTGGTTGTTGCAAATCATGCAAAAATATAGTCACAACTGATAGTCACACTACTCTTTCACCTATCTCTTCACTGGTGTTCACTGAAACTGTCCATACACTGAAGTTAATTGATGTATTCTTTAGTTGATTAATGAGTTTATAATTATTGAATCAATTAATAATTAATTCACACCACTCTCACTAGTGTATCAATCAGTTAGACTAGATACAACTAGCTCAACTATGTTTAGATTAGTTAAACTGAACACAACTCCATTAACTTCCTCAATCAACTCCACCAAACTCTGTCACATGAGTTCTAACCGAAGTATCCATGCAATAGCTCCACTTAACCCTCAGGAATAGCGTAATTCCTTGTGTCAGCTCCTGTGCCACATCTGTGCACTTAACTGAAGTGCTCCAAGAGAATAAGATAATGTTTATATTCCAAATATTATTAAGAGCTAATAATATTTGACATATCTATTTTTAGACTGGCAATCTAAAAATAGATTTCGCCCAATATGTCTAAAAATAGAAGTCCATCTATTTTTCCCGACTTGACCAACCATCCACAAATAGCATCCTGCAACTCATAGAACATGATCCATATGTCTAAAAATAGACTTTGCGCCAAAAATAGCCTGTGGACCCACTTAGTGAAGGCGACTTCTTTCCACTAAGCTCATCATCTTGTTGCAATCTCAACATGTATTGAGGATGCTTCACTCAAGGTGTTACACCAAAGGTGAAATTCAGGGTAAATATTTTAAGGCCAATCTCCTTCAATACTTTGAAACAAGGGTGTCACCTCTGATCCTCTAATTTAGGCCTCAATTTATAGGAATTATAGCCACTACAACCTACAAAACAAAAAGGGAGATTTCTTCTCTGCTTCTCCGGTCCCTCGACGATCCCACCTCTCCAATGCTTCTCATGCACACCAAAATAACATAATAGAGTTAATCTCTACCACCCGACTCAAACATAGGGATTATCCCAATGGTTTCCATAACTATCTCTAATCGAACCAAGACTCTAGGGTCTAGATTCCATACACAAGTTACAAGTTAAAAGGGTTCTCAATGGTTTACGTCATATAACATTCAGGCATATTTTTGTCTCCACACTCATTGCAATACTCCTTGACTTCCAAAACACAAAAAAAAACATCTTCCTCCATCCTCCTCACAAGTGTGTTTTACTTCACATTAAGGGTTTGGGTTCCTCTTTAGGAACATAGTCAATCCAGGACTTTATTGTGAGGTACACATCCGAAGCTTGGGCGACTCCAATACATCCCTCCCCATTCTTCCATAATTTCTCCAATAGTTAGTAGCTCAACCAAGACATCAAGGACCAGAACATTAATTTTAGGGAAGATTGGAAAACTTCCCAATCTTCCACATAGGCTTCCTAAGTTGGATATTCTTCCATAACATCGATATCCATATAAGCATGTCCCCATCCTTAGCTTTAGCATTTTGATAATTAATCGACATTAGTATTTACATCAACCAGTTTGGCCATAAAACCATGTTTGTTCTTAGTATTTTTATTCTTTTAATTATATATATATATATCGCATGGTGAATTGATAACTCATTGAAGTAATCTGGGGGAGGTCTAGGATCAAACCTAGTTGCCATTATAACACCAAGAGTATATCAAACATCCCACAAGCGAGATATAAAAGAAACTTATGACTTAGCAAGAGTTGAGACTCTGAGGATAAAGGGGATCATACTCCTGGAGCCTTATCATAATGGGCCAAAGGTGTCCCCCTAGGGAATTTGAAACCAAGTGGAGAGGATAACATCCCAATGAGCTAACCACCCAGGATTAGTAAAATATAATATTACAGAAAATGAGATCTTAGTTGAATAGAAGATATTTGTACCTTGGCTCTCTTAATTTTCACAATACTTCATATCATGGCGATTGTGAATTAAGCTAACCACTAAAATGATAATGTATTTAAAATATAAATATTAAAATAATAACAATAAATATTTTTTTTGTTATAATTAAGTTAGACATCAAATTAATATATGAATTTTCAAATAAAATGTCTTTCAAATAATTATTTATCTACTAAAATTATGGGGTATACATATTTCACCACTATAAATTTGAACTTATAACCTTCCATAAAGAAAGACATTATTATTTAGAAAATAATAAAGTTGTTTGTTTTTCTTTAACACTTAATTACAACCAAAAAAAACTATAAATCATGAATTCTATTCATAAATATACTTTATTTATTTATTTTTTAATATTCAATTTAATAATATAAATATAATTTTAATTTAATAATATAATAATTTTTTATATCACATAAAAAAATCAAAATATCATCATAGATTATTTTGCCAACCAAAACATATATAAATCATATACCATTAAAATTATTTCGAACTCTTCATTATCCTGGTTGATCTTAGTATGTGGCATGAAGGTAAAATCCATTTACATGCTCTTGGCTAGAGAATGTAGTGTACATGTCAGCATTTACTAGAGAAAGTATTTGGGAACTCTCACATCCGTTCACTAACTGTTGGGCACTAATCAAGATCTCTCGCATCCATTCACTAACTATTTTACCTATTAGTGTGTGTTGGTTGAGTGAATAATATTCAATCACAACTTATATATGCATCTAAATTAAGAGATGGCACTATAATATATTTATGTGGCTTGAGTTCCTAAAGCAAGTTGAATTTTATGTCTTTCTTTATTTTTGATCCAATTCATAATAATTACATTATGAATTGTTGATTTTTCAAAGTAAAATGGATATAAGATTTATGGGTATTCATGTTTATTGATTTTTTTATCAAATTACATTATTATGAGTTGTAGGTTTCTCAAAGAAAGTAAATTGGGTATACAATTAATAGGTATTCTTTAAAGCAAAAGTTTTCATTTAAATTTTAATTTTTAAATAGATTGATAGATTTACCGTAAGGTTCACATTGTTTATATTGTTATTGTTTTAATTTTTTAGGATAAATTTTGAAAAAGAACTTGATAGATATATGGATGAATTTTGAAAAAGAACTTGAGAGATATATGAATGAGCTTTTGATGATGGTTTTTATTACTTTTTGTGAGATTATATATATATATATATATTAAATTTGGTATTTTCTTTCTATTCATTTATATAATCAAAATAGCAAGTTATATTATCTAATTATATATTTGGTAGCCTCAATCTTTCCGTAAGAAACCCGATCTGTTGGCCACCTCAAAGAGTTATAAGCCAACAAAAATTGGAACAAAACAGTTTAAATCTGTCTCTAGCTACCTTATCCAGTCTATTATCTACTATATCTAATGACATATCTAATAAATGCTATCCACTCATTGCATTTCAAACAAAAAACACGAAATCTCTCAACTCATTCATATGACGATTCAATGGGTGTTGGATCTTTGACACTTGACTCGGGCATATCAACTTGGTTCATAATTTGGAGTTTTCATTCTATTCGACCAAGGTGGACATTCTAATGATGTTGTTGGAGGTGAATTTCCTGGATATCTCTGTGCATTTCTGCTAATATGGAGGCTGCCTTTGGGTCTCCTCCTACTTCTTGAACTGTTACAATGGCTCCAGCCATTAAACACTTCATAGTCCAATAAATATGAATAAACTGCTTAAACTAGGACAATCTGCCTCTATTATTCCCAGGATCAGTCAGCATCATATCCATCTCTTCATCAGGGATGTCTTCCTCCACTTTAATTTAAGGTCTTGTTCCCATCTAGAAATCAAGGATTTTATGTAAATAGGTGTCCCTGCTACATAGGCATGGAAGAGGTTTTGCATAACTTCTTTTCTTGATTTCCTTCCCCTTTTACTAGGCCCCACTTTTTCCTTTCCTTTGTCCTTTCCTTCTCTCGTTCTAGCAGGACATTTTCTTGCTTGTGCTTTCACCATCGTTGTTTGATGCTGGTCTCCCAGTAGTTGTACGTTCACTCGACTCGACACTGGGGTTCTCCCCCGACATGCAAAGGCTTGAGGGTGCGAAATACTAGGAAGACCTGTATAAGGAAACAAAATAACAATATTGAATTTAGTTAGTCTACATAGAATATTATCCTGCTTATTGAGGGTCGCCACCTCAACCATTTTAATATTCTCTTCATCGCCTATCCAGGTTCCCTCGTCCCAGGAAGTTTTCATGTTTTTAGCTAGCGACACCCTCTCAATCTGATCTGAGAACGGCATATACTTCTCATGCCCCTCAGTTACCAAAACAAGGCCTCGCAAGTGTGCCTCTGCCTTCAAAGTTTTGTAATAGTTCCACCTTTCAATGTGGACATGGAGTAAAGACTTAACATACAAAAGTGAGATATTCCCGGTCAGCATAGACATTGAGACAGAGCCCTGAAAAATATTGTAACCAGCAAATTGGTCAACTAATCCCATGCATCCCAAGAATAAAGTCTCAACCTACTTGGTAATTGAGCCAACACCTCCATCAGACAATAACCCAGAGTCTGGAATACTTATCAATTTACCCCCAACCCTATTTATGTAATCAATTGAACCCCTAAACCCCAAATGGTCATTGTAAGAAATACACACAAGTTCATATAATTAACTTGCAGAACTAAAAAAATGACTAGCAAAACTGTAAAATTGACATGCAAAGCTATAGAATTTATTTACAACAATGTAATTTTGACATGAAAATCTATATAATTGACATGCAGGGTTATTAAAACAAATATGATAACAGATGGAGTCGGGGCTCAAGGTTTCTGATCTGAAATGAATGTATTATTTTTGTTGTGCTAAGTGTCATTTCAGTTTATAAACATGTGCATACTTGTCTCATTAGTTTTCTTAAGGATTGAGATTTTTGTCCATGAAATGTAGATGATTTTTAGTGAATTAGAGGCATGAAATAAGCACAAATAACACCTAAACAATAGTGTAAAATAGAGAAATAAGTCACCACATGAAATTTACACAGTAGGCACAATGAAGCAGTTCACGCCTCCTGGGCTACATCTACGGGTCCAGCTCCCAATGACATGTTCATCTTTCATTATGCTCAAAATTTTTCAAATACATATAGCTACAGTGCTCCAATGGATGTTTTCTCTACACCAATGGCTCCAAAATGCTCAAATTAGTCAAAAATGACTCTTCATTCACTCTGAATGGGTGAAAATTGAGTCTCCTACTCTTTTGCCCAGTTACACCTAGAAAAACTCCACTAAAAGTAGAGGACTCCACTTATCTGGAGTTAAAATAATGAATTCTGCCCAAAATTAGGCACACTCCAAAAATCGTACCAAACCACCCGCCGATTTGACCGCAACATTAAACATGACGGTTGGGGTGGCCACATGCCAAAACCAAACTGCAGATTTCAAACCGTCTGGTGGAATCTACGGAGTTAACTGTAGTTAAGTTTTTGAACTGGGGTTGGAGAAGTGGTTAAGCGGAGACCGCATGGAGATAACAGTAACCATAGCCATGTGAACACCGCAGTGAATATGATGGTGTAATGTGGGTTGGACTATCGTATAGACCATGGAGTTTTATGTTACGGTTGCAATGTTTATATGTGACCACCAATGCGGGGATCACTGACGGGTTGGGACCGTCGATGGTCCCCAACCCCCAATCTCCATTGTCTTAAACTTTAACAATAACCCACAGACTATAGATGTTAAGATGCACATGTAGCTCGGGCAGTGGAGACTTGTGCGTGCCTGTGGGAGGTCGCGAGGTTGAGCCCTGCGAATCTCACCCAAATTTTTACACTACCACTTCAGGGACACGTGGTAGCCTAGGGGCTGCCATGTGTTACCTTCTGATTGGCCCAAAAAACATAAACATACAACCATTTGACCAATAGAGAAGTGACACTTGTCAAAATGTAATTGATTTTGAGGAAGGGAATATTCCTCAAAATATTCCCTTTTGCTGACTGTGCATCCCAATCAAACTTAGTCAACTGTCAGAATTTTTACATGTTTGGATTTTTTATCAGAACGCGATATCTCCCTCATACGACATCAGCTTTTCAAACCGTTCACGATGCTGGAATCAAGAAGACAAGATCTATGAAACCATCCTTGTTTCAACCCAATCCTGTAACTTTGAATTTTGAGAAAAATTTATGAACTCCTGATCACTCCTCGCCATTGGGAAGCTTTTGGACCCCAAAAGACTTGATTACATGTTTAGTAGATGAGGGTACAACTCCCTCACCTTTCCAACCTCCATCCATTTTCTCTTACTTGGTTTAGTGCCTTTGAGCCCAACTCAAAGGTAGTCAACACTTCCCCTCTTGGATGCTCTTGTCCTCCTGTCAAGAATTGTATCTTCTTTGAGCTCATCTAGAAATTATAGTGATAAATATTCAATAGAAGGTAGTTGAACATCACTTCCTTAATCATCAATCAAAGGTGGCTCATACAAATGTAAGTTTTCAACATTAACAATTGAATACATTTGCATATAAGAAGGAAAGTCAAGTTGAAATGCATCATTACCAACTTGCTTTATGATCTTGAATGGACCATAGTGAATGGGTTTGAGCTTTTTACCCTCTCCTTGCATCCTTTCATTGTTAATGTGAAACCATACCTCGTCTCCCTCTTGAAACTTTTGATCAACTCTATGTTTTTCATGCCTCTCTTTGTATTTTATTTGACTTTTCTCAAGCTGTTCTTGAACTTGTTGATGTATAATCTGAATTTTCTCAATGAACTTTTGAGCCTTATCAATTTCACTATGGCCATCTATTGCAACATCCTTCCCAAACATGAAGTCTAATGGAAAATTTTTCAAATACCCAAAGCATACTTCAAAAGGTGATGCTTGCGTAGAAGAGTTCTTTGCCCGGTTGTAAGCGTGTTGAATGTAATGCAATTTTTCATCCCAAAACTTAGGATGTTTGCTGCAATATCCTCTAAACAGATGCACAACGGTTCTGTTTACCACCTCGATTTGTCCATCTATTTTTGGATGAAAATAAGTACTCTTTTTCAACTTTGTGTCCATCATTCTCCATAGATTTGACCAAAAATTCCCAATGAACCTGGAATCCTTGTCACTAACAATAGAAATTGGCAATCCAAAATGAACCGAAACATGTTGAAAATAAAGTTCAGCAGTTTTTTCAGCAGTAATGGTTTTCTTACATGGCATAAGTATACACATTTTACTTAACCTATCCACAACTACATAAAGATAATCATGCCACTTTCTTGACATAGGTAGACCTCCAACAAAGTCCATGGAGACACTCTCCCATGGCCTTGATGGTATCGGTAGTGGTGTGTACAACCCAAGCTTCCTATTACTAGGTTTGCTTATTGTACACATATAACAACCTCTTATAAAACACAACACACTATCTACCATGCGAGGCCAATAGCAATACCTCTGTAGATGCGCCATTGTTTTTCTTACCCCAAAGTGTCCAGCAATAAGAGATGAATGAGCTTCTCTCATGACACTTAGCCTCTATCCTTGTGGTATACAAAGCTTTCCCAAATGAAACAACAAATTGTTATGCATGTGATAATTTTTTTCTTCAAATTTATTCCCTTCACTCAAACTAGCATACACATCTTGAAAATCAATGTCATGTGCATATTGTTCTATGTAACTCTCATGTACATCAGAATCATTTTTGAGTAAAGTAGATGCACTAATGATTGGTCTTGAAAGCATATCAGAAAATTTATTGAAAATACCTTTCTTGTACCTTATAACCAAGTGAAACTGCTGAGGAAATCCCATCCGGATGAAATGTCTTGATTGCTGCAATTTTGTTTGTGACTGCAAGTATTCTAATGGTTGGTGATCGGTATGTACAATAGTCTCTTTACCCATCAAGTAGTGTTTCCACTTCTTGACACTCTGTACCAATGCATATATTTCTTTGTCATATGTAGGATAATTGGTCACAACACCATTGAATGTTTCAGAATGAAAAGCGATAGGCATACCATGCTGCAAAAGTACTGATCCCATGGCATAATCACTAGCATCAGATTGTATCTCGAATGGCTGTCTCAAATTTGGTAATGTGAGGACTGGAGCTAAACTGATCTTGTATTTTAAAGCTTAAAAATCTTGTTGTTTTTTTCCTCCCCACTAGAAGTCTTTATTAACACTTGTCACTGCATGCATAGGAGCTGCGATGGAAGAAAATTTAGCAATAAATTTTCTCCAATATTGAGTTGCACCTAAGAAACTTCTTACCTCAGTAACTGTTTTGGGTGTGGGCCAATTCACAATGGCTCCCAATTTATATGGATCAATCCTCAATTCTCCTCCTCCTACAATATGTCCCAAATAGACCAAAGAAGTCTTTCCAAACTCACACTTTGACATCTTAAGAAACAATTTATCTTTCTTCAAAATATCAAGCACTATATTCACATGCAAGACATGTTCTTCTCTTGTTTTGCTGAAAATTAATATTTCATCTAAGTACACAATCACAAATTCATTAAGGAATCGACACAAAATAGTATCCATAACACACATGAAATTTTTCAGTGTATTACACAAACCAAATGGCATAACTAGCCACTCAAAGAGTCCTTATTTGGTTTTGAATGTAGATTTCCATATATCACTTTATGCAATTCTTAATTGATGATATCCACTTCGTAAATCTAACTTAGTGAAAAAACTTTCTTCTTTTAGCTGATCAAGCAAATCATATATTCTTGGGAGTGGGTAACGATTCTTTACCGTAATCTTGTTCAAAGCTCGAAAATCTACACACATGCACCAAGTCCCATCTTTCTTTGGTATCATGACTATGGGTGAACCACATGGCGAGGTGCTAGGCCTTATGATTTCTTTTTCCAACATCTCTTCGATTTGCCTCTTTATTTCAACATTCTCCATTATCAACATGCGATACATACTGATGTTTGGAAGAGGACAATCTTGCTGCAACTGAATCTCATGTTGAATCTCTCTTTTTGGAGGCAATATTGTTGGCTCCTGAAGCATCTCATGATGTGCATTAACTACATCATATAAATGTGATTTACAATTAGGATCACATCCCTAAAATGATTCATTATTAATATCATCTTTAGGCTTAATCATAGGAATAAAAAAATTCTTACTTGAATTTACCGGCCTCTTTACCTATCCAACATTTACCATAACGATGTTTTCCTTCTTGCGATGTGCTCTAAAAATGAACTCCTTTACATATTTAAATAAATGATACTTGTTCTCATGGCGATAAAATATCGATTTCCTGTCATACAAGTAAGGATTCCCCAAAAAAATACCTATTATGTCAAGAGAAACCACATCTAATTCAACTGTGTCAACAAAATTTGCAGTGATTGCAAACCACAATATACATTTCTTTGAAACCTGTAAATTTGCATCCTTACAAATCCAACCCAATGGATATGGTTTTGGATTTGGTATGGTATCAAGGTTAATTTTCTTGACCAAGTCTTCGGAGATTAAGTTTTCTTGTGACCCACTGTCAAACAATGTGTCAATCTTGGTATGCTTGGATATGACCCTCACATGAAACAATTCTATTCTTTCTTCTTCATTTGGAGCATGTATGTGACAGTTTGATGTACTAGTACTGGGTTTAGTTTCAATTTATTTTCCCTTCATGTTCTTCAACCTCATGGTTGTAATCTTAGATTCATCACCTAAATCATCTCCTAAATCATGTTGAGTTGTAGCAGGATTTTTTTGTTTCCCTTTGTTATTGGGTTTCTTTGGCCTCATTTTAGGATGTAATTTCCAACAATGAATTTCATCATGGCCTTCTTTTGAACAATGTTTACAAACCACTTTTTCTCCCTCTTTCTTAATAGATGCATTCTTTTTTCTTTTACCTGTTGAGGTCTTCTCTTTTTTTTTACCCTTAAAAGGTTTCTTTCTACCCTCTTAAAAAATGTTCTTCCCTCTAGCTTCTAGATGTGTGGCCTTAACACATACTTCATCTAAACTGGTGGGGTTAAAAATGAGAATATTATGTTTTAGGTAGCTATGTAAGCACCCTATGTACTTGAGAAAAGTATCTTGGCTCTGCAAATATACCCCTAATAAGAGATCTCTTCTCCTAAATTTTTGGGTGTATTCTTGCACATTTTTTCCCTACAATTGCCTAAATTTTTGCCAGTTCATTATGGATTTATGCATATGAGATAATGGATAAAATTGTTATTTTATAGCACTAATGAAATCTGACCATGATAAGAATAATCTTACCATGTTTCTTGATCTCCTCCTTTGTCTTGGATTCCCACCAAAAAAGTGTTGCACCTTCCATTCTCAATGAAGCTAATTGGATTTTGGTATCATCATCTTGAAAGTTCGAGATTCTCAAATAGACTTCCAATTGCCTAATCCAATTATCAAGATTTTATGCATTGACTTCACCATTAAACATTGGCAATTCAAACTTAACATCAAGTTTTAAAAAATGACTTTTGGTAGTGTTCTTTGACTTGTGTGGCTGATGTACTGAAGAAGAAGTAGACGATGATGATGATGAAAGTGAGGATGATGACTCCCCATTGCCTCCATTTCCTCCATTTCCCTTCTTTGACTTATCTTCATCATTGTGACCTCCTGAAGATCCTTGTCCTTCCTTGTGAAGTTTGGATCCTTCTCCTTCTAGTCTCTCATTCCTTTCTTGATAAAGGATTCTAACCATCTCAATCATGTCAAGGAATGCTTTTCTGAACACCCTTTCTTCCTCCTTGGGATCAACTTCTTCATGGATTTCTCCTTCCTCATGAGGCATGCTTAATGTAGCTTCTGCTTCCTTAGGAGGTGAACTAGGTGGTGGAGATTGTGGCAATTTTTATCTCCTTTTCTTTGGCTCTTCTTGAGACCCTTCTACTCCCACCAATATGCCCTCTCCTCTTTTGAGCTTGATTCTAGTAAGCATCTACAAACTTGCAAACAGTTAAACAATTCTTTGCAAAAAACAACACCAGAGAATAAACTCTAGCTCTGATACCAATCTGATCTGAAATGACTATATTATTTTTGTTGTCCTAAGTGTCTTTTTAGTTTATAAACATTTGCATACTTGTCTCATTAGTTTGCTTAAGGATTGAGGTTTTTTTCCATGAAATGTAGATGATTTTTAGTGAATTAGAAGCATGAAATAAGTACAAATAACATTGAAGAGCAATGTAAAATAGAGAAATAAGTCACCACATGAAATTTACACAACACGCATGATGAATCAATTCACCCCTTCTGGGCTACAGCTGCTGGTCCAGCTCCCAATGGCATGTCCATCTTTCATTATGCTCAAAATTTTGCAAATACATGTAGTTTCAATGCTCCAATGGTTTTTTTCTCTGCACCAACGGCTCCATAATGCTCCAATTAGTCAAAAATGACTCTTCATTCACTCAGAATGGGCGAAAATTGAGTCTCCTACTCTTTTTCCCAGTTACAACTACAAAAACTCCACCAAAAGTGGAGGACTCCACTTATCTGGAGTTAAAATAGTGAATTCCACCCAAAATTAGGCGCTCTCCAAAAATCCTGCCAAAACGCCCGCCGATTTGACCGCAACATTAAACATAACGGTTGGGGTGGCCACATGCCAACTCCAAACCGCGGATTTCAAACCGTTTAGCAGAACCTGCGGAGTTAACTGCAGTTAAGTTTTTGAATCAGGGTTGGAGAAGTGATTAAGTGGAGACCGTACGAAGATAATGGTAAACGTAGTCATGTGAACACCGTTACGAATATGCTAGCGGAATGCGGGTTGGACTGTCATATAGACTATGGAGTTTTATGTTACGGTTGTAATGTCTAAATGTGACCACCAATGCAGGGACCGCTAGTGGTCCCCAACCCCCAATCTGCACTATATTAAACTTTAACAATAACCCACAGACTATAGAGGTTAAGATTCACGTGTAGCTCGGGTGGTGGAGACCTATGCATGCCCGCGGGAGGTTGTGGGGTCGAGCCCTGCGGACCTCACCCAAAATTTTACACTACCACTTCAGGGACACATGGCGGTCTCAGGGCTAGCCACATGTCACCTTCTGATTGACCCCAAAAACATAAACGTACAACGATTCGACCAATAAATAAGTGACACTTATCAAACTGTAATTTATTCCGAGGAAGGGAATATTCCTTAGAATATTCCCTTTTGCTGACTGTGCATCCCAGTCAAACTTGGTCAACTGTCGTAATTTTTACCTATTTGGCTTTTCGATCAGAATCACGATATCTCCCTCATACGACATCGATTTTTCGAACTGTTTGCGGTGTCGGAATCAGGAAGATGGGATATACGCAACCATCCTAGTTTCAACCCAATCCTATAACTTTTAATTTCAAGAAAAAATTATGAACTCTTGATCAATTTGCCCATCACTTTCATCTGCCACCACCCCTGCAATATTCATGCCCAAGATATAGCAATTAACACGACCAAAAAAACAATAGACACTGAGGGAGTGATGAAGGAGTTCCAGAGAAGGAATTCCAGTAGAAATTAAAAAACAAGACCAGACTGGCAGGGTATATCAACATTAGCAAACCATATGGAAGTCCTTACAGACAGAGCATAATCTGAAATAAACATCTTAACTAAACCAAGGTGGTACACATCCATTGCAATTTCAAAACAAGGATTCAGAGCATAAAAAATAAGCCCTCTTCTTATCTCAGAGACAACCATGCTCAGAAAGAGACAAGATATGAAAACATACCCGAGGAACCTATACACAGAGTCTGCAAACGCCCTCTTCTGCTCACCTGCCTTCTGCACAACTGCCTTCGCTACCTGCTGCACAATCATAAGCTCAGTAACTAAAACAAATTTTTTACCTAGCCTTTTCTCCCTCAAACGCCGAGAATTTCTAACAATCCTCGTTGTCTTCCATCCACATTAATTGGCGTCATTATTTGGTGTGGGTGAAGCAGCCCGCCACTTCCACCCAATGTCAGCTCCATTACTACGTGTGGTTCACATGACCTCCTGCCACCTCACACCTCCCTCGACACACTTGGCACCTTGATCGAGGAATATATATATATATATATATATATATATATATATAAAATTTTCACTTGTCTTAATGTATAAGTTTTTTTTTATTATCTAGTAGTTTGTTTAGGCCTAATTTGTTGGTTGAGAGATTCCTTCCAACTAATAGTCTTGTAATAGTGTGTGGTCAAGATATTTTATGTTAGTTTGTCTCTCTTTAAACAACACTTCTTATATTTATATATAACTTCATTTAATCAATTAAAAATGTATTATATGTGTTCAATAATTTCTTTTTTAATTTTGCTAAAAAGAAATGTGAATGACCATTATCCTTATTTCTTATATAAATAGAGTGTTTATGTTTAGACATTTTTCCTAATATATTGTTTTTTTTTTTTTTCATTTTAAGGATTTATTTAATCAACACTAAATCAACAAAAGTGAAAAGATAACGATGTAAGATGTTGATGATTATATGGTTTATGTAAAAATCTATTAAGAAAATGGTAAATGGTAAAAGAGTTTCACAATATGAAAAAAGGGCATCTCCAAGAGAAGCGTTACATGTGTAGATGTAATGTAATAAAGTTTGTAAACTTTTGTAATGTCGGTTCAATATATAGGGTACACATTATATTCAATACATTTGTAATAATTATCCCTACCTTTTAACCCAAAGTTATATTTACGAACACTCAAAAAGATATGTAAATAAATAAAACCTATTTTTATACTTACTCGAGAGGTATGGTAAATAAATAAAACCAATTTTTATATTTACCCCATAAACCTCCTTATATATTTAAGAAAACTCAAAAAAGAAGTTTTATTTAGGTGAAGCCTATGGGCCAAATACCATGGAACAAATTATTAATACCATGGGCCAAATACCATAGAACAAATTATTATTAATACCATGGGTCAAATCTCTATGCAAATCTTTCCTTAAGTTTTGCATTACAAAAAAGAAGTTTGCACTTAAAAAGATTTGATCCTTCTTGGGACTTGATAGATCCGGAGTTAAGATGAATCTAAACTGATTATATAAATTTAGAAAATTTATTTAATCAACACTAAATCTACAAAAGTGAAAAGATAACTATATAAAATATTGATTATTATAAAATTTATGTAACAATATATTATCAAAAAAGTAAATGAATTTCACATATGAAAAAAAACATCTAAAAACACCTTTCAATTTTTGTTTTTTTTTTTTAAATTATTTATCTAAATTTCGTCTTCGAGAGTGTTTCTTTGTTTTGTTTTTTTCTATTATATAGATTTATAAAGTTTTCAAGTTTTTAGATTTGTATATAGTAATTTTAAGATGAAATCTTTAAATTTTTGAAAACTCAATTTTAGCAAATTGTCAAAACTTTATTTAAATATTTGTATGGTCTGCTTTGTATTTCTCACACATCAACGTCAAATTTTACATTTTATTAGATTTGTGGTTGTAATTTCTTTGTCTATATTGCTGAATATTATGAATATTTAGCAATTTTGTGTCGACTTCTAAACTAAAATATTCTAATGCGTCCATATGACCGAATTCATGACTAATAATGCTTTTAAAAAATTGAATATAAATTTATTTTTAAACCAGAGTGTGTGCAAAATTGGTCTCAAATTTTAGAGTTTTGTTTGAATTATAAGTTTGATTTTTGTAGTTGATTGTTTTCTTGAATTTATCTATTTATCTAAAAACATATTTTAAATAATTAATATTTTTATATTTATTAAAAATATATTATTAAATCTATAAAAATAATGAAAATTTGATAAACGTTGGTTAGAATTATAGAGCTTAAGTTTTCTCATTTATAAAATTCAAGTGTTATGAAGTTTTCAAGCTCCTTAAATCTATTTATGCATTTAAAAATACATTTTAAATAAAAAAAAAAATCACATCAAAAAATATATTATCTAATTCAAATTTAAAAAACTGAAGTTAAAAACAGAATAAAATTTTAATTTTCAAATCCCAGTCCAAAAACCAAAAACTTCAAATAAATAAATAAACAACATACATTTCAAAGTTTTTAGCCAAAGCCAAACATCTTTTAATAAAATTCTAATTTTTATTATTTAAAATGTGTTTTAAACTACATATATGGATATGTGGCTTCATAGCCTTCAAAAACCACCTAGTGTCCACAAACTTGCGGCAAGAAAAAACCATCCAATTTTAACCAAATTCTCATCCAATTTTAAAGTTGCACTTTGTTAAATTGAAAAACAGTTCTCAAATTTATCTGAATTAATAAAGAGTCAACAAATACCCAATGTATAATACCTACCTAGAACAAGAATATAACGCTTTTCAAAGATTGATTATAAATTAATTTTTGGACTAGAATGTATGCAAAATTGACCATGTTGGTTTTTCAAAGTTCTTAATGGACTCGTTTTGGCATTTTTGGACTTGTGTGCAAAATTGGAGTTAGGTTGGATTTTCAAAGTTATTAATGGAGTTTTTTTTGTCTTTTCAAAGTTATATAACTTTTATTAATATTCATTTTTTAAATATATCAATATCATAAAAGTATATATTTTCAACTTTGTGTAAGACACTGCTTGATGTGAAGTCAAATATTGGACATGTTGAAGATGTAGTTATGCAAAAATTAAAAAAAATCTGTGTAATGAAAATGATGAAAAATAAAATTTTAAAATATATATATATATATGGAAAATTGGAGCATAATTTTATATACCGATTTGTTTGAATCATAAGTTTGATTTTTGTACAATTCAAATAGGTTTTTGTCCTAATGTCAATGCCCCAAAAAAACATTTTAAATAATAAAATCTAATTATGACAAAAAAAAATATATCATCAAAATGTATAAAAAAAAATATGAAATTTTGATCAAATTTTGTTGGAACCATAGGCTTGAGCTTTCTCGTTTACAAAACTCATTTATTTGAATTATAAGTTTGACTTTTGTACCATTCAAATAGGTTTTTGTCCTAATTTTAATGTTCCAAAAATACATTTTAAATAGTCAAAAGCTTAAATCTCACCAAAAATATACCATCAAAATCTATAAAAAAAAAAGGAAAATTTGATCGAATTTTGTTGGAATCATAAGCTTGGGCTTTAGAATTTACAAAATTAAAGTGTTGTGATGTTTTTCAGTTTACTAAATCTATTTATTCATTCAGAAACATATTTTAAATAATAAAAAATCACAATCTTACTATAAATTATATTATCTCATCCAAACCCAAAAAACTAAAGTTAAAAATATAATAAAAAATATATTTTCAAATCCTAAGACTAAAAACTAAAAACTTCAAATATAAAAATAAACCGTATACATTTTAAAGTTCTCATGCCAAATATTTTTTTGGTGAAATGCTGATCTTTTGTTATTTAAAATGTGTTATTCAGCTCTTTAAAAAACCAGTCATAGACATTAAAATTATAAAAAAATCACATTCAAATTTATAAATATAAGAAATGGAGTTGTCGGGATTTTTTGAAATTTCTAGTGGATTTTTGGGCGGGAATCTAGCTAAATTTTTTGAAGTGAAATCTTAATTTGTGTTATTTAAACTGCCCTTTTAACTGCATATCTGAGTTTAGCACTTTGAAAAAACTCTAAGGAACTTCGATTATGCAGAGTTTACCCAACTTATAATTTCAATCAATTCTTACTTAATTTTGAGACAAATTAAATATGATTTTTTTTCAAAAAATCACGTTAAAAACAACTCATAACAACCCAAATCTAAACCAATTCAACCGGAAAATATGCACAAAAATCCATATAGGTTGGTTGGACGGAGGCTAAATAAACTGGGCCAATTTCCTTGTAACACTGTTTGACAGAATTTAGATCAAGCTAAAGCCAGACTTTGTGAAAGCAATTTTGCACACACGTGATACCCAACACCATTCAATTTTGAAAGTCAAGTCAAGCCAACCATCTCTGTACCGTTTTCATACCCTTTAAGGCACTTCAACCTTCTCTTACCTTTCGACCGGGTGTTCTTCATCAAAGAATAACAGAGCAACTCTCTGTTAAGTTTTCCGCAGATTGATGTCAGTTACAGAATGGCCGCTTCCTCCAACATGGTCTGTAATTGTACAAGGAATCCCATTCGATTCTCTGCAAAATCGAAATTATCTCTCACCTTAATGGTATTTCTACTAACATTAGCATTAGCCCATTTGGATAATCCCCCTAATTTCCTAGCACCATTACCTCAGTCTGATAATCCTACTGATGTCCAGGTATATCGTTGCAGTGGCTATAATATCATCAATGGAAGTGCTGTGCAAAGGAACTTGAAGGTGGTTCTTAATTCATTGGTTCAGAATGTTAACAAGACAGGTTGCAGTGATTTCAGTTATGGAGAGAATGGAGATGATGTTGAGATAATGCCTCATTTATGATGCATATTACAGATTAGGGATTGGTTTGGTTTGTTGGAGGATGTTGAGAGATTCTCTCAACTACTCCCTCCAAGAGTGGAATTAGTTGGATCTCAGCAGCACTATAAATATTGTAATGTATTAGTGTGATTTAATATAGAAATTAACTATTTGTGTGTGAATCCTGTGCGTTTCTGTTCTCTCATAATTTTCTAATATGGCATCAGAGCCAAACTGAGCTTAATCCCTCACGGAGTGCTCAGGAAGATGAAGAGAATATTGTGATAATCGATAATTGAGAAAATTGTGATAATTGTTAATTTCTCGGTATCAGAGAGAATCACTGCCGTGTTGATTAGTCATTTGAAAATCACCGATTCGTGCCACCAGAACGATCTAGAGAAGTTACGACAGCTAGCAGCGCATATATCTTCACGCAGAGAAGTTACAACTGATTCTATGAATTGGGTTGTGTTGGTGATCAGTTTGAAAAAATTCACAGATGAAGTCTGTAATTTAGGTCAATTATTGTTGAAGACTTATCGACTCTGCAACATATTAATCATTCTTATTAAATTGCCCGATCGTGGATACCCAGCAGTCAACTTCAGTGTAAAATTAGTAGCAAAGCGGTCGACTTCCAATATTTGCTAATAGGGCATATTATGTATGCAGAATCTGAAAATGGATTCTGGGTATCTGAAAATGGATTCTTTCACCCGGTGGAATCTACTTGGCCACATGCGGCCAAGAGGAAACCATTTTATCAATGAACATTATTATGAAATGCTGCAACATGGTTCGCATTGCAGACCTTGGCTGTTCGTCCGGCCCCAATGCGCTCTTCACCGCCCAAAATATAACACAAGCCCTCAAAGCCAAATATAGGGCTTTGGGAATTCCTCTTCCGCAGTGTCAAGTATTCTTTAACGAGTTGTAGATAGATCATATTTTACAGCAGGCGTACCGGGTTCGTTCTACGACAGAGTATTTCCAGACAAGGCTCTCCATTTCGTTCATTCTTCGTTTGGGCTTCACTGGCTTTCCCAGAAGAATATTGGGGATTCTATTGAGCCTGGTTTCACGGCTTCCCGATTACAAGGGAAGATGAGGAAGGTGCTATAGAGCTATTTGTGACATGCCTATACTAACGAAGAAATTGAAACTGCCTATGAATTTGCTAGATATATTTTATGTCAAATTTGTTATTTTTTATATTGTTTTAAGTGGTAAAGAAGAACCAATTATTGAACAAATTAGCATTATTTAAATTAGTTGTTATCTACGTTCTACAAGGACGAGAGAACAATTGACTAATTTGATTGTGTGGATTTGTTATATGCTGATATTGTTGTGCTATGGGCCAAGAGCATCAGTTACAGGTTACAATATGAGATCCATTTGTGTTTACAGTATGAGATCCATTTGTGTGAAGCAGGTCAAGTTGTTAGATTAGCTCTTGAACACATTCAGTATTCAAACCATTTGTCTAGCCACTGATGGATAGCCGAAAGCGAAATATCCCACAGATGGTGATTGGTCCATAGGATGGTTCATCACTTGTCAGCTCTCATCGTGGAAGCCCCGACAAACGGAGTTGTCAATAATGTTGATCTTGCAAAGTTCATTATTGTTGGTCAGAAACAAATGTATTTTAAATGGGTTGAATGGTAGCTCGAAAATGGTGGAGAAAAGAGCGTTGTCTATGAGATCTCAGAGTGGGTACAAATGTTAATGAAGACCAGGGCAGACAAATGTTTGTATTAAATTATTGTGTTCTACATTTCTGTAATGTAGGCATTAAGGGGGGGTGTTGAGATAATGCCTCATTTATGATGCATACTACAGATTATGGATTGGTTTGGTTTGTTGGAGGATGTTGAGAGATTCTCTCAACTACTCCCTCCAAGAGTGGAATTAGTTGGATCTCAACAGCACTATAAATATTGTAATGTATTAGTGTGATTTAATATAGAAATTAATTATTTGTGTGTGAATCCTGTGCGTTTATGTTCTCTCATAATTTCCTAATAGATGAGATCTATGGTTTGGCTAACTGTAGGGGAGACATCAATGCCTCTGCTTGTCGAACATATGCTTCAAACACTATAGTGACCCTGGGCGAACGCTGTGAGGGTTACAGTTCCGTGACATTTTTTCTCAGTGGATATGATGCATTTTGAGATATGACACTCATAACTTCTATACAAAATTGAATTTATCAGATGTATCGAACGACACCATGCGATAACACCACCATAAAAGGCACAGATGGAAACGCAAGGGGCTTCAAGGATTGGAATACTGCTTCTCTTTTGACCACCGTTATGCAGACTGCTGTGTCCAGCAATGTGGGTTTTGGTACTAGAAATGCCACTGGGGTTTATGCTTTGGCTCAGTGTTTTAGATACCTTGATATGGATCAGTGTAATCAGTGCCTCAACACACTTTACAATTCTTTGGGATCCTGTCCACAGGGAAATATCCAAGGAGAGGCCTTGAGTTATAACTGTGTAACTCGTTATGCAAGGGACAAGTTTTACAGCAATGGTGCCCCTCTGTTTTCGGCCCTAACTAGAATTGCAAGGGGCCCTTCTCAGCTATCAAGGGTAACAGAAGGTAATTTCTATCTAAATGTGACAAATTCTCCTCTAATCAAAATTATATTATATGGTAGATTATCCTCTAATCAATATTCATGGCTGCCATTGTTATTATGTGCAGAAAAAGGGTATCGTACAATGCTGGGATTGAGCATTGGTGGGGCGGTTATTGTGATGGTGATTGTTGGAGTCCTTGTCATTTGGAAACGTGAAGTTCTGAAGCGCAGTAATACGATACAGCTTCCCGGTGAGTGGAGTTTCTCTCTTACGGTATGAAGTGTGATCTTTTTGTTTGTTTATTTATTTAGATTTTATTTTAATTGCTTTTAGAACGTGAAGTTTTTGTTTATTTATTATTTTTTATTAGAACTAAAATAAAAAACAATAAAAAAATTGTTTAAGACTGTCAATGCTCTATTTCAACCACACCTCTGGTTTCAATTTTTAATTTATTCTTTTCCCTGAAATCATTAGTTCAATTCATGAAATACCACCAAATGAGATAATTTAGGGAAGACGGGTGTCCATGATTTTATTTACATCATTTATATTTACAATTAAGTTATATTTAACATTTTGATCTTTATATTTAATAAAACTTTTTATAAAGTCAATGCTTTATCTCAATGGCAAGTCTAGTTTAGATTTAGATTTTTTCTTTTTCTTCAAAATTATTAATTCATGTTTACGGGGTTTTGGATAGATGATGATCTGGTGTTATATTAAGGCATTCATTGATGTGAAGTCACTGGTTAAATTCTTTGTCTTGATTGGGGTGATATATTAGACATATTGAAAATGTAGTCTTGTCAAGCTTACAAAAAAAAAACTCATCAATTCATGAAATATAATAACAATAAAAATGAGATAATTTAGGGAAGACACATGTACGTGATTTTATTTATCATCATTTATACTTGCAATTGAGTGACATTCAATACATCATTTTAATCATGGATCTATCAATGTAATGCCCTAAGACGCCCATGCACTTGCCCATCTCAGCCGAGCACCCAAAGCGCCAACCCCTCCTTGCCAAAATGACATGTTGGTGAGAGCGCCTGAGTAGTGGAACAAGTGGCACTGATGTCAGCCCAATAGTGCATATGATATTAGCGCCAGAGTTAGCAAAACGCGCCCATGTCACCCCCGTTGTCACGACCCCACTCTAGTGGTGACCTAAATCCACTTGTGAGCACAGAATTGTGAGCACGGTGTGACACCACCTAACTTTTTTATTTCCCACTACTCAAGTTTACAAACTACACCTAACCTTCAACACTTCGATTATTTTTATTAAGTGTTCACTTCCAATTATATATATGCAGCAGAAACAATTAATCTTCAATTCATTTATCTTTCAGGTGCAGCGGAAATAAACAACAATACTCATAAACATCAAGGGAGGGGCAACTCCCAACAACTCACCCAATTCACTTATAAAATTATGCAATTATTTTACAAGTACAAATATTTTTACATTCATGCAACAATCTGCCCACTAGTGCGCTCACCTCATGTAGCTTGTCGTGCAGGCCTCCCTGACTCCTGCTTTGACCGTGCAACCTTCTACCCGAATATTAGAATCCTGAACGTTCACCGCACCCTTTGTGCAACCTATAGCGGCATGTCATGCAACACCTGCATTGACACCCTGACTCACATTCAGAAATTCGGCACTGCTCTCGTGCAACACGTACTTATCGTGCAATGTCCCCATGCAACTATGTTTGACCCGACTCACCGTTTAACCTGTAGCGACCTCTGTTTGTGCCCCGTTCAGACTACTGCAGACTCTGCCCGTCCACACTGCGGAAACCCAAAAATATACCCATCAGTGTTCAGTAGCGCAATGACTTGCCTAAATGAGCCTCAATTTTCTCAATCCACCTTCGGTTTGGTTGTCTCGTGCTTCCCCATGTTCCCTTTCGTTTTGAATTGCTTGAATGAGTTTTGTGATGGGTTGAATGAATGAATAACTCCTCTTACTTGTACACTATCCGCCATGTGGTTTTTTCCAAAGGCTGCTTCCGTTCATCCATGTTTGGGTTGACCTGAACGTGTTGCCCAACTGACCTATTTGAACACCCCTTCAATGTGTCCCTTTAATTTATGCCTTGTCGTGAGCTAACTTTTGTTTAGTCGGGTGGACGCCCTCACTCATCCGCACGTACCCACCTATTGCACACCCTGATCACTCCCTTTTCCACATGCCCATGTCACCTCCCATCTACATGCTCGTCACATGCTCAAGTGCATTCCTGTCTACACGCCTGTCGTACGCCCAACTGCATGCCCATCTGCACGCCTGCTATAAGTCATGCTCTTCATGTTGGGAGGGTGCTTGCAGCTATGACATGCCCTCCACTATCACCCATCGCACGTTCAGTTAAACATGCGAGGTGAATCGCCCCTCGGTTATGTACGTGCGCCCATCCAACTCTCCCTCTACATGTGTTTGGTTAAATGCACCCATCACTCGAGTTTGATTTTTCAACTCTCCTCAAGTTGGTGGGTCATCACGGGCACTTGTTGACTCAATGTCAACTTGAGGCCCTTACACCCATGGTGCCTGAGAAAGAATAAGGCACCCACCCAAACGAGGTGCTCGATGTGGATGAGTTCACCCTAGAAAAACAACACACCCAGTGGAATACGCATGCTTAACCAGAACAAGTCAGTCACCATCAAAATTGGAGTTTCGTGCACAAAGTGATAAAAATTTGTGTCGACGTAAATAGACCACGTGACTGCTGGTTTGGCACGATGGTGCCATATATATGTGTGACAAATGGATGAGGAAGGAGGCACACACAAAATCTACATGGACACAAGAGAAAGGTGTACCAAACCACAAGCTCGATGGAATGAATTGAACGAAGGGGAGAGCTCTCTCTACCGCACGATAGAGGTGAGGCAACCCACTCGAATTGTGTGAAATTGTGCGAGTTGTTTGTTGGAATGACTTAATCATGTGAGTGTCTTGTAGAATGATCGAACCATGCGAGGGTCTTGTGGAATGATCTAACCAAGTTGAATGACCTCAAACGATTGAAACACATGAGCTAAGACTTGGAACGAAGATAGGTTTCTTATGGTGGGTTTTCTATGGGGAACTTGGTTAGGTGAACCAATGGCTTGGATCTGAGTTGTAAATTGAAGTTAGGTCATGGACCAGAACCAATGTAATATATTTGAAGTATATTATAAAGATATATCTTCATATATTTGTCTCTTATATTGATGTGGCATTTATGATGAATGTTTATGTGAAAGTTTTATTTGGGAATTATAATTGTGATGAAGACTGAATGTTAATTTCACTAACATAATATATCTCACATGTTAAGAAGTATAAGTCCTAGAAGCGTAGTCCAAAAGTAGTAGTCATAAGTTGGTCATATCCATTATAATAAACCTTACCAATGTCGCATGTGCAAAGGTCTTGATGTGTCTTGATTCTGTAGAAATTATATAACTAATGCGTTATACATCTGAGATTCCCCTGATCACACACTATTTGACTTCATGCACAATACAAAATATCTTCTACCATTGATCATTACTTGCGGAAATTAAATCAATTGCATGCACACATTAAAACCATAAAAATTCACACATATAAACACAGTAATTTATGGGAAAGCTTAAAGTTGAAAACCCCCAACTATCTATATATTATATGTCATAGAGATCATGTAACAATCATCATACAAAGCTCCTCACAAGCTCTCAGTACAATCTCCAATTGCTACACACTAATCAGGTTCGATCTAGCAAATCCCATGCACCGATCTCTGCCACCTGCTAGCATGCCTCTACTGCGCAATCACTGATGAAGAGTGGCTCTGAATGAACTCAAATTGGTCCAGCCTTGCTCACACAATCCTCAATTGCATCTCCAACCACTATGTGTTGCAAATCATGCAACATTATAGTCACAACTGATAGTCACACTGCTCTTTCACCTACCTCTTCACTGGTCTCCACTGAAACTGTCCATGCACTGTAGTTAACTGATGTATTATTTAGTTGATTAATGAGTTAATAATTAGTGAATTAATTAATAATTAATTCACAACACTCTCACTAGTGTATCAATCAGTTAGACTAGATACAACTAGCTCAACTATGTTTAACTCAGTTAAACTGAACACAACTCCATCAACTACCTCAATAACTCCACCAAACTCTGTCACATGAGTTCTAACTGAAGTATCCATGCAATAGCTCCATTTAACCCTCAGGAATAGCGTAATTCCTTCTGTCAGCTCCTGTGCCACATCTGTGCACTTAACTGAAGTGCTCCAAGAGAATAAGATAATGTTTAGAGTCCAAATATTATTAAGAGCTAATAATATTCGACATATCTATTTTAGACTGGCAATCTAAAAATAGATTCCGCCCAGTATGTCTAAAAATAGAAGTCCATCTATTTTTCCAACTTGACCAACCATCCACAAATAGCATCCTGCAACTCATAGAATATGATCGACATGTCTAAAATTAGACATAGTCTAAAAATAGACTTGCGCCAAAAATAGCCTGCGGGCCCACTTAGTGAAGGCGACTCTTTTCACTAAGCTCATCATCTTGTTGCAATCTCAACACTCCCTCTCAACAATATAGGGATTATCTGCCACCCCGATCCTGCCCCTGTGGTATTCGAATTTGCTCCTGGTGAGCGCCTTCATGAAGATATCAACATCCTAATCCTTCGTAGGAATGTAAGAAGTAACATTATCTTCCACTGCACACAATATTTGATATGATGATACTAGTTCGTGAAGCCATTCTGCCTCAACTCATCCTCCTGTCTATACCATGATCCATATCCCGATGTGCCTCTGAGATATCTCAATACATGCTTGCCTGCCTACCAAAAGAGCTTGGTAGGCTTAAACATAGCTTGTGAAAGCTGGTTAACAACGTAGCATATGTTAGGTCGTGTATTGACTAGATACATGAGTGACCCCACCAACTGTCGGTAAACAGTGGCATTCACTACCTCTGCCGATGTAGCATCCTCTTTCCTCCGTCCACCAGGAAGAGGAGTGTCGATAGGCTTGCAGCCACACATGTTGAACTTCTCCAGTATCTCTCGGGTATACTTGCCTTGAGACACAAATAGTCCACCCTTCCACTGCCAAATTTCCAATCCTAGGAAATAATGAAGGAGGCCCAAGTCCTTCATCTCAAACTCCTTTGCAAGATCTGCCTTATATGAGTGTATCAATAGTTCATCACCTATTAGTATCAAATCATCTACTTAAAGTACAATGATCAGCAACTTACCCTCCACCAAAATCTGGTATAGGTTCCGATCTGCCTCACTCTTGGAGAATCCAAGTCCGATGAAATAACTATCTATCCGTGTGTACCAAGCACGAGGTGCTTGTTTCAACCCATACAACACTCTTTTGAGCCTGCACACATGCAACTCGCTGCTGAAGATCTCAAAACTTTCGGGCTGCTCTATGTACACCTCCTCCTCAATGATTCCGTTGAGGAACACAGTCTTCACATCCATCTAATGAATGTGCCACCCCATCTGCGCTAAGAGAGAAAGAATCGTCCGTATGGAAGAATACCTTGCGACAGGTGCAAAGGTTTCCTCATAGTCGATCCCCTCAATCTGTGAGAAGCCTCGGGCAACAAATCTTGCCTTGTACTTCTCGATGCTCCCATCAGCTGCTTGCTTCACTTTGTAGATCCATCTCGAACCTACCACTGATTTCCCTTCCATCCTTGGGACAATCTCCCATGCACTGTTTCTGACAATCGAATCATACTCTTCCACCATGGCATCTACCCATGCAAGGTCCTCCATAGCTTCCTCGAAAGAGGATGGTTCTTTCACGATACACTTTCTCATCAGAGCCATGTATCCAGTATATCAATCAGGTGATTGTCTCTGTCTGCGCTGTGATGTAGGTGCTCCTACAATCTTCTCTACATTAAGATTCAGTCGCTCAACTTTTGTAGTGCGCTTCCGCCCTTTGATGGTTGTCACTACATCAGTGGTTTCTTCCACTCCATGAACCTCCTCGTGTGGCAGATCCACATCCTGAGGCTCATCCTTATGAACTAATAGCTCCTCATCTGCATGCAAGTGTGGCTCCCTCTCAAGCAAACACTTCATGGCTTTCTCCTCATGAAATTTGATATCCCATCGCACAACAGTCTTCCGACTGTTTGGAAAATACACACGATAGTTGTGGGGTGTATCAGTGTACCCCACAAATATCCCAACCTCTGCGGTCGGCTCCAGCTTCTTCTTGGCATCCTTCGTCACATGAATGTAAACAGGTGATCCAAAAATATTCAAATGAGAAATATTAGGCTTCTTACTAGAAAACTCCTCCTCGAGTGTACTCATGCCAAGTACTTTGTGAGTATAACGATTTTGCACATAAACCGCAGTATTGCATGCCTCAGCCCACAAGTGTATGGGAAGCCCCTGATCATGAAACATCGCCCGTGCATCACCCAAAATCGTTCTGTTCTTCCGCTCTACGACCCCATTCTGCTGTGGGTTATGAGGCGCTATGAGCTCTCTTTGAATTCCTTCTGCGCTGAAAAAGTCTTTGAATTCGCCAGAGATGAATTCACCACCATTGTCGCTCCTAAGAGCCTTCACCTGCTTCCCTGAATCTTTCTCCACCAGTGGCTTGAACTCACATAACTTTGAGTATGTCTCGCTCTTCTTCTGCATGAAGAAGATCCAACACTTACGAGAAAAATCATCAACAAAGATCACATAATACCTGTGCTTTTCTGTCGAAGCTACTGAGAAAGGTCCACACACGTCTGTGTGAATTCTCTCAAGGATCGTTGTGGCGCAACTATCCTTCTCGTGAAAGGTGGCTTTCACAAATTTTCCCAAAGTACATCCCTTGCACTGATCTGACTGCGCAAGTGTACCTTTGGGAAGCTCGGTAGAAATTTGCTACAAAATTTTCAAAGCACCATTGTGAAGATGGCCCAATCTCTTGTGCCATAGCTCATCCTCATCTCGGCTCACCACTCCTTCTGCCTTGCCTGCCATTGCTGCGCAGCCATCTACCTACAACTGATAAAGGTTCTTAACGCAAAACCCTATTCTCCGGGTTTCATCAGTTGCCTTACTATGCAAGAAATCCTTTCCCTTGCTAAAGACAACATCATATCCCTTGTCTTCCAACATCGCCACAGAGATAAGATTCTTCTTCAATCCTAGAACATGCATGACTTCCTTCAATACGAAGGGTTTACGAGACTCCCTCTCAAAGGAAATGGTCCCGATACCGGTCGCACTATATCTACCATCATCGCCCATCTCGATGTGCACTCCAAGATCTTTCTCATCCAGATCAGTAAACAAATCTTTGTCTCCGGTCATGTGGAAAGACGCACTACTGTCAAGAAACCACACTGAACCCATCATACTTGAGACCAAGCATGGGATCAGTGAAAAATCCAGCTCAAACTGCAAGGCTAAGGCCTCTCCAGCTGCAGATCCAACAACCTGCTTATTTTTATTCTTCTGTAGACAATTAGTGGCGTAATGTCTGTGTTGGTGACAGTGAAAGCACTTCACCTTGGACATGTCCTGCTTCTTGCCTTTCACACCGGATTGAGAAGCATTCTTCTTGCTCTTCCCCTTCCTTGTTTTGGTAGCCAAAGCACAATTTTTTTCATCTACATTCTTTGATGAAGATCCGTTCCTAGTACTCTCCCTTATCTCCTCCTGCACAAGATCCAACCAAAGTCGCTCCCATCCTGGCAGTTTCTCTCGTCCATTGACGGAGTCCTGATAGGAATTCCAACTCTTCGGAAGCCCAAGGAAATCCAAGCTCACCAAGTCCTCATCATCTACAGCAACCCCCACGCTTCCCAGCTCATCCCTGCACTGGACAAACTTTGTGAGGTACTTGGGTATACTGTCGCCTTTCTCCATTTTTATATTTCTGAGCTTATCCTTGAGCGCCAACTTCCTCTGGTCGCTCTTGCTTTGGAAAAAAATTGTCAAAGCTTTCCACATCAAGAATGGAGAAGCTTTACCATGAAGGCTGGACACTATGTGATCCTTCACACCTTCCAATAGAATCCTTTGAAATTTTTCTATCTTCTTTTGCCATGCGTCAAGTGCAGCAGCATCGCTAGAAGCAGGTTTTGGAAATTTTGCATCTATGAACTCCTTCAACCCATTATCATCCAGCACCACCTCCATCTTGTCCTTCCATGCAATATATTTCGATCTTCCCTCAAGGGAATACTCCAATCACAATACATTGAAAGACATCTCAACTTCGACACCAAGAAAACACTACTACAAATTCGAATTCCACCAGCACAAAACTCAACCGCTTCAATGCTTTGCAATTGCTCCAATGATCAATATCACTCTGATACCATGTAGAAATTATATAACTAATGCGTTATACATTCGAGATTCTCCTGATCACACACTATTTGACTTCATGCACAATACATAATCTCTTATACCATTTATCATTACTTGCAGAAATTAAATCAATTGCATGCACACATTAAAACCATAAAAATTCACACATATGAACACAGTAATTTATGGGAAAGCTTAAAGCTGAAAACCCCCAACTATCTGTATATTATATGTCATAGAGATCATGTAGCAATCATCATACAAAGCTCCTCACAAGCTCTCAGTACAATCTCCAATTGCTACACACTAATCAGGTCTGATCTAGCAAATCCCATGCACCAATCTCTGCCACCTGCTAGCCTGCCTCTACTGTGCAATCACTGCTAAAGAATGGATCTGAATGAACTCGAATTGGTCTATCATTTCTCACGCAATCCTCATTGGCATCTCCAACCACGATGTGTTGCAAATTATGCAACACTATAGTCACAACTGATAGTCACACTGCTCTTTCACCTACCTCTCCATTGGTCTCCATTGAAACTGTCCATGCACTGTAGTTAACTGATGTATTCTTTAGTTGATTAATGATTTAATAATTAGTGAATTAATTAATAATTAATTCACACCACTCTCACTAGTGTATCACTTGGTTAGACTAGATACAACTAGCTCAACTATGTTTAACTAAGTTAAACTGAACACAACTCCACAAACTACCTCAATAACTCCACCAAACTCTATCACATGAGTTCTAACTGAAGTCTCCATGCAATAGCTCCACTTAACCCTCAAGAATAGCATAATTCCTTCTGTCATCTCATGTGCCACATCTTTGCACTTAGCTGAAGTGCTCCAAGAGAATAAGATAATGTTTAGAGTCCAAATATTATTAAGAGCTAATAATATTCGACATATCTATTTTTAGACTGGCAATCTAAAAATAGATTCCGCCCAAGAAGTCTAAAAATAGAAGTCCATATATTTTTCCAACTTGACCAACCATCCACAAATAGCATCCTGCAACTCATATAATATGATCGACATGTCTAAAAATAGACATAGTCTAAAAATAGACTTGCACCAAAAATAACCTACGGGCCCACTTAGTGAAGGCGACTCTTTTCACTAAGCTCATCATCTTGTTGCAATCTCAATAGATTCAAGTGTATGCTCTAGGGGTGTGGGAGATTGTGATGGCCCTGATAATTTTTAACCGTTACAAATGTTGTAACTATATGTGTGTGTGTGTGTGTGCACATGGGCTGAGTCAAGGGACATTGATTCCAAGTTTGAGGAGGATTACCGCTTGGGATATACTTTGGATTTTTTTGTTACAACCATGGAGGATGATAGATGACAAGCAAGAGACAGAGAATTAAGTGGAAATATGGTGATTGGCTTGCAAAAATTGGTAGGAAGACACAAAAACAAACCAAGTATGACAAGGCTAAACAAATGAAATTGAAAAAAAAATGTAGATGGAGCAATTTGGATTGGTCTAGAGGATTTGAGACAGACAAGAAAATAACCACTAGGAAGTAGATCTCAAACAACTAGAGCGCAAGAAGTGCACGAAGTCAAGGGAGATATGTTCGAGTAAAGGAGAGAGACTGGACACATAGAGAATAGGCAAAGGAGAGAAAACAAAAGGAGACAAAGTGTAGCTTGAGTAGTGTAGCAGAGAATTCATGCTACCGTATGCAGAGAATACACATAGATTCAATTGATCTTGTAATATGATAAAACAAAATACTTGAATCTATTCTGCAAATTGCGGAAACCAAATACGATCGCAAAATCACATGAATAAGAAAGAGAAAGAATTTCAATCGTACAACACAAAAATGTATCTTGGGAAAGCCTCAGCTAAAAACTTAGGTATATGTATATTTCATTAAGTCAAGAATATGAAACAATACAATGTTATTTCCCTTCCTGAGAAACCTCTGCACTATCTCTGACTGTCTCACTCTGATCCTGACAAGTTTGGTGCAATACTTAACGAAAAACTTGCACATGACTGACCAGCCTGGCTTATGCATTATTCAGGGAATTGAGCCCCTATTAAATAGGAAATTCCCATCAATTGATTGCAAAATACATCCAATTATCCAGGTAGATATTGGTGGCCACCCGCCTGTTCCACCTAGATAGTTTCATCAGTTTTCTTATTTACTATTTTTAGCAATTTTTCAGGTCCTGAACTTCTAGACCAATTTTGACCCCCTAAATAGAGTTTTTTTTTAGGTCTATTGTAGTCCCATAGCCCAAGGCAAGGGATTGTAGAATAATCTATAGTCCTTGGAGATATCTTTCCAACGAGGTATCATACGCACCAAACGGAGATAATATGACCAAGTTACGACCCCAGGAAGTTAGCTTCCCAACTAACCCCAACGGGGCCCATAAACTCTTGGTGTTTGTTGTTGAAACCTTAGTTAAACTGAGAGGGGGGGGGGGTGAATCAGTTTAACACATTCATGAACTTTTTAAACTTTCAATTAAATTTATTTACAATTTAACTTCATGATCAACTTTATAAGTGAACAAAATTAATATATGAGCAGAAGTGTTAAGATAATGTAACAACAGACTTATTATGAGAGAAGAAAGTATTACGCAGATTGAATAACCATATCAACACATAAACATCACACGCAGAGACAAAAGATATAAGTGGAAACCCATAAAGGGAGAAAACCACATCTTATTATTGTTGTGATGCAAAGGCAAGCTCTCACCACTAATTTTTTGTAGCCACCAACCTACAGGAGGCTCCAACCTCAATTCTGCAAGCTACAACTTGCAAGGAAGCTCCAACTCCCTCACTTTTTCATAAGAGAAACACTTGCTAATTTACCTTGGATATCAGCTCTGTTTTGTACCTTATTTACTACTATCCTCCAGTCTTCATATCTGTCGTATTTATTTCCTCTGCTTCAATTCTGCATTCTTATTTCTTTTACCAGCCTATTCAGAAATTTGTATTCATTTCAATTTTACAGTGGCTTTTTATTTTTCTCCAGAGACTTGCCAATTACATCACAGACAATGTAAAATCAATTAAAAACCTTTTCATTCAGTTACAGTATGAATTTCAAATCAACCCATTCAACAACTCTGCTCACTCTATTTTTTCTCTCTATCATTTTTTTCGCTATCTCTGTATTTTTCATTTTTTTCATTTTCCCTGTTCATTGTAGTTGTATAACTGCTGTATATACAACAATATTTTAATATAACATAACCAACTCTCAGCATTATATTAAAAAACCTTTTTAACAATAGAAAAACACCCTTTCGGGCCCACTTCCTCATATCAAAGTCTATTGTGTAATGGTTTTGGCGTATGTTAAACCAACAATAAGTCTCTGCCCAGCACACACACACACACACACACACACACACACACACACACACACACACAGATATATATATATATGTGAACACTTTACCACGTATCCAAACCACAACAGTGTAATATTTGTTCGGGCCCACATATATAAAATGGTTCTCTTCACTATTGCCTTGGTTTAAATCTAAAATCTGTTTAACTTCCGGAACAAAACCTTTTGGATCAAATAGTTGGGCCCACCTCCAATGAGTATTATAAATAATCGCTCATAAAAACAACAACCCATACTATACTTATTCGAATCAATATTCGAATGTTACAATGAAACCAACTGCATATTCATTTAATTTGACCTCCGTAACTTTGATAGCAATAAAAAAGGGTCCCACATTTACCGGCATATTCATCAACCTTTCGATTAAATAATTATCCACGCCTTAATCCTTTTTGCACAGCCAAAGGCACTTTTCTTCTTATAAATATACATATGGGCAATTAACATTACAAACCCCAACATCAACAAATACCGAACACAGACCTTGGCCAACCCATATAATTCATATATTAAGATCCTATTTAATCCTTCGATTTTCTTTAAAAAACAAAGGCCCGATATATTATATATCCAAATATAATATATATATGTCAACACATATATATATATTTCGATTACCTTTTGCACATTTTATAATACGCCCACATACAGTTCATTATACAAGGTTTGAAGTTATCTATATATATATATATATATATATATATATATATAAACATATTGTAGCATTCGGGCCCACAGTACTTATAACACACCATCATAAATCATCGTGCCATCCAACGGCTGTAGATTCATCGCGCTACCAGCCTTCAATCCAACAACAATCGCACAATGTCGCGCAAATCAAATGCACATGTGTTAATCATTCTAACTCACGCAATGAACCGGTCCCACTCGTTAACTTACCCCTCACATCCAACGGTCATGAGCTTATTGCTCCTTCAATCTCAATCCGACGATCCTTAACAAGTTTCGCGTTTTTTACTGATACAAACGTTAACACTTTAAAATTGCGCGATAAACGTTGTTTTGTAAAACCACTTTAGGACACGTGTCGATTAAAGACACAGATCGCGTTCGAAATGTGAAATCCACTTACCACTTTAAACACCGCGTGATACTACCGGTTTTCTCACCTCTAGTTTTATTGTTCGCGTTCAGGGTTCTGCTTATATTCATGGTTCCGCTTCATCAAATTTAACTTTGTGCTTTCATTAACGCGCTCTATGGTATATTCGTTCTTAATAAAGGGTAACTGCTTCCACAATTAATTACTCTTTGACCTAAACAGATTTTAGCGCAGGGTTAGATATGTTCAACAGTTGGGTGTTGCCATTACTTACGTTCTCCACCCAAAAGGAACCAAATTTCATTTGCTCCTATCGAGTATTTCTCACCGGATTTCTACGCAGACAATTTGTGAACAACCCATGTATTCAAATGCGTGCCATTCATGATAGGTATTTGTAATACAAGTACCTACTCTGGCATTAATAGCTCAATCGATTATGGTTCACTTCTATTGATTTAAACACTGGAAATAGAACTCGATGCCAGGCCATTTATACGAAGATTTAATGTGTTTAAACAGACAGGGTCCACTATTGCATATGCCGAAATTTCAGGGTAAACCTCGCTAGTTCCTCTGGGTTCCACACAGCCAATTTCATCAGTCACATGTAAAACCCCAAATTGACCCCTTACACAAAGCTTTCACCGCGCACAAGTTCTCACATAAATTATTATCGAAGGTTAAGCCAATAATGTCTATATAATGCTAAAAAAATTCATTTCATCTACACAATGAAATTTACTTACAGTACTCTTCCTGTCCTTGGCTTGATCTTCAGAATTGATGGCCCCTTTGACCTCCTACTCTGTTCCTAGCTTTCCAGGTCTATGCAGGACTATTCATACAAACTTGATGTCCCTACTCTAACTCTGCGTTTGAACAGGATATGATTTTTCTTCAATTATCTGTAGAACACCACAAAACCCTGATAATTTCACACCACAACATCATAGACCCATTAAAGAGTCTCATCATACTCATATAATGAAAAAATTCTTCTTCACTACTCTACACCTTGAATAGCTCTCTGCTCCAATTCCCTACTTCCTCTGCTACCTCTCCGCTACCTTGCTTCTCTCTTTGCCATCAATGACAAAATTTCCAACAGTCTCCCCCTTTGGCATTGATGGCAAGACACTCTGATAATTTAATGTTTCCTCTGTCAATGTTTCCTCTGCTGCCTCTGACGTTCCTCCCCCTTTGACATCAATGGCAAAGGGTTGAGATTCTGAGCTTGAGGACCTGTATTCCTTGTTAACTAGTCTCCCCTGGAATGATGTTTTCTTTTCTATTCTCCCCCTGAAACGATGCTTTCTCTTCATATAAGAGAGTAGCATCTATAAACACTACCCCTAGTTTATCTCTCAAATATTCAAATGGTTCTCTAGCAAGGGTTTTTGTGAATATATCTATTGTTTGTTCGTTTGTTGACACATATTCCAACTTCACTACCTTTTGTGCTACTTGTTCTCTGAGAAAATGATACTTGATTGGAATGTGTTTAGTTTTTGAATGAATTACATGATTTTTTGATATACTTATCGCACTTGTATTATCACATTTGATAGAGATAGGTTCATCAATGCTTACCTTCATGTCTTGGAGGGTTTGTTTCACCCACATGACTTGTGTGCAACATGCTGCTGCTGCTATGTATTTTTCTTCTGCTATAGATAGAGAGATAGATGTTTGTTTCTTGCTTAGCCATGCCACCAGACTTTCTCCTAAATAGAATGCACCTCCACTTGTGCTTTTCCTGTCATCAACATAGCTGGCCCAATCTGCATCTGTATATGCTGTCAAAATGAATTTTTTGCCTTTTGGATACCATAGCCCATGATGTGTAGTCCCTTGTAGATATCTGAATATTCTCTTAATTTCTAGTAAGTGATTTTGTTTTGGTGCTGCTTGATATCTTTCCACAAGTCCTATAGCCAGCACAATGTCTGGTCTAGAAGCTGTTAGGAATAACAGACTTCCAAACATGGATCTGTAAAGTTTTTGATCTACATCAGTTGATCCATCATCTGTACAAATTTTGCATCCAGTAATCATGGGAGTTGACACAGGTTTGCAATCTTCCATTTTGAACCTTTTCAGCATCTCTCTTAAGTATTTTTCTTGTGAGATGAAATTTCCTGTGTTCTTTTGTTGAATTTGAAGTCCTAAATAGAAGGTGAGCTCTCTAATCATAGACATCTCAAATTCTAATTTCATTTCTTCAACAAACCCTTTTGCTAACTCATATTTGTTGCTTCCAAACATGATATCATCTACATATACTACCACAATTAAGAGTTTATTTTCATTTTCTTTTATGTACAAATTGTTGTCTACTCCTCCTTTCTTGAATCCTTATTTTTGCAAGTATTTGTCCAGCCTTGAATACCATGCTCGAGGAGCTTGTTTCAACCCATATAATGATTTCTTTAATCTGCACACATAGTCTGCATTATCTGTTAAAGAGAATCCTTCTGGTTGTTCCATGTAGACTTCTTCCTCTAAATCTCCATTCAGGAAGGCAGAATTCACATCCATTTGATATACCTTGAAGTCATGGTAGCAAGAAAAAGACAAAAACATTTTGATAGCTTCCATTCTGGCTACAGGGGAAAATGTTTCATCATAATCAAGACCTTCAACCTGTGAATATCCCTTGCATACAAGTCTGGCTTTATTTCTGATTTCCTGTCCTTGTTCATTCATCTTATTCTTTAATACCCATTTTGAGCCAATGACATTTTTCTCACTGGGTCTTGGAACTAATTCCTAGGTATTGTTCTTCTCAATTTGGTCCAATTCTTCATTCATAGCATTCACCCAATATTTGTCTTTGCTAGCTTCTTCAAACTTCTTTGGCTCTATTTATGATAAAATAGCTAGATATACCTCTTCTGTCTGTTCAGTTAGCTGTCTTCTTGTCTGTACACCTACACTCTTGTCTCCAATGATTTGATCTTCTGGATGGTTCTTTTGAGTGTATCTTGAGGGGCCTTTTGATCTCAGTTCAGTATCTTCTTTTGTCTTTCTTATTTCATCATCATCTTGATTCTCTTCTTCATGATCTTCTGGAGGATTACTGCAATCTATACTTGTTTTCTTGTCTGATAGTTCTTCATCAAGTCTTACATCAATGCTTTCCACAATTTTGTGAAGTGTTTTGTTGTAGCACCTATAACCTTTACTCTTGGATGCATATCCTAAAAATATTCCTTCATCTACTCTTGCATCAAACTTTCCCAGATTTTCATCATTATTTTTTATGAAACACTTACTTCCAAAGACTCTAAAGTGCTTGATTGATGCTGGTTTACCATGCCATAGTGCATAAGGATTATTGTCACGGTTTGGTCTTAAATGAGCTTTCTTTAGGATATGCACAGTTGTGTGTACTGCTTCTGCCCAAAATATTTGAGGAATGTTACTTTCTTGCATCATGGCTCTGGAAATCTGTTGTATAGACCTGTTTTGTCTCTCTACCATTCCATTTTGCTAAGGTGTTCTTGCAATTGTGAAATGTTGTTTTATCCCATGCTCATTGCATATGTCTGCAAAATCATAGTCTGTGAATTCACCTCCTCTGTCTGATCTGATGCACTTTAGCTTGCATCCTGTTTGATTTTCTGCCAATGCCTTGAATATCTTGAATTTCTCAAGTGCTTCTGATTTTTATTTGAGAAATGCAACCCATGTCATTCTGGAAAAATCATCTATTATTAGCATGAAATAGGATTCTCCACTTGGTGTTTTAGTTATTGAAGGTCCACATAGATCCATGTGAACAAGTTGAAGAGTTCTTCTTGTATATAGTTTCTCTTTGGCTTTGAAATATGTGCGGGTCTGCTTACCTAGTTGACAGGATTTACATATGGTATTTGAAGGCTTCTTTATGACTGGCATATCTCTGACTGCATTTTTCTTGCTTAGAATTATGACATGATCAAATTTTAGGTGTCTCAATCTTCTATGCCATAACCATGACTTCTCAAGTTTGCTAAGGTGGCATGCTTCATTCTCTTCTTTCACTACATAGACATTGCTTTCTATTTGAACACCTTTGATCAGGGTCTTTCCAGTGGTGCTGGATCTTACTTCATAGCCTTGTGCTCTAAAAAGAGCTTCACAACCTTTATCACACATTTGACTGACACTCAGCAGATTTGCTTTCAGCCCATCCAAAAATAGTACATCCTAGGATTTTCCTCTGCCATTATCCAGACTAACTGAGCCTCTTCCTTTGATTTTTCCTGCTTTATCATTGCCAAAAGTAACATTTCCAAATTTCTTTTCATCAAAGGTTATAAAATTTCTTCTATCTCTAGACATATGCTTTGAGAAACCACTGTCCAAATACCATTGGCTTTTTAGATCTTGAGCTATTAAAGCCAAGTCACATTTATTCACCTTCTTTTTCCACTGCAAGCATAATTTTGTTTGATACCTTTTCTGAGGTGAAGAACCACATTCTCCGAGAGAACATTTGCAAGACATATGTCCACTTTTATTGCATACACAACATTTGAGTATATCTTTAGCAGAATTATGAGTATGAGTAAACTCTCCATGATTCATAAACCTTCCTGAGGTTTTGAACGTCAGTCTTTGTCCATATTTTCTGCATTCTATGATTTTATGGCCAAATTCTTTACAATAAAAACAGTATCCATAAAAACAATTTGCATACCTAATGAAAGGTTATCTTCTCCATTTGTTTTCTTGAGGAAATATTTTCATTGTTTGCATCCTTTGCTGGTTTGTATTGATTCTTCTTGTATGACAATATGCAGCAATATGTCCCAGTTTGTGGCAGACATAACAGGTGGCATCTTTCATAGGAGGAAAGAATCTCCTTTGATGGCTTCCAAATTTGACATATTCAGGAGTATATGAGCCTTTTTCAGTTGACAGTTTATTTATTTCATCCTTTGTCATTTGAGCATCCTTCTGGTTTCTATCTACTTCATTGCAGGATTCTTCTTCTTTAGGAATATTCTGAGCTACTTTGATATTCTCATCTGCTTTTACAAAAATGATATTTTTGTTTTCTTTTTCTTTGCCTTTTCTTGATTCTTCTTCATAGCCTATCCCAGTTTTTATCAGAGGAGATCTTTGAGCATCTAGAATTTCATTCAACTTACCAGAGCTTGTCATTTGAGAAGTATTTATTTTCCTCCGGGCATTTTCTAATTTCTTCTTTAAGCATTCTACTTCTTCTTCCAATTTCTCTTGTTCATGAGTTTTATCCTTAATTTTCTTAAGTAAAATGTCTTCTACCTTCTTGGCTTCTTCAAGCTCTACTTTCAACTGAATGAGGACTTCTGAATTTTGTTCTTCTCTTACATATTTGAGAAGAATGTCTTTCTATTTTCTGTACTTCAGTTTGAGTCTGTCAATTTCCTCCAAGGCACTTCTTAGCTCCCCCTCAAGGTCCACTCCACCTTCTTCCTCATCTTCTAGAAGGCATTCTTCCAGCTCTTCTACAGCCATCAATACAAACTCAGATGTTCCTTCTTCACTTGAGAATTCAGCTGATTTTTCAGATGCACTGCTGTCTTGCTGAGCATAGAAAGATTTTTTGTTGAATCTCTTCCCTTTCTGCTAGTTCTTTGATATGGTTTTCTTTGATTCCTGAGTCTGATTCTTTGTTTTCTTATAAGGACACTTAGAAGCATAGTTTCCAACTCTTCCACAATTGAAACATTTAAATGGAATTTTACCTTTATATTTACCTGAGCCTTTATCCAATTTTCTGATAAATTTGGCCTCTTCTTCATCAGAGCAGGAGCATATATCTTCTTTTTCTTCTTTCTTCTTCTCTGTCTTAAAGGTTGCCTCCCTTACATTTGACTTTCTCTGTGGGAGTCTCATCTCATAGGCTATTAGTTTTCAAAGTAGCTGGTTCATGGTCAAGGTTTCCCAATCTGTTGTTTCTTCTATGGCAGAGACCTTGGGATTAAAACTGGACGGTAAAGATCTTAGGTTCTTTTGAAAAATTACGCATTCTTCTATGGTTTCTCCTAGAGATTTCATATTATTTACAATTTCTACGACCCTTAAAAAGAAACTGGCAATGTCTTCATCATCATTCATCTTTAAATTTTCAAAATGGGCTCTATAGACTTAAAGTTTGGCTGTCTTCACCTTTTTGTCTCCCTCATGAATATTTTCTAGAGTTTCCCACATTTCTTTGGTAGTCTTGCTGTGCATTACTTTGATGAATGCTGCCTCACACAGTCCATTCAATATTGCATTCATGGCCTTTACATTAGCCACAAAATCTTGTTTGGCTTCTTTCTTTGAGACATTTTCCTTAGGGTCATATCCAAATTCCACAGCAGCCCAAATTTCTATTCCTAAAGACATTATGTATGTTCTCATTCTGATTTTCCAGAAGGCATAATTTGCACCAGTGAAAAAAGGGGCTTTGTTAGTTGAGGATCCTTCTTGACTAGCCATCCTGGGGACCTAGGATCTCCTTTCAGTTGTTAAACTTCTACAAAAAGGAACCTGCTTTGATACGAATTGTTGAAACCTTAGTTAAACTGAGAGGGGGGGTGAATCGGTTTAACACATTCATGAAATTTTTAAACTTTCAATTAAATTTATTTACAATTTAACTTCATGATCAACTTTATAAGTGAACAAAATTAATATATGAACAGAAGTGTTAAGATAATGTAACAACAGACTTATTATGAGAGCAGTAAGTATTACGAATATTGAATGACCATATCAACACATAAACATCACACACAGAGACAACAGATATAAGTGGAAACTCATAAAGGGAGAAAACCACATCTTATTATTTTTTTGATGCAAAGGCAAGCTCCAACTCCCTCTCACCACTGATTTTCTGTAGGCACCAACCTACAAGAGGCTCCAACCTCAATTCTTCAAGCTACAACGTGCAAGGAAGCTCCAACTCCCTCACTTTTTCATAAGAGAAACACTTGCTGATTTACCTTGGATATCAGCTCTATTCTATACCTTCTTTACTACTGTCCTCCAGTCTTCATATCTGTCTTATTTATTTCCTCTGCTTCAATTCTGCATTCTTATTTCTTTTACCAGCCTATTCAGAAATATGTATTCATTTCAATTTTACAGTGGGATTTTCTTTTTTCTCCAGAGACTTGCCAATTACATCACAGATAATGTAAAATCAATTAAAAACCTTTTCATTCAGTTACAGTATGAATTTCAAATCAACCCATTCAACAACTCTGTTCACTTTATTTTCTCTCTCTATCATTTTTTCGCTATCTCTGTCTCTTTCGTTTTTTGTATTTTCGTTGCTCATTGCAGTTTTATAACTGTTGTATATACAACAATATTTTAATACAACACAACCAACTCTCGGCGTTATATTAAAAAACCTTTTTAACAATAGAAAACACCCTTTCGGGCACACTTCCTCATATCAAAGTCTATTGTGTAATGGTTATGACGTATGTTAAACCAACAATAAGTTCACAAGATATATATATATATATATATATATATATATATATATATATATATATATATATATATATATATATGTATGTATGTATGTATGTATGTATGTATGTATGTATGTATGTATGTATGTATGTATGTATGTATGTATGTATGTATGTATATATATATATATATATATATATATATATATATATATATATATATATATGTCAACACTTTACCACATATCAAAACCACAACAGTGTAATATTTGTTCGGGCCCACATATATAAAATGGCTCTCTTCACTATCGCCTTGGTTTAAATATAAAATCCGTTTAACTTCCGGAACAACACCTTTTGGATCAAATAGTTCGGCCCACCTCCAATGAGTATTATAAATAATCGCTCATAAAAACAAAAACCCATACTATACTTATTCGAATCAATATTCGAATGTTACAATGAAACCAACTGCATATTCATTTAATTTGACCTCTGTAACTTTGATAGCAATAAAAAAGGGTCCCATGTTTACCGGCATATTCATCAACCTTTCGATTAAATAATTATCTATGCCTTAATCCTTTTTGCATAGCCAAAGGCACTTAGCTTCTTATAAATATACATATGGGCAATTAACATTACAAACCCTGACATCAACAAATACCGAACACAGACCTTGGCCAACCCATATAATTCATATATTAAGATCCTATTTAATCCTTCGATTTTCTTTAAAAAACAAAGGCCCGATATATTATATATCCAACCATAATATATATATATGTCAACACATATATATATTCCGATTACCTTTTGCACATTTTATAATACGCCCGCATACAGTTCATTATACAAGGTTCGACGTTATATATATATATATATATATATATATATATATAAACATATTGTAGCATTCGGGCCCACAGTACTTATAACACACCATCATAAATCATCATGCCATCCAATGGCTGTAGATTCATCGTGCTACCAGCCTTCAATCCAACGACAAAAGCGCAATGTCGCACAAATCAAATGCACAGGTGTTAATCGTTCTAACTCACGCAATGAACTGGTCCCACTCGTTAACTTACCCCTCGCATCCAACGGTCGTGAGCTTATCGCTCCTTCAATCTCAATCCGACGATCCTTAACAAGTCTCGCGTTTTTTTATTGATACAAACGTTAACACTTTAAAATTGCGTGATAAACATTGTTTTGTAAAACCACTTTAGGACATGTGTCGATTAAAGACATAGATCACATTCGAAATGTGAAATCCACTTACCACTTTAAACGCCGCGCGATACTGTCGGTTTTCTCACCTCTGGTTTTATTGTTCACATTCAGGGTTCCGCTTATATTCATGGTTCCGCTTCATCAAATTTAACTCTGTCGTTTCATTAACGTGCTCTATTGTATATTCGTTCTTAATACAGGGTAACTGATTCCACAATTAATTACTCTTTGACCTAAACAGAGTTTAGCGCGGGGTTAGATATGTTCAATAGTCGGGTGCTGCCATTACTTATGTTCTCCACCCAAAAGGAACCAAATTTAATTTGCTGCTATCGAGTCTTTCTCACCGGATTTCTACGCAGATAATTTGTGAACAACCCATGTATTAAAATGCATGCCATTCACGATAGGTATTTGTAATACAAGTACCTCCTCTAGCATTAATAACTCAACCGATTATGGTTCACTTCTATTGATTTCAACACTGGAAATAGAACTCGATGCCAGGCCATTTATATGGAGATTTAATGTGTTTAAACAGATAGGGTCCACTATTGCATATGCCGAAATTACAGGGTAAACCTCGTTAGTTCCTCTGGGTTCCACACAGCCAATTTCATCAGTCACATGTAAAACCCCAAATTGACCTCTTACACAGAGTTTTCACCGCGCACAAGTTCTCACATAAATTCTTATCGAAGGTTAAGCCAACAATGTCTATATAATGCTGAAACAATTCATTTCATCTACACAATGAAATTTACTTACAGTACTCTTCCTGTCCTTGGCCTAATCTTCAGAATTGATGGTCCCTTCGACGTCCTACTCTGTTCCTAGCTTTCCAGGTCTATGCAGGACTATTCATACAAACTTTATGTCCCTTCTCTAACTCTTCCTCCTAATAGGATATGGATTTTCTTCAATTATCTGCAAAACACCACAAAACCCTGATAATTGCACACCACAGCATCATAGACCCATTACAGAGTCTCATCATACTCATGTAATGCAAAAACTTCTTCTTCACTACTCTGCACCTTCAATAGCTCTCTGCTCCAATTCCCTGTTGCCTCTGCTACCTCTCTACTTCCTTACTTCTCTCTTTGCCATCAATGACAACATTTCCAACATTTGTAATATTCCTAAAATTTAGCTTTTAGCTAAATGGAATATTATAGATCATTTTGTCACTAGGTAGGTGAATAAATGGGTGGGGAGGCCCATAGATATCCTTAGCAGCAATAAAAACACTTCAAGTGTGAAAGGAGATCTTCTAAGCAGCTAAATTAAGCACCTTTGAGTATGAACAGGGGTTGGATCATGTTGAACAGGTCAAGTTTGACCAAGTCAACAATGCTGTTATGGAGGAGTGGACATTAAATGAGGAATAATGCAATTTTGGAGGGAGATGGATTGCATGGAGGAAAAGACCTAATTAAGTGGGGCCAAAGGCAAGGAAGCTCATAATCTATATAAGGAAGAGGATGGCAGCCATGTGGGATTATGTTTTGGATTATTATTTTGTATGTGGTCTGTTTAGACTTCTTGCATTCTTTAGTTGTTTAGTTGAGATTGTTGTGTTGTTTAGCACCGGGTGTTCCCAAGTGGGAATCCCACCTCTTTCCTTGAGAGGCCTCTTGGAAGAGAATTGCATTTCATTTCCACATTCAGGTTTTTAGGCCAAGCTTCAAATTTCTTCATCAGCGCAGTTTCTGCCAGATATTGTGCTGTGTTGCAGGGTGCAGCAGTGGAGAATTATGTTGGGTGTCTTCAAAGCTAGTTTTTCAGTGGAGGAAGGTTTCCATCCATTGGGAGGTCTGTAAAGAAGCCCCTTGGGCTTTATTGAAACATTTGGCACCAAGCCAAGGAGCATTTATCCCCTACAACATAGTTTCTTTCCAGATCTGCGTTATTTTAGGGAGGACTTGCAGGGGTAGTTGCAGTGGTTGTTTTGAGAGGTGATTTATTCAGTGGAGGAGCCATCCTTTCATCTGGAGGATCTATTGGAGAAGATATGTAGTTCTCTACATTAGCTTCAGCCATATCTTGTCATTTCAGTGGTTGCAGCATATCTTCAACCCTAGGGCTGCAACTTACATTGGCACATTGTGTGCATTTTCCAGAAACCCTCTTGGGTTGTCTTGGAAAGCTGATCTAGTGCGTAGATCTATATGTTGAGATTCTATTGGGGCCTATATCAATATTTTTATATCATTGTATCATCTCTAGCTGTATTCATGTCTAATATGACTGTGCTGTAGCAGTTCTTCGGCATTTTGTGTTGCAGCAACATCTCACTTTTGAGAGTGTTTATGTATTGGAGGCTTGTGTGATAACATTCTATGATTGGTGCCTCATTGTTTTGCACTTATTTAATACATATATGATCAATAACATGGCTTTATATTGGTATCATGATTTCATGTGTTAAATACTTGTTGCTACTTACATTTTATGCACTATATTTCTGCTATTTCCATTTGGGAATATTACAGTGGTATCGGAGCATAATCTTGGCTCAACATGTGCATTCAGCCAATATGTCACCATAAGGAGAAGCTTCTAACAAGAAGAGGAGATTTACAGAGAAAACAAAAACATGAATCCATTATTTGGAGGAAGAGAGGAAGAAGAGCTCTCAAATTTTATTTTTCAAACTATGCAGAGCATCAAGGGAGATATCAAGAAGATGAGAAGGGAGATATGTAGGGAATCTCCAAGGGGGTTTGAATATGAATCAAACCCTAGATTTCTACATGATGGGTGTGAGCATGCAACCACACCATATGATCCACAACATAGTATTATGCCCAAATTTACTATAAGAGAGAGGGAGGAAGAAGATGTGCCAAAGAGGGAGACTCTTGGTGATTATTTGCAAGAGTATGAATCTCAATCCAAGAGGTTCAAAGATCACCTTAACTTCCAAGGGTTTTGCAAGATCAAGGAGGGAAGAAGCAGAAGGAGCAAGCAACATGATATGGGTAGATTATTTCTATCTACTTTTGATGGTTCACCTAAATTTCCAACTAGAGCTTGGGTGGGGGATCTAGACACCTATTTGCAGCAACACCACATTTCAGAGAATGAAGCCATCAAATTTGCAGTGCTGCATTTTGAAGGTAAGGCCTATGCTTGGTGGATGTTTGAATATTTTTCACTAAAAAATGCAAATACATCTTCTTATGCAAAGTTCACTAGGAGAATCGTGGAAAGGTTTGATGAAAAACATGTTGAAAGACCTTTGGTGGAGCTAAACAAACCAAAACAAACAAAACATTTGCATGGGTTGGGAGGATATATAAACGAAACTCCACTTCAAAAAAATGTTGAAGAGGATAACATCTTGCATAATACCTTGCTAGAGGCAAGATCTCTATCTCCATAATTCTGGAAAAGAGGGCATGGAGATCCCTTTTTCAAAAGAGGGTCCTCTTATTGAAAGGTTGCCCATTCATATTGAAGAGGAAGAGAAGGCTGGAGGCAACAATGTTGTCATATCCAGAGCATATCTAGAACCTCATGTAGAGGAAGAGGGAGAACTTGCTCCAACAAGAGGAATTTTTGTATGTTCACAAGGAGTTCCAAAGGATCTCATGGGTGGAGATCAAGGCACAATCCATGAATAACATGTGACATTATTGATAGATTGTGAAACCTTGCAGATGAAAGGAGAAGGTGGGGAGGATGGCCATCATCATATGATTAGGAGCACACACCCCTATCTATTTCAGAAGGTTGATGCACAGAAGAGGTAGACTGATTTGCCCAGTAAGGGCAAGGGAAAAGTTGTCCATTCATATATGCATTTTACTCTTGATAGTGATGTCTCATTGCATGGAAGCATTCCACCTGGGAGACCACCAGATCATGAGATGATGATAGATGCTTCACAATTGGTTGCACCACTCATTAATCCCAGAGGGGTGAGGACCTCGGGAGAACTTGACACAGCGCTGGGAGTCTTGGGTAGACTCAAGGAGGAGGGAGACATGCTCCCATTTTCAGCATTACCCACTCTCACTACATATTCTGCGTTGACAAAAGTTGTTGCAGTGATGGAGGATGGCACCACCATGGTGCAAGGAGACCACTCCATGGATTTGGAGAAAAAAAGGGTACTTCCCTTGAGGAAGGAATCCTCCATATATTGGAGTAGATGGAGGCCACTCATGCTCACATTGGCCAAGATCGGGAGGATCTTTTTGGTTGGTAGCTTCTCATGGGAGGAAAACTTCCAAAGGTCACCACTTCTACTTAAGCATGAGTAGCTACATGATGGGCATGGAAACACTTTTGAGGATGACTTTGGCATGAGGGATGTTAAAGGAGAGGACAACAGCATGTGGGGAGCTTCACATTTTAGATCTTCAGCGTTGTCTCTTAGGAGGATTGATCCATATTGGAGGTCTCAACTTTTGGTAGAGTACTCCAAGGATCTTGGTGCTTGCATGATTCTTGATGACCCGGAGGGAGATGATAGATACATGGTGGATGATGGGGTCATTTATTCTTATGTAAGAGTCTTATTGACTAGAGCTTCTGAGCTCAAGGAGAAGTTGTTACATGCAGCACATGTGGACTTTCTTTCCATGCACTTTGATGCATATCATTCCTTGATGGAGGAGTTCACTTGGGAGGGAATCCAACAATATGTATATCAGCATATGGAGAGATGCATAGCCCGGATGATGATGGAGAGGTTGTCACAGCCGCTTCCCTACTCATTGAGAGTGAGGGAGAACTTTCAGTTGAGCCATTTCAGCTCAATGACTAAGGTACATAGTAGAGGATGTACATTTATGCATTATGATTTGTACTCTTTTAATTTTTATGACTAGAATATTGTACCAAGGACGATCATCCTTCTTGTATATTGTATTGTGATGTACTTGAAGCCATTTGCAGCATTGATGTTGGCCATTCTCTTGGTGGTTTGTGGGAGAGGCCACATGATTCTTGGTGTGCACGATTGGCACCAAACCTTACTTCTATGATCTCATCTTGCAGGATGATTGTGGCAGCAAAAAATTGGTTGAAAAGACACTTGTTATACTTTGTTCTGAGGCAGGCAGGGGATGCACTGCGCTGGTTCCACAAGTGGGACTATGATCCACCTCTTGGTTGTCATATGGCAGCTTGTTTTTATTTGTTTTTTCTTCCATATATTGATGTTGTTCTTGTTCTTATGGGAAGAATTGTTGGGAGGATGGTGTTAGTCATCAGTATTTTTCACTTTTTTTGATGACTATATGCCTTGTCAAGGTTTTCTAGAAACCAATTTCAAACAGTCAATTTGTCCTCTAGAAAACCCCTCAGAGAATTTTTTTATCTTTTTCCCCCTCTTTCGCAAACTGTGATAGAAGTGGTCATCAAGCTTAAAATCCTATCGTAGGTCAGTAAACCTTCCTTGTCCATAACTATCACATCCTTGTAAAACCTTTTATATTTGATATCCAAAATCCTCCTATTTCACAAAACACTCTGTCCAAACATAAGTCAAGCTGTCCTTGTTACCTTCTCACTGACTAAAGTTATTGTTTGATGACCTGAGTATGTCTAGGAAAGCCTTTTAAAAATTCATAACAAAATGTCCAGGTTAGGTGATGGTGCTTAGGATGAGTATCTTAGAAGGCCTGTGTCTTGTTAAGAACTCTGTTTTTAATATCAGACAAAGTATCCTGTCCTTCTATCTGGGAAAGAAAATCCTTTTGTTATCCCTAGGTCATGCACCATCAAGTTTTCATGTGTTTTGTTTCAGAAAATCTCAAAAAGTCAACTCAAGAAGAAACAGAGTAAATATGGTCCTATGACCAAAGAGAAAGTGATCAAATGAGTTTCAAAATTGATCCTCATAGTATAACAAGAAAAGGTTGCCAAAAATCAAGTCATCTTATCCAGACATCTCTGCAGGGGTGCCAGGATGAAGGGCATAAATTAAAATTGGGCAAAGAAACTTTTCAAGGAAAGGATTCAAGTCAAAACTGCTGACTTTTTTGAACTAAAGGAAATACAGGTCTGAAAGGAAGAGGGACAAACTGGTTTATCTCTACAAATCAAAGATACCCAACAATGTCAAGAAATCATCCATCATGGAAAATAAGCACAAAGGGCTAAAAGACAATTCACCAAGCACTCCATGTTAGTCCACAAGGTATTTTTCTGTTCTTTCCAAGCATCTGGGCCATAACACTGGAAATCAACACTGTGTGATTAAAAATGACATTTTTTCTGGCAAAGGGACTTTTATAACAAGCTCTATGCATCAAAGTGAAAAGCATGAAAAGGGAAACAAATCTTTTTTCATAACCCTACAACCTAGTCTGAAAATCATCAAGGCACTATCAGCACCAATAAAGCTACAACTACTGCAAAGAGATTTAAACTAAGAGACAAAAAACAGATATATTGGAGTTCAAAATATCTTACCTGTTCATTATCTCCACAGTAAATTTATGCAAAGGACAGTCTCAAGCAGATTGAGTAAAGAATGAACAAAGATTAAAGCGTCTCCTTCAATGATAAACAGAGGGCACAGAGTTCTGTGAGTTACCCCTACAGGGAGAAATAAAGAAAACATTTTATGGTTTGCAGACTCCCAAAAGTATTTAGGCATCAAAGTGAAAAGCATAAAAACGGAACAACTGCCCTTTTTAGCCTAGAATCTAAACCATCAAAGACACTGTCATCACAAAGAAAGCTAAAGCTACTGCAAAAGAGAGTTATTCCTAAGATAGACACAACAGACATTTATCATTTGGAAATACATTACCTACCCTTGGGTTTCACACTCAGACTATATAAGAACACGTCTCATAAGAAAACTAGACTAAGGACAAAGTTGGTTGTAAAAAAGGCCTCCTTCAATCATAAGAAGAGAGCCTAAGCAGTTGTGTTTGCATTGTCTCCTTCAATCATAAGTAGAGGGCCCACACAGTTTTAAAGAATCCTCCTTCAATAACAAGTAGAGGGCAAAGACTTAAGTTTAAAGAAGCCTCCTTCATGACAAGTAGAGGGCACAGTTTCTATAAATGCATCCTTCAATGATAAGCAGATGGCAAACATTTGTTTTTATGAGGTACCCCTTCAAAGAAAGGTAGAGGGCACATTTTATAGTTTGAAAAAAGGGAGATTTTCCATATACTAAAGAGTGAAAATTAGTTTTTTTGTTTTCAAAACATTGTTTAGATGAACCACTGTGGGAGATGTTTCAAGCTTTCCATCAAAATGGGATGAATGTGCAAAAAGGGCATCAAAGAGCAACACGGGCACCTCCTTCAATGATAAGTAGAGGGTGCAAAAGGTTGACTAGATTGTCTCCTTAAAAAGAGGAATAGAGGTCACATTATACAAAGCTTCAAATATATAAAGTGCCCTTGCACTAAGAAGAAGTAAATTAAACTTTTGCACAAGAAACAAAGGATGCCTTTGCACAAAAGAGGAAAAAGTCAAAATCTGAATGATGAATTGTTGCACAAAAAGACAGTCACACTAAAAGGAAGAAAACAGTAGGTATGTTTTACTTTGAAAATAAAATTTGTTTGAATATCCTCATAGCAGTGGAAAATATGTGGAAACAGTTTCAGAAATTTGGAAAATAAGCAAATAGACAAGACAAGCCATGTGTCATGCCTAGGGCCAGTTTTGCTTCAAAATGTGTTTCTGACCAAACAGAGATGAAATTGACAAAAGTGAGAGAGGGTTTTTTCCACAATAGGCCCAAGAAGAAAAACCTCCAATTTTTACACAGGTATCATGGTTTGAGATAAATGTCAAAAATACAAGTGTCACGGGAGAATTTCTGCACAGTTGGAGTAAGCTTGGGAAAATCTCATTTTCTCACAGATGGAGTATCCAAATGACTTGATTCATGAGTCAAATGAAAACTAGACTTGAATATATTTCCAATGAGCTATCATGAGCTCAATTTGGAATTGAGGAAGGCATCCAAAAGTGGCCTGCAATATCACTCTGCATTTCTGCAACAACATTCATCATTTTTGACCAGTGTTGGGACAGTCAGTTTTTGAACATCCCAATGAACACCAAATGAAACAAATCAAGTATATTTGAAAATTAGACATCCGTAGCTTTCCAACGAGCCATCTCGGGCCCAATTCCATGTTGGAAATGTTGTCATTGATGGCAAAGGAGATGGCAAAGAAGTAGAGGGATAGAAAAAGAAGACTATTGAAAGGCAAAGAGAGAAAAAGAGGTAGAGTAGTAGCAGAGAGGCAACAGAGATCTGAAGAGGATGTAGAGGGTCGAGCAGCTACAAAGAAGGGTCATTTGAAGTAGCCCAGGCTGCAGAATATGCAGAGAATACAAAGAAACAATCAGAAAGGGTCGAGCAGCAGAGACAGGATGCAGAGAATACAGAGAAACTGTAGAGAGGGTCGAGCAACAGAGAAAGGTTGCAAAGAGTACAGTGAAACAGTGAAACAGAGACAAAGAAAATAGAGGCAGAGTCGTTAACAAATCAACTATGAAATGAACACAGAAGATGCGGAACCATGCCGAAAGGGTGGAACTGAAAAGAAAAATAATAGTAGGGTTAGATATATATGGGTTAATACATAATATTTATATTTAAATGAAGAATGGAGGTTAAATAAACAATTGAAGCGAAATTATAAAAACCGGAACCTTGAGTCAGGAAATAGTGAAGGCAATTTCGGTGGAAGAAGCAACCAGTATCGCGCTGCCCTTGAGTGGTAAGCAGAATTCACCTTTTTGAATGCGATATATACCTCTGTTTGACGCATGTCCTAAGGTGGTTTTCCAAAACGATTTCCATCGCGTAATTTCTGAGAATTTTTCTCTGTGCATCTATTTTGCGCAATATTGCACGTCAACCGTCGGATGTGCGCCCAAAGTTCAGTTGGAGCGCGAGAGTGGATCGACCGTCTGATCATCAGAGAAGTTGTAGGGAAGAGAACCGAGGTAAGTTGGTCAGTGGGCCCAAGAAATTCATTTTAACATGTGCTGAAATCAAACTTTAAAATACTTTGGTCGCAGGAGTTCATATGTTTCAGTGTTGGGATATAAATCCAAAGCCAAAGTTTGCTATAATGGATTTAACGTTTGTCTACATATGTTATGTAAAACATGTTGTGGGACCTACATTCATTGTTGCAGGGCCAAGTATTATGCGAAGTTCAGTGTATTGTGTGTATTATAAAATTTAATAAATAGGCGGAACATAAGTAACAATGCATTGTGGGGCCCGTGAATGCAATACATTATAAAATGTTGGGTAAATGTTATAAGCCATGGTTGGAAGGTTATAAACGCTTGCGTGTTTAATTAAGGGCATCAAATCCATTGTTATAGCGTTAAGTGATAAGGTCAGGAGTATGAAAGTGTTTTATTATATCATGTTCAAACCTTAGAGAGTGGGTTAAGAAGGTTGTGCATCGGGTTAATACATTTGATATAATAAACAAAGGAAGGGGTTCAATATGATATGAGCGTTGTATTAAAAGGGGACCAAGATTATAATACAAGGCATATATATATATATATGATTTATGCGCGCTGAAATTCAATTGCCAAAGGTCTCATATATTCGGGGTAAATATAAGATGTGCCTAAAGTATTATCTTATCAAGGTTAAGCCCGAATTGATTCCGAATGTGTAAATAGAATGGAAATATAAAATAGGCGGAGTATATGTGTGGTGTGGTCCCCCATGTAAGAAGAAACGTTCAATGCATGTTTATTCCGAGAATCTTAACCCAAGCTGAAGGATATATAAACGCTGGAGCGGCAAAGTATATATATGAAACAATATACATATATAGATATATCTATGAACAGTGAACCATCACATCAGAGAAAAACATAACAGCAGAACATGTTTCGATTATGATTGCAATAAAGAAATGGACCCGATTTTTTATAAATGGTGACTCATATATGTTTGAGTTTCGGCTTAAAATGCATCAAAGTGATTCATCGTATCTAAGGTGAAAGAGTGACGAACAAATTGAAAGTTCCGATTGCGATTGAGCGATCGGATGATAGCCATCAGATTTGCTGAAGGATGGACGGCGGATATAAATCATTTGATTATATGGTGGGGCCTTTGCTAATTGCATCGGTAGAAATCAAATGACCAAGTCACAAGAGCATTATGAATGTTGCGATTGCGATTGAAATGAATGAGGCGGAGTATAGCTGGTAGGTGGGCTCCATTCAAAAGAAAAGACTAATACAGGTCTGCTCCAATTTTTTAAACCAAAGCTGAAGAGTTAAAGGAAAGCAAATCGGCATATATATATATATATATATATATATATATATATATGTAAAATGATATATACATGTTTACATATGTGAACAGCGAATCATCGCATCGGAGTAAAGCAAAACATCAAGACATACCATTGAAAGTTCTGATTGTGATCAATCGCATTGGAACCATCGCAAGAGGTGTAATCACAATCAGAAATCTCTAGAGGAGGCTCATCGCATTTAAACATAAGAAAATATCAATTAGTGGGACCGAAAAGGCATTTTATATATATTAAAATGATCTATTATGACTATATCATTGAGAGGCATTTGTGTTGTATATAAAAGGGTAGTTTATATGTTAAAAATGCCTTTATTATTACGCCGAAGAGTTGATTTACGTTGCATTAAAAAGGCAGTTAAATATATGAAGGAGTTACGCAACAGTAGTGAACAACAGAGCATGCAGAGAAGAAAAAGATAGAGACAGTTGCAGAAAATACAACACACAATGATCCAAAAAGTTGAATGGTTGAGTTGGAATTCATATTGTAACTAAATGTAAATGTTTTAATTGGTTTATATTGTTTGTGATGCACTGGAAAGTCTCCATAGGAAACAAAACTCCACTGTAAAATTGAAAGTTGTACAAATTGTTGTAGTTTTCTGAATGAGCTGGATAAAGAAGTGAGGAGGCAGAAGGCGAAGAGTCAGGGCTATTCACTTTGAATTCGCTGTGGAATACGAACAGTTATGAGGCAAACTGTATAAAGGATATCACATTGATATACACAGAGAGGTTAGAGAATGCAGAGTATGAAGAATTGAGGCAGAGAAAATAAGAAGAAGGAGGAGCAGAAAGAGATGCTATAAGACAGATTTGAAGACTGGAGGACTACCCAAAACAAGGTACAGAACAAAGATGATATCCAAGGTAAATCAAAAAATGTTTTCTTTTGATAGAATGAGGAAGTTGGAGCTTGCCTATCAAGTTGAAGCTTGATAGATATCAGTTGTAGCTGACTGAGGTTGGAGCCTCCTGTAGGTTGGTGCCTGCAAAAAATCAGTGGTGAGAGGGAGTTGGAGCTTGCCTTTGCATCACAACAATAATAAGATGCGGTTTTCTCCCTTTATGGTTTTCCACTTATATCTGTTGTCTCTGTGTGTGATGCCTATGTGTTGATATGTTCTATCCAATCTACTTAATACTTGATGCTCTTATAATAAGTTTGGTGTCACATTATCTTAATACTTTATGCTAGATAGTAAGACTGTTCACATATAAAGTTGATTATAAAATTAAGTTGTAAATAAGCTTGATGAAAAGTTTAAAAGCTTATGAATGTGTTAAAATGATTCACCCCCCCCCCCCCTCTCACTTTAACTAAGGATTCAACAATTGGTATAAGAGACGGTTCCTTTTGTATCAGTTTAACAACTGAAAGGAGATCCTAGGTCCCCAGGATGGCTAGTCAAGAAGGAAGCTCAACCAATAAAGCCCCTTTTTTCACCGGTGCTAATTATGCCTTCTGGAAAATCAGAATGAGAGCATACATAATGTCTCTAGGAATAGAAGTTTGGGTTGCTGTGGAATTTGGATATTCCCCAAAGGCAACTGACTCAGAGAAAGAAGCTAAACAAGATTTTTTAGCCAATGAAAAGGCCATGAATGCAATCTTAAATGGACTATGTGAGGTAGAATTTATCAAATTAATGCACAACAAGAATGCCAAAGAGATGTGCGATACTCTAGAGAACATCCATGAGGGAGACAAGAAGGTGAAGACTACCAAACTTCAAGTCTATAGAGCCCAATTTGAAAATTTAAAAGTGAATGATGATGAAGATATTGCCAGCTTCTTTTTAAGGGTTGCAAAAATAGTGAATAACATGAAAGCTCTATGGGAAACCATAAAAGAAGCTGTAATTGTTCAAAATATTCTGAGATCTCTTCCACCTAGCTTTAACCCCAAGGTTTCCGCCATAGAAGAAACAACTGATTGGGAAACCTTGACCATGAACCAGTTACTTGGAAATCTAACAGCCTATGAGATGAGACTGCCACAGAAGAAGCCAAATGGGAGGGAGGTAGCCTTTAATATAGAGAAGAATAAAGAAGAAAAGGAAGATATATGCTCTTGCTCTGATGAATAAGAGGCCAAATTTGTCAAGAAACTAGATAGAGGCTCAGGTAAATATAAAGGTAAACTTCCATTTAAATGCTTTAACTATGGAAGAGTTGGACACTATGCTGCTAAGTGTCCTCATAAGAAAACAAGGAATCAGGCTCAAGAATCAGAGAAAAACATATCAAAGAATTGGCAGAAAGGAAAGAAATTGAATAGAAAATATTTCTATGCTCAACAAGACAGCAGTGCATCTGAAGACTCAGATGAACCCTCAAGTGAAGAAGGAACCTCTGAATTTATATTGATGGCCATAGAAGAACTTGAAGGACTCATTCTAGAAGATGAAGAATAAGGTGAAGTTGATCTTGAGGGGGAGCTAAGAAGTGCCCTGGAGGAGATTGACAAACTCAAACTGAAGTACAAAAAACAGAAATACATTCTCCTCAAGTATGTAAGAGAAAAGAAAAATTCAGAAGTTCTCATTCAGCTGAAAGTAGAGCTTGAAGAAGCCAAGAAGGTAGAAGACATGTTACTTAAGCAAATTAAGGATAAAATTCAGGAACAAGAGAAATTGGAAGAAGAAGTAGTATGCCTAAGGAAGAAATTAGAAAATTCCCAAAGGAAAGTGTCAATAAACTCTTCTCAAATGACAAGCTCTAGTAAGTTGAATGAAATTTTGGATGCTCAAAGATCTCCTCTGATAAAAATTGGGATAGGCTATGAAGGAGAATCAAGTAAAGGCAAAGAAAAGGAAAACAAAAATATTATTTTTGTAAAAGCAAATAAGGATGAAGAAGCAGCTCAGATGATTCCTATAGAAGAAGAAACATGCAATGAAGGAGACAGAAACCAGAAGGAACCTCTAATAACAAATAATGAAATAAATACTCAGCCAACAGAAAAAGGCTCATATACCCCTGAGTATGTCAAATTTGGAAGCCATCAAAGGAGATTCTTCCCTCCTATGAAAAATGCCACCTGTTATGCCTGCCAAAAGCTGGGACATATTGTTGCATACTGTCATACAAGGAGGATTAATTCAAACCAGCAAAGGATGCAAATAGTGAAGATATTATCTCAAGCAAACAAATGGAGAAGAAAACCTTTCATCAGGTATGAAAATTGTTTCTATGGATACTATTTTTACTGTAAGTAATTTGGCCATAAAATCATAGAATGTAGAAAATATGGAGAAAGAATAATGTTCAAAACCTCAAGGAGGTTTATGAATCATGGAGAGTTTACTCATACTCATAATCATGCTAAAAATATGATTAAATGCTGTGTGTGCAATAAAATTGGATATATGCCTTCCAAATGTCCTCTCAGAGAATGTGGGTCATCATCTCAGAAAAGGTACCAAATGAAAGGATGCATGTAGTGGAAAAAGAAGGTGAATAAATGTGACCTGGATCTAACAGCTCAAGACCTGAAAAGCAAATGGTATTTGGACAGTGGTTGCTCAAAGCATATGACTGGAGATAGAAGCAAGTTTATAACCTTTGAGGAAAATAAATCTGGAAATGTTACTTTTGGCAATGAAAAAGCAGGGAAAATCAAAGGAAAAGGCTCAATCAGTCTAGATAATGGCAGAGGAAAGGCCCAAGATGTACTATTTGTGGATGGGCTGAAAGAAAATTTTCTGAATGTCAGCGAAATGTGTGATAAAGGCTGTGAATTTATTTTAGAGCACAAGACTGTGAAGTCAGATCAAGCACCACAGGAAAGACTCTGATCAAAGGTGTTCGAAGAGAGAGTAATGTCTACATAGTGAAAGAAGAGAATGAAGCATGCCACCTTAGCAAACTTGAGAAGTCATGGTTATGGAATAGGAGATTGGGACATCTTAACTTTGACCATATCATCAGACTGAGAAAGAAGAAAGCAGTCAGAGATATTCCAGCAATAAAAAGGCCTTCAAATACCATATGTAAATCCTGTCAATTGGGCAAACAGACCTGGACATCCTTTAAGGCCAAAGATGAGCTATCAACAAGCAGGCCACTTCAGGTTGTACACATGGACCTGTGAGGACGTTCAAGAACTAAAACACCAAGTGGAGAATCCTACTTCATGTTGATAATAGATGATTTCTCCAAAATGACATGGGTTTCATTTCTCAAATATAAATCGGAAGCACTTGAGAAATTCAAGATATTCAAGGCATTGGTAGAAAATCAAATAAGATGCAAGCTAAAATGAATCAGATCAGACGGAGGAGGTGAATTCACAGACTATGATTTTGCAGATCTATGCAATGAATATGGGATAAAACAACAGTTTACCATTGTAGGGACACCTCAACAGAATGGAGTGGCAGAGAGACAAAATAGGTCTGTACAACAAATTGCCAGAGCCATGATGCAAGAAAGTAACATTCCCCAAACCTTCTGGGCAGAAGTAGTACACACAGCTGTGCATATCCTAAACAAAGCTCATTTAAGACCAAACGATGACAAGACTCCTTATGAACTATGGCATGGTAAACCAGCATCAATCAAGCACTTTATAATCTTTGGAAGCAAGTGTTACATAAAGAATAATGATGAAAATCTGGGGAAGTTTGATGAAAGAGTAGATGAAGGAATATTTTTAGGATATGCATCCAAGAGTAAAGGTTATAGGTGCTACAACAAAACACTTTGGAAAATTGTGGAAAGCATTGATGTAAGATTTGATGAAGAACTACCAAACAAGACAAGAAGTACATGTTGCAGTAATCCTCCAGAAGATCATGAAGAAGATAACCAAGATGATGAAGAAATAAGAAAGACAACATAAGATACTGAATTGAGCTCAAAAGGCCCCTCAAGATACACCCAAAAGAACCATCCAAAAGATCAAATCATTGGGGACAAGGGCGTAGGAGTCCAGACAAGAAGACAGCTAACTGAACAGACATAAGAGGTATACCTAGCTATGTTATCACAAATAGAGCCAAAGAAGTTTGAAGAAGCCAGCAAGGAAAAGTATTGGGTGAATGCTATGAATGAAGAATTGGACCAAATTGAGAAGAACAATACCTGGGAATTAGTTCCAAGACCCACTGAGAAAAATTTCATAGGCTCAAAATGGGTATTCAAGAATAAGATGAATGAACAAGGAAATGTAATCAGAAATAAAGCCAGACTTGTCTGCAAGGGATATTCACAAATTGATGGTTTTGATTGTGATGAAACATTTGCCCCGGTAGCCAGGATGGATGCTATCAAAATGTTTTTGGCCTTTGCTTGCTACCATGACTTCAAGGTATATCAAATGGATGTAAAATCTGCCTTCCTGAATGGAGATCTAGAAGAAGAAGTCTACATGGAACAACCTGAGGGATTCTCATTAACAGATAAAGAAGAATATGTGAGCAGACTAAAGAAGGCTCTATATGGGCTGAAACAAGCTCCTCGTTCTTGGTATTCAAGGCTAGATAAGTACTTGCAAAAACAAGGCTTTAAGAGATGAGGAGTAGACAACAATCTATACATAAAGGCCAATGAAAATGAACTCCTGATTGTTGTAGCATATGTTGATGACATCATGTTTGGAAGAAACAAAGATGAGTTAGCAAAAGGATTTTCTGAAGAAATGAAATTATAGTTTGAGATGTCTATGATTGGAGAGCTCACCTTCTACCTAGGACTTCAAATTCAGCGAAAGAACACAGGTACATTCATCTCACAAGAAAAATATTTAAAAGAGATGTTGAAAAAGTTCAAAATGGAAGACTGCAAACCTGTGTCAACTCCCATGATCACTGGATGCAAGCTATGTGCTGATGATGGATCTGCTGATATAGATCAAAGACTTTACAGATCCACGATAGGAATTCTACTATATCTAACAGCATCTAGACCAGACATTATGTTGGCAGTAGGACTTGTGGATAGATATCAAGCAGCACCAAAACAAAATCACCTTCTAGCAGTCAAAAGAATATTCAGATATCTACAAGGAACTGCACAGTATGGGCTATGGTATCCAAAAGACAAGAGCTTCACTTTGACAGCATATACAGATGCAAATTGGGCCAGCTGTGTGGATGATAGGAAAAGCACAAGTGGAGGTGCATTCTATTTTGGAAAGAGCCTGGTGGCATGGCTAAGCAAGAAACAAACATCCATCTCTCTATCTTCAACAGAAGCAGAATACATAGCAATAGCAGCATGTTGCACACAAGTCATGTGGATGAAACTAACCCTCCAAGACATGAAGGTAAGCATTGATGAACCTATCTCTATCAAATGTGATAATACAAGTGCAATAAGTATATCAAAAAATCATGTACTTCATTCAAAAACTAATCACATCCCAATCAAGTACCACTTCCTCAAAGAACAAGTAGCACAGAAGGTAGTGAAGTTGGAATATGTGCCAACAAAAGAACAAACAACATATATATTCACAAAACCTCTTGCTAGAGAACCATTCAAATATCTAAGAGACAAACTAGGGGTAGTATCTGCAGATGCTACTCTGCAGATAACTACCAACAAAGAGAATCACAAAAGAGCCAGAGCAACTAAACAGGGCTGAAACAGGTCCTCAAGATCAGAGTAACATGGACGAGATTAAAAATCACACTTGGAAATGGGCAACCCTTTGCCATTGATGTCAAAGGGGGAGGAAAAGCAAGCAACAGAAGAAAGGGTCCTAAAAGGAAAGTAGAGGAAGCGTATTGCCATCAATGCCAAAGGAGGAGACTATTGGAAATGTTGTCATTGATGGCAAAGGCGATGGTAAAGAAGCAGAGACATAGCAAAAGAATATTGTTGAAAGGAAAAGAGAGCAAAAGAGGTAGAGTAGTAGCAGAGAGGCAGCAGAGATCTGAAGAGGATGTAGAGGGTCGAGCAACTGCAAAGTAGGGCCATTTGAAGTACCCCAGGCTGCAGAATATGCAGAGAATATAGAGAAATGGTCAGAGAGGGTCGAGCAGTAGAGACAAGATGCAAAGAATACAGAGAAACTGTAGAGAGGGTCGAGCAGCAGAGAAAGGTTGCAGAGAGTACAGTGAAACAATGAAACAGAGACAGAGAATACAGAGGCAGAGCCATTAACAAATCCACTGTGAAATGAAAACAAAGACAGATAATACAGAGGTAGATCCATTAACAAATCAACTGTGAAATGAACAAAGAAGATGCGGAACCATGCAGAAAGGGCAGAACCGAAAAGAAAAATAACAGCGAGGTTAAATATATATGGGTTAATGCACAATCTGTATATTTAAATGAAGAATGGAGGTTAAATAAACAATTGAAGCGAAATTATAAAAACTGGAACCTTGAGTCAGGTACGGAACCATGAGGAATAGTGAAGGCAGTTTCGGTGGAAGAAACAACCAGTATCGCGCTGCCCTTGAGTGGTAAGCATAATTCACCTTTTTGAACATGATATATGCCTTTGTTTGATGTGTGTCCTAAGGTGGTTTTCCAAAACCATTTCCATCACGTAATTTATGAGAATTATACTCTGTGAATATAATTTGCACAATATTGCGCGTCAACCGTCAGATGTGTACCCAAAGTTCAGTTGGAGCGCGAGAGTGGATCGACCGTCTGATCAGCAGAGAAGTTGCAGGGAAGAGAACCGAGGTAAGTTGGTCAGTGGGCCCGAGAAATTCATTTTAACATGTGCTGAAATCAAACTTTAAAATACTTTGGTCGCATGAGTTCATATGTTTCAGTGTTGGGATATAAATCCAAAGCCAAAGGTTGTTATAATGGCTTTAACGTTTGTCTACATATGTTATGTAAAACATGATGTGGGACCTAGATTCATTGTTGCGGGGCCAAGTATTATGCGAAGTTCAGTGTATTGTGTGTATTATAAAAGTTAATAAACAGGTGGAACGTAAGTAACAATGCATTGTGGGGCCCGTGAATGAAATACATTATAAAATGTTGGGTTAATGTTATAATCCATGGTTGAAAGGTTATAAACACTTGCATGTTTAATTAAGGGCATCAAATCCATTGTTATAGCGTTAAGTGATAAGGTCGGGAGTATGAAAGTGTTTTATTATATCATGTTCAAACCTTAGAGAGTGGGTTAAGAAGGTTGTGCATCAGGTTAATACATTTGATATAATAAACAAAGGAAGGGGTTCAACATGATATGAGCGTTGTATTAAAAGGGGACCAAGATTGTTATACAAGGCATATATATATATATATATATATATATATATATGATTTATGCGCGCTGAAATTAAATTACCAAAGGTCTCATATATTCGGGGTAAATATAAGATTTGACTAAAGTATTATCTTATCAAGGTTAAGCCCGAATTTATTCCGAATGTGTAAATAGAATGGAAATATAAAAGAGGTGGAGTATATGTGTGGTGTGGGCCCCCATGTAAAAAGAAACGTTCAATGCATGTTTATTCCGAGAATCTTCACCCAAGTTAAAGGATATATAAAAGCTGGAGCGACAAAGTATATATATGAAACTATATATATATATATATATATATATATATCTGTGAACAGTGAACCATCGCATCGGAGAAAAACATAACAGTGGAACATGTTGCGATTGTGATTGCGATAAAGAAACGGACCCGATTTGTTATAAATGGTGACTCATATATGTTTGAGTTCCGGGTTAAAATGCATCGAAGTGATTCATTGCATCGGAGGTGAAAGAGTGACGAACAAATTGAAAGTTTCGATTGCGATTGAGTGATCGGATGATAGCCGTCGGATTTGCTGAAGGATGGATGACGGATATAAATCGTTTGATTATATGGTGGGGCCTTTGCTAATCGCATCGGCAGAAATAAAATGACCAAGTCACAAGAGAATTATGAATGTCGCGGTTGCGATTGAAATGAATGAGGTGGAGTATAGCTGGTAGGTGGGCTCCATTCAAAAGAAAAGACTAATACAGGTTTGCTCCAAGTTTTAAAACCAAAGCTGAAGAGTTAAAGGAAAGCAAAGCGACACACACACACACACACACACAGATATATATATATATATATATATATATATATATATATATATATATATAAAATGATATATACATGTTTACATATGTGAATAGTAAATACTTGCATCAGAGTAAAGCAGAACATCAGAACATACCATTGAAAGTTCCAATTGCGATCAATCACATCGAAACCATCGCAAGAGGTGTAATCGCAATCGAAAATCTTTGGATGAGGCTCATCGCATCTGGACATAAGAAAAGATCGATTAGTGGGACCAAAAAGGCATTTTATATATATTAAAATGGTCTATTATGACTATATCGCCGAGAGGCATTTGCGTTGTATATAAAAGGGTAGTTTATATGTTAAAAATGCCTTTATTATTACGCTGAAGAGTTTATTTACGTTGTATTAAAAAGGCAGTTAAATATATGCAGGATTTATGCAACAGCAGTGAACAACAGAGCATACAGAGAAGAAAAAGACAGAGACAGTTGCAGAAAAGACAACACGCAGTGATCCAAAAAGCTGAATGGTTGAGTTGGAATTCACATTGTAACTAAATGTAAATGTTTTAATTGGTTTATATTGTTTGTGATGCACTGGAAAGTCTACATAGAAAACAAAACTCCACTGTAAAACTGAAAGTTGTACAAATTGCTGTAGTTTTCTGAATCAGCTAGATAAAGAAGTGAGGAGGCAGAAGGCGAAGAGTCAAGGCTATTAACTTTGAATTCCCTGTGGAATATGAATAGTTATGAGGCAAACTATATAAAGGTAATCACATTGATATGCAGAGAGAGGTTAGATAATGTAGAGTATGAAGAATTGAGGCAGAGAAGATAAGAAGAAGGAGGAGCAGAAAGATATGCTATAAGACAGATTTGAACACTAGAGGACTGCCCAAAAGAAGGTATAGAACAGAGCCGATATCCAAGGTAAATCAAAAAATGTTTTCTTTTGATAGAATGAGGAAGTTGGAGCTTCCCTATAAAGTTGAAGCTTGATAGATGTCAGTTGTAGCTGACTGAGGTTGGAGCGTCCTGTAGGTTGGTGCCTGCAGAAAATCAGTGGTGAGAGGGAGTTGGAGCTTGCCTTTGCATCACAACAATAATAAGATGTGGTTTTCTCCCTTTATGGGTTTCCACTTATATTTGCTGTCTCTGTGTGTGATGCCTATGTGTTGATATGTTCTATCCAATCTGCTTAATACTTGTTGCTCTCATAATAAGTTTGGTGTCACATTATCTTAATACTTGCTGCTACATATTAAGACTGTTCACATATAAATTTGATTATAAAATTAAGTTGTAAATAAGCTTGATGAAAATTTTAAAAGCTCATGAATGTGTTAAACTGATTCACCCCCCCCCCCTCTACGTTTAACTAAGGATTCAACATTCCGACACCGGAAAGGCTTCCAAAACCTTGCTGCAAAAAGTCCTTTTTGGTGCTATGCGCCTGTACACTGGTGCTACACTCATGTAGGAGCTCACAGTGCAAATTTTCACTAGACGCGGTGCTCCTGTGCAGTGGTGCTACACTCCTAAGCGAGAAAGCATAGCATTGCCAGATTTTATACAAAAAAGTCCAAAATTGCAATTTTTTTCCTAGAGTTCGGTCTTCATCACACATAAAGGCTTTTTCATGGTATTTCTCATAAAATTATGCCTCCCCATGCATTTCTTGAACTATAAGAGTGTTTTTTTATTTCTCAACTTCATTTCATCTACAAAGGACTGTTTTTTTGAATTTTCAAAGAAATAGCACAGTCATTATGCCTCCAAAAGGAAATGATGAGCATCAAGGGCCAAAAAGGCAAGCTTATTTCCATCACTCCCTTGTTAAGGTCATTATCACTCACCAGTTGGAGCGAAAAGGCATTTCTTGGGAAACCTTTATCACTCACCATGATTTCACCTCTTCATCTTCCATGCTATTGAAAATTATGCCATCTTCATCTCGAACTCCTCCTCATACTCCTTCCTCACCCTCCACCCACTATGTCTCACCTTCCTCTCATGAGTCATCCTCCCAAGCAAAAACATCTTCCATAGATAAAAGTGAACAAGAAGAAAGTAGTAAAAGTGAAGATGAAATTGATGATGAAAAAAAGCAAAACAATGATGATAGGGGCAGCACATAGGGAGATAGTAAAAACAGTAAGGAAGGAGGCAGCCCACAAGAGGAAAATGAAAATAGTGAGAAACGAGACAACCATTAGGAAAATAGTGAAAACAGTGACAATGATGAAGAAAACAGTTCAAAGCTCAGTGGAAGCAGCAAATTTTATAAAGATAGAGGCAGCTCTCAAGAAGATAGTAAAAAAGTAGTGAAGAAGGCAAATATCAGAAAAATAGTAGTAGTGAGAGAGGTAGTCCACCAGGGGAGGACAAAAACAGTGATAGAGAAAGAGACAGTCCAAAAGAAACTCAAAACAGTGGTGAAGGCATCCCACAAGAGGAGGACAAAAACAGAAATGATGAAAGCAACTCACAAAGGAATGAAAAGAGTGACAGTAAAAAAGGCAGCAAATTTGGTAATGAAGGAGGAAACAATATAAAGGATCAAACTAAACAGGTACTAATGTTAACCCCTCCTCTCACTTCTCCTCAACATAGTCAAGAACATGTGCTTACTGCCTCTCCAAGGAAAGGATCCATGCTTCCTTCATCAAAGGTGGCAAAGGCTAAAAACACCAAAACAACAAAGAAGAAAACCACTCAAATAGTAACTAGCAATATCACTAGGGCACTAAGGAGTAGAGGCAAATTGCCAAAGAAGAGCAATGTAGAATTGCCCAAGAAAACCAGAGGAAAGAAAATCATTAAAGGCAAGGACAAAGAGAAGATTGAACAGCAAGAGAGCAACCATGAGCATGAAAGGGAATTTGACATAATACAAATAGATAGTGATGTTGAAGGTGATGAGGTCAAAATTCTTAGATCTCTTTTGCAAAACCGGGAGGCTCGGATTAAAGACTTGGAAAATGACCTAGGAAGGTCAAAAAAAAAATTATCCATTTTTTGCAAATGCAAAATAATCAAATGAGTGGACAGATGGAAATCTATGAGGCCTAGACACTCAAATATAAAAGAGAAGCGTAAAAGTCACAAGAAAAACTTGAATAGTACATGGGTGAGTATGCAGATAGTGATGAAGACAACGAACCAGCAAGAAAGAGGCCTAGCACCATTGGTCTTAGAAAAGCATTGGAAAAGCAGAAAGAAGAAGAATCAGCTCGTGCACAACAGTACCCTCTTACAGAGCTCCTTGCCTTAGAAATTGAGAATGATAAAGAGTCTCGGCTTGAGAGGGAAAATCAGCATTTGGAAACCAAATTGGAGAAAGCTAACAAGGATTTGGGCCTACAAAGGAGAATGATCGAGCACTACAAGAAGTTGAATCAGTTTGCCCGAAGGAAACTCAAGGCTGCACAAAGGAGGTGCCCAATGGAAAAACGTGGAAAAGACCTATCCCGGCTTGGAATTATTGCTCAAGCTTCATTGAATGTTTCTAAAAACCCTTATGGGGTTTACTCACCAAAATTGGGCAATTTTGGACACATTCTTGCTTTTTGTGAATTTTAGGCCTAAAAGCATAAAATCATGGGTGCCTTAAATTTTTCTCGGAGCATCCTTAGCTGAAGAAAATTATATTTTTGGATTCCTTAACATCAAAGGAATATGCTCAGAAATTTTCAGATCAAATGAAGCTGTTTTGGTCCCTCAAAAAGGCCAAAAACAACCAATTGTTTACCTTTCTGCCCCTAATATCAGCAGGTGCTACACTCCTGGGTTTTTTCACTGTTTCTACCTTTTGACTAACTTTCAAGAATCAAATTAGAAAAATTCAAGTATTTTTGGAAAATAGACATCCTTAGATTTCCAACGAGCCATCACGGGACTCATTTTGACATCGGGAAGTCTGCCAAAAATACACTACAAAACAGACTTTTTTCTAGTGCTACGCTCTTGTAGTTTTTGCTGAAAAGCAGTTTTCTAAGTGATGACTGGGCCAAATGTGCATTAAGCAAGTTTTTATTATGTGTCAAGCCTTAAAATTGATTCTTTTTTGCTATTTTGGTCCGAAAAGATATTTTTGAAGGATATTTTGTGCCTTGGACCTTGTTAGGCCTCAAGGACAGTTTTAGATATTTGTTTTTGGCCAATGGCCTTCTAGTTGCTCTAGGTGGGTTTCCTCCTCTTTGGCTTATATAAACCAATAGGATTCATTGTAACAAAGAGGAAAAACTTGATATATTGAGAGCAATACATAACATTATGAGCTTGGAAGAAATACTTGTTTTATGAAGTGGATGATGTCTTGCTTGGCTTGATGGTGGAGGAGCATTATGTGCAAGATTCCATGGCTTGGTGAATGGTGATGTTTCTCTGATTTTTTTATGTTTCCTTGTTTTCATTAATGTTCCATAATTCTCATTTGCTATAGATTAGAAAAGTATATGTTGATACATGCTCATGGAAGCACCTCAAACATTCTCCATGTTAAAGCTTTGATGTTTTCCTCTTCTTGATCATTTCTAAAGGATTCTTAACTGCCCTTTAGGTCCATCAAGAAATTTTTATTTGTTTCATTTATGGTCAGTATGTTTTTCTATCTTGTATGATTTAAGTTATGCCCTGCTTACTTATATTTTCTCAAAACTTCATTTCTGAAATCTTTCTATGAAATATTGGTTGTTTTAGTTAAGTCAAAGAGGTCTTGTTCGATCTTTCCCTTTGTCCATGCTTGCAAAATGATTTCAGAGTTCTCGATAGCTCAAGATATGCTGTTTAGGAGTTCCCTCTTCATAGATTGAGTTGTTTGTTTATCTTATTTATTTTCCCAATAGCTAAAGGTGATTTTCTAGAGTTAGAGGTTCTTATGCTTCTATGTATCATTGGATTGTTTATCTTTCATATGTGTTAGTTTGAGTTTTATTCATAGAGATTTATGGTTTGCCCTACCTCATGAATACCTGCTTTAAAACCATATATGTTTAAGATCCCTTTGTCTTTCACAAACTTAATGTTCATTTCATTTCGCTATCACCCAAAGAATCCATTTACCTTGACTAAATCGGCTCTGTAGTATACCTTATCCACCATTTAGATAGTATTGACTTTATCTGACCCCATAACCCTGTTGATTTGATGAAATCTCTTTCTATTTGTCCTTTTTGATCAGTTTACCTCAAAAACCCAAAGCAAACCAAAATATACTTAACATCTAGCCTAAAATCAAACATACAAAGTGAACAAGTTCACATCCTTCGCATAATAGAGAGAGCCCTCTCTGAGTCCAGGAAGGCTAGGTCCTAGGATTCCAAAGCTTGGTTTGATGTTACCCTGTCATTTGGTTTACCAATCTGCCAAATTATGGTACACTAACATAATGGCGATCACGGTGGGACCTCTGAGTACATAGTTGCCTGAATACCTCATACAAGCTTAGTTAGACTTAGAAATACTGGTGAATTTGCCTCCTCATCGCCACACTAACATAATGGTGATTACGGTGGAAACACTAAGTACATAAACAACCTAACAAACCTTGGTAGACTCATTATTCCTTCTATATTAAAAATCAGACAAACAACCTATAAATCCATTTAGAGTAGACTCTCTTTGTTTCAACACCTTAGCTAAGTAAAGAGACAAATATAGGACACTCTTACAAAATAGGCTATATTTAAAACTCTTTAAAATCCTCACAAAAACATCCTTAGATTGGTTTCTATCAGTCATTGGTGGTGGACCATAAAAACTTATCTCTAAAAACAACAAAACACATCCACCTGGCGACTCCACTAGCCTCCAGTAGGCCTACTAATCCACTAAATTCTCGAATACTCTCATAGGAATACTATCCAGTTGATTTATCCCACCGCTCTCTAACCTTATGGCGATCACGGTGGGACCTTTCTGAGTTCATGACAATCTGAATATCTTTCAAGACTCACGGAAAACCCCTGTCGAACTGAGCATGCGATCCTATTGATCCATCCCACTGCTCTCTAGCCTAATGGCAATCACGGTGGGATGTTGAGTCAAAACATCCTAGGTACCCCTCAAGAACTCTCAAAATCTTAGTCAAAATTAGAAGACTCAAGTATTTTCAAAAGAGTAGAATTTGGCTTTTTTCACCATTCTAGAAAAATGATTACTCAGCTGTAGGACACTCTCACAAACCCTAGGGCTACATATAAGAAACTCAGAAAACCCAAAAACATCCTTAGATTGGTTTTTTTGTCAGTATTGGTGGTGGACCATACACATATATCCTCAAAACAACAAAAAATATCCACCTGGCGACTCCACAACTCTCAATAGACATAAAGACTCCACTGGAGGAAGAACATGAAACATGACTAGTCATCCTAGAAAGAAAGTGCACTCAGGCCTTAGTTGGATTCAAGAAATTATTATTTTTATTTATAACTATGTTCTATCCTACTTTGAGCCTGATCAAGAACACACTGATGAGATCTACATTGATTATTGGAAATATCTCAAGCCTCGAAAAACTAAGCGTCAAATTTCAGACCATGAGCTGACTTACACACCTGTGCTTACCCCAGATTCACCTATGGAAGACCTAATGGAAAATAAGCCTCATGCTACCTTTCCTGATCTTGTTGAAACCTCAAATATTCATAAATCTCTTTTTACACTACCTGTATCCACAAAGGTCCCAGAAAGATACAAGCCTATGATTTTACCTCCTATATTCCAAGCCCTCCCTGTAAATCTTGCAAATAAATTACTCAGATTTGATGGAGAAAGCTCAAAAGTCACCGCTGAAGAACACATTCAAAATCTTGAGAATTTACTTGACCTTTTTGAAATAGAAGAAGATGATGTGCGTATTAGAATGTTTGCCTTATCATTACAAGGAAAAATTAAGAGTTGGTTTAAGGACCTTCCAGCTGCAAGCATTATCAATTTTCATCAGTTCACTCAAATCTTCCTAAATAGGTGGGTGGTCATGGGTAATAAAGTTCTCATCATATAGGAATACAAGCATTTAAAAAGACAACCAAGGGAGACAATACAAGACTTTTCAGCCAGGTTCAATAAAGTATACCATGCAATGCCTGCTAACATAAAGCCACCCCTCGGATGGGCTCTCTTGCACTACCCAAGTTCTTTTGACCTAGAGATGGTTTTCCAGATAAGAGAAAGAGATCCTTTGACCCTAGAGGAAATGCAAGGATAGTAGTTGATGTGGAAGCCAACATACTAAATAGGAAGGCAAAGCTAAGAATAATAGAGAAAGACAAATCAAATCAAGAGAGACTAATATATTCAGAGGTAAAGTTAGAGATGTTGATAGATACACTCAGCAAACTAATGCATCTACTTGACAAAAAAAGAGAAAAACACAAAATTAAGTTTACTGCTGCTTATTCAAACCAACCTACACTTTTTCCTCGGGAAGAACACACTCAGCCATTACAAGACAAGAGTAACAAAAAAAATGTGCCTAATGAGAAAGTTGCAAATAAAAGCATAGAGGAGTGCTCTAAAGAATCAATCAACCATCTTGAAATCACATAATCTGAAATAGAGAAAGAGTCAAAACCTTTAACATCTATACCCTTATGCTTTAATTCATTCCAGATCTTAAAAGGAAATTTGCATCCTGAAGATCTCTTAGCAGTTATTCAGGAAACCCCTGCTCAAGTTAACTCTCACATAAATCAAGAAAAGTTGGTTAAAGATGAAATCAAATCTGAAATGGAAGAAAAATCAAAACCTTTAGGATCTCTACCTTTGTGCTTTGATTCTTTTCAAATTATACAAGAAAATTGGCCTCCTAAGAATCTATCAGAGGTAACTCATGAATCCCATGCTAATTGTACCAAACATCAAGAAGAGTTGGTTGAGGATGAAACCAATCAAGAAATGAAAGAGAACCCACAGGATCTCTCTAAAGGCACAAGTGATGGTTCATCATCTCTCTTAGGTAAGGCCCAAAAAGACATTCATCCTCTAAATCAGCTTTCCCAAGAGAAAGAGGATTATTGTAGTTATATCCAAAGAAAGATAAAAATGCCTCCCTTTTTAACTGAAGAGGAGATAGATCAACTCATAAACATGCAGTCAACCTCTATTTATTTTCCTCCTGATCTTAACTATCACATAGCAAAAAATGCATTTATAGATCAATTCAAAGATAAACAATCTGATAGTCCAATATGTATGGTTGGTGACATTAATTATATTGATGATTCTCCAAAGTTTGATCAATATGTTGATAATGACGATGCTTTCCAAAAACAAGCTAATCTTGCTGAGTATTCAACACTTGGTTTTTGGGAGGAAGCTCAGTTTCATCAACTTGACAAAGGTAAACAATCAATGCATAGCAGCTATGACAGTGATGAGGAAAGCTTAGAAAATTTGGAAGCAAATGAAGGCTTGAAGATTGATGATCATAAGAAAGTTGCTGGTCTTCTTTCTCGAGAAGATTTGTTGCCAAAGAGTGTCCCTACTCATCAACATGATGACCTTTACACAATTTTCAGTCCACTTAATCAGAACACATCAGCTTGGAAAGAAGACTACACTGCAATATATGACGAGTCTGATAGTTCAAGTGATCATGAGCAAGGGGAAGAGTTTCTTTCCCAAGAGAGTCCTAAACATAGCCAAGTGAAAGAAGGAGTAGTCCTAAATGGAGCTTATTTCTCAAATCCTCTAGATCAGGTATTATTCCAAGATCCATTTGTTTTTTTCCTTGAGAAATACGAGGGAGGAGTGTGTTATACCATGAATAGTTTGTTGCAAAGTGTGAGAAAAAAATTAAGCACTACTGTCCGAAAACAAGTGAGGTGGAAATGGCCTTTTGATTTCTTCAGCATCATCAAAGAGCTGAACCAATATCAACCATGCAATCATCTACTTGACTAGTTATATTGGAAAGAAGAGTTCACTAGATAAATGTCTATCATATATAGGTTAGAGTAGAATAGATAGGCATGCAAAATAAGCTCATCCCCATGAGCATCTTTCTTTGAGTTTGTTTTGAGAAAAACATAAAACACAAAAAACAACAAGAAAAGTAGAAAAAGAGGGCAGATTCTAAAGAAGCGGTACAGCCCCATACCCAAAAAATAGTCATGCTGAAAGTGCGCAAGTCTAAATGCCACTGCTAGTGCTCAAAAGATGTCTTGTTCAGTTATATGGCCTAATCATAACTGAGCATGTTTTAAATTGATTACTGATAAGTTAGTGAAAAATAATGATAGTCAAAATATGAAAGCTTGACTTATCAAAGAAATTAGATTAGGAAACAAAGATGTTGGCTCCACGCGCTCAAAACATAACTAAAGAGAAAAATAGGGATGAAAGGAAAACTATGTATGCTAGCCCTGATTTTTCTAAATCTCATTTTGTACAAAAATAACATTTGTGTGCAGCTTGTCTTTATGCCACAAACACATGACAAATCAAACTGTCTAATTCTGATTTGATAATTTTTCAATTTCATGTTTTAGTCTAGCGAATGAAATCCTGTCAAACAGCTTAATCTTGACAGTTGATCTACTATAGGTAGAGAAATAAAGGAGTTCATCAGTTTAATCTGAACTCCCGGAAGATATAAGTGTAAAATTAGATAGTGTTTTCTCTTTCAAAAAATATCATATCAAGGGTTTTCCAGTCCAAGTGCACCCAAAGAAGAAAAAATGTTAGGCAAAGTAGTTGGGTAAGTAGAAATGAGGTTGATGTTAATCATGCTTTCAGTTTTTGAAAATCACAATTTTCAGGAAAAGCATCAAGAGAAAGAAAAATCTCCACCAATGGATGAGGCACTGGTCTTCACGAGCCAGAGATCTGCAATTCTAGACACCTCCTGAAAAGGAGATGCCCTCAACAAATGGAGCCACTATTAGTCATCAATATTTTTCACTTGTTTTGATGACTATATGCCTTGTCAAGGTTTTCTAGAAACCAATTTCAAACAGTCAATTTGTCCTCTAGAAAACCCCTCAGAGAAATTTTTTATCTTTTTCCCCCTTTTTTGCAGACTGTGATAGAAGTGGTCATCAAGCTTAAAATCCTATCCTAGGTCAGTAAACCTTCCCTGTCCATAACTATCACATCCTTGGAAAACATTTTATATATGATATCCAAAATCCTCCTATTTCACAAAACAATATATCTAAACATAAGTCAAGTTGTCCTTGTTACCTTCTCACTGACTGAAGTTACTATTTGATGACCTGAGTATGTCTAGGAAACCATTTTAAAAAGTCATAACAAAATGTCCAGGTTAGGTGATGGTGCTTAGGATGAGTATCTTAGAAGGCCTGTGTCTTGTTAAGAACTCTTTTTTTACTATCAATCAAAGTATCCTGTCCTTCTATCTGGAAATGCAAATCCTTTTGTTATCCCTAGTTCATGCACCATCAAGTTCTCATGTGTTTTGTTTCACCAAAGCTCAAAAAGCCAACTCAATAAGAAACAGAGTAAAGATGGTCCTATGACCAATGAGAAAGTGATCAAATGAGTTTCAAAATTTATCCTCATAGTATAACAAGAAAAGGTTGCCAAAAATCAAGTCATCTTATCCAGACATCTCTGCAGGGGTGCCAGGATGAAGGGCATAAATCAAAATTGGGCAAAGAAAATTTTCAAGGAAAGGATTCAAGTCAAAGCAGCTGACTGTTTTGAACTAAAGGAAATACAGGTCTGAAAGGAAGAGGGAAAAACTGGTTTATATCTGCAAATCAAAGATACCCAAGAATGTCAAGAAATCACCCATCATGGAAAATAAGCACAAAGGGCTAAAAGACAATTCACCAAGCGCTCCATGTCACTCCACAAGGTATTTTTCTATTCTTTCCAAGAATCTGGGCCATAACATTGGAAATCAGCACTGTGTGATTAAAAATGACATTTTTTCCGACAAAGGGACTCTTCCAACAATCTCTATGCATCAAAGTGAAAAGCATGAAAAGGGAAACAAATGTTTTTTCATAACCCTGCAACCTAGGCTGAAAATCATCAAGGTACTATCAGCACCAATAAAGCTACATTTACTGCAAAGAGAGTTAAACTAAGAGACACAAATAAGATATATTGGAGTTCGAAATATCTTACCTGTTCATTATCTCCACAGTAAATTTATGCAAAGTACAGTCTCAAGCAGATTGAGTAAGGGATGAATAGAGATTAAAGTGCCTCCTTCAATGATAAGTAGAGGGCAAATAGTTCTGTGAGTTACCCCTACAGGGAGAAATAAAGAACACATTTTATGGTTTGCAGACTCCCAGAAGTATTTAGGCATCAAAGTGAAAAGCATAAAAAGGGAACAACTACCCTTTTTAGCCTAGACTCTAAACCATCAAAGACATTGTCATCACAAAGAAAGCTAAAGCTATTGCAAAAGAGAGTTATTCCTAAGACAGACACAACAGACATTTAACATTTGGAAATACATTACCTGCCTATGGGTTTCACAGTGAGACTCTATAAGAACATGTCTCATAAGCAAACTGGACTAAGGACAAAATTGGTTGTAAAAAAGGCCTCCTTCAATCATAAGCAAAGAGCCTAAGCAGTTGTGTTTGCATTTCCTCCTTCAATCATAAGCAGAGGGCCCACACAGTTTTAAAGAAGCCTCCTTCAATAACAAGTAGAGGGAAAAGACTTAAGTTTAAAGAAGCCTCCTTCATGACAAGTAGAGGGCACAATTTCTTATAAATGCCTCCTTCAATGATAAGCAGATGGAAAACATTTGTTTTTATGAGGTACCCCTTCAAAGAAAGGTAGAGAGCACATTTTATATTTTGAAAAATGGGAGATTTTCCTTATAATAAAGAGTGAAAATTAGTTTTTCTATTTGCAAGACATTGTTTAGATGAACCACTGTGGGAGATGTTTCAAGCTTTTCATCAAAATGGGATGAATGTGCAAAAAGGACATCAAAGAGCAACGTGGGTTCCTCCTTCAATGATAAGTAGAGGGTGCAAAAGTTTGACTGGATTGTCTCCTTAAAAAGAGGACTAGAGGTCACATTCTACAAAGCTTCAAAGATATAAAGTGCCCTTGCACTAAGAAGAAGTAAATTAAACTTTTGCACAAGAAACAGAGGATGCCTTTGCACAAAAGAGGAAAAAGTCAAAATCTGAAAGATGAACTGCTGCACAAAAAGACAGTCACACTAAAAGGAAGAAAACAACAGTTATGTTTTACTTTGAAAATATAATTTGTTTTATTACCCTCACAGCAGTGGAAAATATGTGGAAACAGTTTCAGAAATTTGGAAAATAAGCAAATAGACAAGACAAGCCATGTGTCACGCCTAGGGCCAGTTTTTCTTCAAAATGTGTTTCTGACCAAACAGAGATGAAATTGACAAAAGTGAGAGAGGTTTTTGTCCATAATAGGCCCAAGAAGAAAACCTCCTTCCGTTTTTACACAGGTATCATGGTTTGGCAGAAATGTCAAAACTACAAGTGTCATGGGAGAATTTCTGCACAGCTGGAGTAACCTTGGGAAAATCTCATTTTCTCATAGATGGAGTATCCAAATGACTTTCTTCATCAGTCCAATGACAACTAGACTTGAATATATTTCCAATGAGATATCATGAGCTCAATGTGGAATTGAGGAAGGCATCCAAAAGTGGCCTGCAACATCACTCTGCATTTCTGCAACAACATTCACCATTTTTTACCAGTGTTGGGACAGTCAGTTTTTGGACATCCAAATTAACACCAAATGAAACAACTCAAGTATATTTTGAAATTAGACATCCATAGCTTTCCAACGAGCCATCCCAGGCCCAATTCCGACACCACGAAGGCTTCCAAAACATTGCTGCAAAAAGACCTTTTTGGTGCTACGGGCCTGTACACTGGGGCTACGCTCTTGTAGGAGCTCACAGTGCAAATTTGCACTAGACATGGCGCTCCTATGCAGTGGTGCTACGCTCCTAAGTGAGAAAGCGCAACACTGCCAGATTTTCTATAGAAAAGGCCAAAATTGCAAATTTTTTCCCAGAGTTCGGTCTTCATCACACATAAAGGCTTTTTCACGGTATTTCTCGTAAAATTATGCCTCCCCATGCAGTTCTTGAACTATAAGAGTGCTATTTTATTCCTCACCTTCATTTCATATAAAAAGGTCTGTTTGTTTGAATTTTCAAAGAAATAGCTGTTGAGTCCCAAACTTGCATCTTTCTTATACACCTTTCTAGACCTTTTTTCATTCACTTGGACCTTCTAAGTCATCAATATCATTGCATATTAATTTTAAAAGAGCATTTAAAATGATTTTTAACTATGTTTTGTGTCTGTTGTTTGAATTATATTTTTTCTCATTAAGCTGCGGAATCTTGTCACTTTCCGCAGCTGCTGCAACTTTCCGCAGCCATTTTGTTAAAGTCTATATTGCAGGTGTCTTCAGGAAAATCGAGCCACATGGGCAAGTTAGAAATGACATGGACATGGATCGTGTCCTATTGGCTTAGTCGAATTCATCTAAGAAGGCTCTGGTCAAAGGTAGCCAAGTGGTGGTCAACCGAAGAGTCCCACGGTGACAAAACTCTGTTTCTCATCACGTGAATATTTGCGTGGGCGTTTCTAAATCACGGGAGACACATCAACACCTATAAACGGCTCCATAAGCCGAATCCAATAGCCACTCTCCATAGATTTAATCCTCACGACAACCATAATGCTAGATCTCTAGACGTGGTGGTTCACGTGTCTTCTATCAGCGCAGAATTTAGGGAATTAGTTATGTCACCCTCTGTTATAAATAATGCATTCTCATATGCATAATAGTTAGCTCTGTAATGTAATTGCGTCGCCATTGTGTTGTGACATTATTTCTCTGTTATGACCGCATTTTAAATATATTAGAATACTATGTTCATAAGTGTAATTCGTATTTGATAGCTGCTTCCCGAGGATTGTGCAGAGGGCCCCTGCACACGCCGAGGTTTTGTGTATTACTGTATAGTTTCATACTTCATTTTTTTCCTTATGTTCATTGTGCCATAGTCACTCACATGTATATATACATTACATCTTTCATGGTATTTACGTTTCATCTTTGTCCATAATCTTTCATGCTTTACATTTTACTTCTGTTCATAATCTTGCTTTATATTGTTGTTAACTGATCAGTGTTTCTGTTCCGGATTACAATAGACAGCCCGAGCATTTGCACATAGTTTTTGTAATGACTAATGATATGGAATTAATTTTGTCCTTCTGCTGATTTATTTTTCTTAGTTTTTAATTCCAGCATCGTTTTATTCATTTCACTTTTGTACATTTGTTTTACTAGTTAGATTAGATATTAAACTGCTCATGTCATTATCAGTTACCTCCGAAAGCCATAGCGAGACTAATGGCGAGGGATTGAATTATGAATATGTAGTTTGATGTTAGTTTATTTTTCTGCAAGTTAGATATTAAATTTCTCATGTCATTATCAGTTACCTCCGAAAGCCATAGCGAGACTAATGGTGAGGGATTGAATTATGATTGTGTAGTTTGATATTAGTTTATTTTTCTGCAAGTTAGATATTAAATTGCTCATGTCATTATCAGTTATCTCTGAAATCCATAGAGAGACTAATGGTGAGGGATTGAATTATGAATGTGTAGTTTGATATTAGTTCATTTTCTTTCTGCAATTTAGATATCAAATTGCTCAAGTTGTTTATGATTAACTCCGAAAGCCATAGTGAGACTAATGGTGAGGGGTCAGAATATGAATTGATGTAATTTGATTTTAGCTTTACTTTACTTGCAAATCTTTGGATTTCTTTGAGTACAGTTTCTTTTGTGTTTACACAGCAGTAAGGGTAATGGTTTCATGATCAATAGTTCACTGTTTGTTTGACTAGTATAGTGGTACATTTTCATTTTCTTTTAGGAATTAGTTTTGTTATTGTATATTTTAAAATCAATTTGAAGTTTGAAGTTTGGGAAATCATTATAAAGGACATCATTGCCTTGAACATTTATATTCATACTTGTCTTTTAGAATTTCCATCTCACATTAGGAAACCAGCCAAGATAAAATAAAAATAAAAAAAATAATCAAAAACGACAAAAAGTAAGAGATAGGTTATCTTGCACATATAGTGCACCACACTTCGTCAGCTTACGAATCCCGGATTGAAAAATTAATGTAGAAATTTAGGACACACTAAATTGACCAAACATTTTGGCACCGTTGCCGGGGAAGTGTAACTACGTAGGCGATTTCTTAAAAAAAAAACAATAAAAAGAAGGGAAAACTTGATAACTTCTTGAAGTATGCTCTCCTCTTGCACCTAGTGTGATCTGGAGGATCAGAAAAGAGAGTTATTGGTTCAATAATTTCTTAAGTATGCTCTCTTCTTGCACCTAGTGTGACCTGGAAGATCAGAAAGAGAATTATTAGCCCAACTTAAAAAAAAAAAATGACATGCATAGAGCAAGAGATTCTAGGGGAAGGTTTATAGCTAGAGCCAAGAGTTCGATTTTCACAACTCCATCTTCTTCAAGGCATAGACAAGATTCACCACCATCTACCCCTAGCCTTAAGATTCTTGGAATTCAAGGAGCAGCTGAATTAGAGGATTCTCCTACACCACCTACCAAATCTCATTTAGAAAAGGATCCTTTCTTTACTTCTACGGGAGAGTATATTGTAATCAAAGAAGTAGAATCACCTGAAGAAGAAAAGGAAAAGACTCCCTCTCATCCTCCCTTGATAGAAGAACCAGAGGACTTTGAGGACTCTAAAGAAACTATCATGGCAGAAGGAAATAATAGATGGATTCGAAGGTAGAGGTAGAGGTAGAGGAGGAGGAAACAATGGAGACAACAATGGTGAAGGTAATAATGGAAGAAATAGGGAAGGAGACAACTTGTTTGGATTCCCTATAGTTGATGAGGAAACTCATACAACGATGAAAAACATCTCACCATCTGTCCTCCCCAACTTTTATGGATTGCAAAGTGAGGATCCTGAAACATTTATGTTTGAGTTTGAAGTCGTGTGCCGAACCTATGACTATATGGAAGACTCTCAAAAACTCAAACTGTTTCCTTCAACATTGAAGGAAGCCGCTTTGAAATGGTTCATGGGATTAGCCACCCAATCTATTAGGACTTGGAATGACATGAAACAAACATTTTTGGATAGATACTTGGACTATTTCATGCCCACCAATCACAAGGATGAGGTATTCAAAATGGTGCAAAAAGAAGATGAAAATCTGGAGGATTTACTTGAAATATTTCAATACAACTTAAAAAGAGCAAAGATGAGCAACTTAGATGATGAAACTTTGAAAGCCCTTATATTAAAAGCCATCAGAGATGAATGGATAGATATTTTAAACATGATGGGGAAAGGAGACATTTCTCAACTTCCACTTCGTGACATAACAGAACTATGTGTCCATCTCTCAAGAGGAAAATCTAAAATAGGAAAAGGGGCCTAGGGATCCTTCTCTTATCAAGGCTAACAAATCTGCAACTGGATCAGTAAGTAGGGCAGAGATTGGCAATATGCTTGATGAATTCAAAACTGATATCTTAGGGAGCCTTAGTGAACAACTAGACACCCTTAAGATCCAAAACAAGCAGAAAACAGAAACAGATGCTCTAGCCATCTTTTGTCTGAAATGTAGGAAGAAACATGCTTTAAGAGAATGTACCTTGGATGAAAAAGTTGTAGAAACATGTATTATTTTTTCAGAGAATCATGAGACCAAAGATTGTCCTTCAATTCCCGGACTCGAAGATGTCTTTCAAGAAGATCCAAATTTAGTAGAATCTCTCTGTTTTGTTGCAAGAAGACCTTGGCAGGGGCAACAAACTCAAGGGTTTAACAACCCTATGAATCTTCAAACCCCACCAAATTGTAATCCTTCGCAATAACCTTGGCCCCAACATCAAAATCCATATCAGCCATGGGTACAAGGGATGCAAAATCCTTATGGGAGATTTGCTCAATTTTATCAATATCCTCCATCTTTTCAAAATCAACAAGCTCCACAACTTCCAAACCCAAATCCACAACTTCCATTTCCATTTCCACAACAACAACCTTCTCAACATAATCCAAATCCTCAACTCATGCTTCCATACCAACAAAAGAAAAATCAACTTCCAGCTCAGCCATTGCCAAATCCTAACAATAAAAATCCTTAGAATACTTACATGATAGAAGGACAACAATTTCCTACCTATATGATTGTTCCTCTCAATGATGTACAACTCAGGTCTGGTAGAGTTTTAGAATAACCTTTTATAGATGTCCAAGAGCAAGATACCTTTGAGGAGGATTCTCTTAAAGCCAATAAGGGTTCTGAGGAAGCATCTCTTCAAAACTCAAACATTTAAAAAGAGAAAAAAAAGTTAACCCCCACAACTCCTATAGTTGAGAAACCTGCATCTTCATCCACACCTCCTTTTCCTGAAAGACTACAAATTGATAAGGGGGTGGAAAAACAAATCTTGTTGCCTAACTATGATTTTCTAGATGAATTAAAAAATGTTTGTATCAAGATTCTCTTGCTACAAGCCATTCGAGAGATTCCTATTCTAGCAAAAACAATAAAGGAGTTGAGTTTCAAAAGACCAGGAAGGAAACTAAAAGATACAAGAAGAATCCACCTGGTAGGAAAAATTGTAGATATCATGATGGGGAAAATTACCATGCAGAAGTATGTAGATCCAGGAAGTCCAATTGTCAAGACACATATAAATGGGATAGAAATTCCAAACACATTGATTGACTTAGGGGCTGCTATCAACATTATGAGTAGACAGACTATGGACCAGCTTAAAGTTCCTAACCTTCTTTTTACACCTACTTTACTGCAACTTGCAGATCGGTCAATTATTAAACCAGATGGTGTATTAGAAGATATTTCGGTCTCCTTAGATTCTTGGGAATATCCAGTAGATTTTATGATTTTGACTCCCAAGAGTAATCTAGGAGGGCACCCACTTATCTTAGGAAGACCTTGGCTAACCACAGCTGATGCTTTCATTAGTTGTAGATCTGGGGATATGTACATTTCTAATGGTAATTCAACAAAGAAATTCAATTTGTATCCTCCAGCAAAAGCAATCACAGAAGTAGGAGACAATGAATGGGTTGATGATGTGGATATTATACAACCTGTCTTTACCATTTCTGAAATCAGTGAGGATAGTCAAATTCTGAACACATTAGAAAATTTTGAGACATCTTCAGAATATGACCCCACACAATTTCAGTTGGAATCTAACATTGAATATTTATCATCAAGACAAATGTCTCTTTACTCTATGGAAGAGTTTGGTAGTTCTACCATTGAAATTTTTCCAGAAAAAACATTGAATATCAACAAAAATTTGGAAAAGTCACAACAGGAAGAACTAACCAAAATCTTGAAAAAACATTCTACTGCATTTGCATGGGAGTATACTGATATGAAAGGTATTGATCCTAAGACCTGCATTCATCATATCTATATTGAGGAAAACAGTAGACCAATCAGACAACCTCAAAGAAGGATGAATCCAAATCTTAGGGAGATAGTGAAAGAAGAGCTCCAAAAACTTCTCAATGTAAACTTCATTTATCCAATTTCGGATAGCCGATGGGTTTCTCCTTTGGTTATAGTACCTAAAAAGAATGGTAAATGGAGGGTATGCATTGATTACAGGGAATTGAACAAAGCAACTTTGAAGGATCACTTTCCTTTGCCCTTTATCGATCAGGTATTAGATACATTAGTAGGCAAAAAGTACTTTTCATTTTTGGATGGTTTTAGTGGCTATAATCAAATTCAGGTAGCACCTGAAGATCAAGATAAGACCACATTTACTTTTCCATGGGGAACTTTTTCCTATCGAGTGCTTCCTTTTGGGTTATGTAATGCACCTGCAACATTCCAAAGAGCAGTACTAGGAATTTTTTCTGATCTAATCCATGATTGTGTAGAGGTTTATATGGATGATTTTACGGTTTATGGTAATTCATTTGAAGAGGCATTAGAAAATTTGGAAAAAGTTCTCATAAGATGTAAAGAAACAAACCTTTCATTAAGCCATGAAAAATGCTTTATGATGTTTACTGAAGGGATTGTTTTAGGACATCATATTTCGGGAGATGGGATTAAGGTTGATAGGTCAAAAGTTGAAGTCATCTCCAAGTTGCCTATTCCAAATTGTCAAAGAGATGTTAGAAGTTTTCTAGGATTTACTGGTTACTATAGAAGATTTATAGAAAACTTCACTAAAATAGCATCTCCACTCTTCAAATTGCTTACAAAAGACTGTGAATTCAAATGGGATCTTGATTGTCAATCAGCCTTTGAAACTTTGAAAACAATAATATCTGAAGCACCTATCTTGAGAGGACCAAATTGGAAACTCCCTTTCCATATTTCTACAGATGCTTCAGATACAGCTCTAGGAGCTGTGTTGGGTCAAAAAGATTTAGTCCCTTATGCCATTTATTATACCAGTAAAAATTTGACTCCCACAGAGTTGAACTATACTATGACTGAAAAAGAGTTTTTAGCTGTTGTTCATGCAATCAATAAGTTTAGACATTATATAACAGGCTATGAAACTTTTATTCATACTGACCATTCTGAAATTAGATATCTAATGAAAAAACCTGTTACTAATGGCAGAGTGACAAGATGGCTCTTAATTTTGCAAGAATTCAATATTACTGTGTTGGATAGACCAAGAAAACAAAATACAGTAGCTGATTTCTTGTCTAGGATTCAGAATACTAAAGAAGATTCTCCTGTAGAGGATAAGTTTCCTGATGAATACTTGTTTGCAGTAACTATTAAGACTCCTTGGTATGCAGATATTGCTAACTATTTGGTTACATGGAAACTGCCTTCACATTTGTTTCTAAGTGAAAAAAGAAAGATTATTCAGGAGAGTTCAAAATATTAATGGATTTCTAACGAATTGTTTAAAACAGGGCCAGATATTGTGATCAGAAGATGTGTCGGGGAAGATGAAATGCATGATATCCTTAAGGCATGTCATAATGAGCCATGTGGTGGACACTTTGCTGACAAAAGGACAGCCTATAAAATCCTCTCTTTAGGATATTATTGGCCTTCCCTCTTCAAAGATGCAAAACAATATGTCAAAAGGTGTGACAGCTGCCAAAGAGTAGGGAAACCTACCCTTTCAAATGAAATGCCATTGCAAACACAGGTACTCATTGAACCCTTTGAAAAATGGGCTTTAGATTTCGTTGGACCTATTAATCCACCATCTAAGCAAAAGAAGTATATATTGGTTTGCACTGATTATGTTACTAAATGGGTAGAAGCTAAAGCATTAGTATCTGCTACTGAAAATTCAGTTGTTCATTTTCTTTATGAGGATGTTTTTACTCGCTTTGGTGTTCCAAGAGAAATTGTAACAGATCAGGGGAGCCAATTCACATCAAATTTGGTGGAGAAGTTGATGGAAGAATACAAAATCAAACACAGAAGATCTACTCCTTACCATCCACAAGCAAATGGTCAAGTGGAGTCCACAAACAAAGTTCTTGAAAGTATCATCACCAAAAATGTTCATCTACATAGAAGAGATTGGGCAGAAAGGCTTTCTGAAGCCTTGTGGGCCTACAGAACTACATGGAGAAATAAAATAGGACATTCTCCCTATGAACTTGTTTATGGGAAATAAGTCCTGCTCCCCATTGAGTTCCAAGTCAAAACCTTCAAGATGGAAGTTCAGTTGGGGATGGATCTATCAGAAGCCCAAAAGCATAGAATGGAGCAGTTGAATGAGCTAGATGAGATTAGACAAGAGGCAATTCTAAGAACTGATCTAGTTCAATATCAAAGAGCTAAATGGCATGACAAATACATCAAAGAGAAGAAGTTTCAAGAAGGAGATTGGGCATTGTTATTTGATTCCAAGTTTAAATATTTTAAAGGAAAATTTCAGACTCATTGGCTTGGGCCATATGATATTGACAAGATCTTTAGCAATGGAGTGGAAAATTCTGCAATCAGGCTGGTACAGAAGAATTCTTCTTCTCCACCAGCCTAGCCTTGTTCTTTTCAGTTAAAAAAAAATAAAAATAAAAAAATAAAATTGTATAAGCCTGAAAACCAATCATTGATTGACAGTCTTATACAGAAAATGTAGGGGGGAAATCAGGAACACCTGACACCCTATATTTTCCAAAAAAAAAAAAAATCTCTTTTTCATTTCACAATTTTTGTGACCACCCACTCCATTCCATTCCACTTCATTTCACTCCACTTCATTCCATTTCACTTCATTTCATCTATTTCATTTCATTTCACCAATAAAATTTTCTTTCATGACCATTTTCATTCAGTCATTTATCATCCATCTATTTCCATTCACCCAAATAATAGATGTGTCAGTTTCCGCAGCTGACACCAGTTTCCGCAGCCAGAAGCAGATTCTGCAGCTACTACTCTGTTTTTCAAAAATAAAAATAAAAATGTACAGCCAAATGTTAGTTCAAAAATCATGAAATCAAATGCAAGTATGAAGACATATTATGAAGACATGGGGCATTCAAGATATCAATGAGGAGAAACTAATTGAAGACCAATGAAAAATGGCAAGAATTCCAAGGTATGAGTAAAAATTTATTTCAAATGGCATTCAAGCACATTTTTACATAGTTATAAACCATAGCTCCATTATATGCAATGATTGCGTTGATAACTCCGTAGCCATCCCATGATTTCTATACGATTCCCCCACAATCCTTGCATTCATTTCTAAACGGCCTCATAATCAAGCCTCCGGTCTTCATTAGTGTTCAGCTATACGTTGGTACTCCACCTGTAGTTAAGAAACGTAGTTGATTTGACTACGGCTTCTCTTAGCCACACAAAATCCGTAGCCGTTGCATAAATGTGCTTGCATCTATTCTGCAGCCACCCAATTTTAAATATTGCTGGATGCATTTTACTCCTCCTACTGTTCTATTGATCTCACAGCTGAATTTCCACCATTCTCACATAACCCTTCTCTGTTCCGCTTCACCCCATTTTTTTCTCTGTTACGCTACATTCTGTATACCCATTCTCTGATATCCGCTTACAGTCACTGGTCTCTTTCATAAACTGTGCTCATTTCCGCTAATTCAGTCGTTTTACCTCCGTTGAACCCTCCTCATGCAGACAAGTTTTAAAGAGTATAAGGAAGGATGGGTCAGTTGTTGAGGACGGAACCAGAGGGACCCAAATTCATGGAAGGATATCCGCAAGTCAGAGATATATTGAAGAAGGCGAAGTGGCTTCGGTTTATTCTAAAGTTTAGAGGCTACCATAAAGAGGTGACAAAAGCTTTTGCAAGGTCTTTCAATGGCCTGGAGGTAGAAATTGGGGACCTCAAATTTACGATGAATGAGGCATCCATAGCAGCTGCTACAGAACTTCCTCAAGAAGGTGAACGCTGGTTCAAAAACAAGAGCATTAGTGATGAAGCCTGGAGAGTGATCCTACGTAACCCTGGTATGGATGTAACTATTTTTAAAAAGGGAATTCCTGTTCATGCTTTGAAAGAAGAGTGGGCCACTTTACTGTTGGTTATTCAAAAGTTTATCACCTATGAGGGACATTTTGGGTCAATGTATATGTATCATACCCGACTGTTGATGAATTTCCTAGACAACCAGGCCCTCAATCTACCATATTTTTTATTAAATAGTTTGAAAAAAATGTCTGTGACCGTCCAAAAGCATCTGGGGGATGTAGAACCACATTTGTATCACCATGGTCTTGTGAAAATTTTGATTGAAAAACAGTTAAAAGAGAAAAAGGACACATGGGAACAATTTTTGATTAGAAATTTCTTTGAAGAACCCCAAGAAATTCCTGAAGGCAGTACATCAAGAAGGAGTAGGAGAAAGAGAAAAAATGACGAAACTCAAAGTACTCCTACTAACACAGTTGAAAGAACCAGTAGAGAGGAAAGACTGTCTAAAAGGAAGAAGGAAAAGATTGAAGAGAGAAAAAGCATTGAGGCTATGCATCAAACCCCTTCTTCACAAGAAGACCATCAAATATTGTCTGAGAGACTAGTTCACCTTCAGGAACAGTCATCTATGGCCAAAAATAAAGGGAAAGGAAAACAGAAGCAAAAATACAGTAGTCCACAACGTGTAAGAAGAAATTCCAGGCTTAAAGGGAAGTGGAGGAAAACACAAACGAAAGGACCCCATTTTATTGATTTGGGAGAAGAAACACCTGAACAAAATCTAGCTGGCCATAGTCCATCTCATTCTCAGTCAGAAATTGAACATATTTCATCTCATTCTCAGCCAGACGTTGAACATAGTCCACCGCATTCTCAGTCAAATGTTGAAATTAGTCCTCAAGATGTTGACATGAGTTCTTTTCAGCCAGATTTTGAAGTCAATTCTCCTCCACAGTATTTTGGAGACAGCCCAGGGAAAACGACACCTGAGATAGATCCAAAGTAGCAAGAGGTGTACGATTACATAGAATCCTTAGAAAGGACAGCCACGAGCCCCAGCACCTCATCCACTCAGCCTCATACAACACAAGAAGCTCTAGTCCAATCATTGAAACAAGAAGTCTTTGAGTTGGAGGTTTTAAATAGACACATTAAAAATGAAAATGAGGCATTAAAGGAACAAAGAAAATTGGACAAGATCATTCATGACAATACCATGCTACATCTGGGACTATGGCAGAAAAAGAACAGGAAACTGAAGAAGAAATGCCAGAAGATAAGTAGAGCACTAATTAATCTCAAATACAAATGCTTGATGAAGAAGCCCAGGATGTTAGCAGCACCAAGGAAGAGGAGAAGAGGACTGGATGTACTGGCAGAGGTGTCAAGGCATATGAATTGAATAAGGATTATCAAAATTTTGGTTGCACGAGGACATGCAACACCTTCACAGTGGGGGTATGTTGAGTCCCAAACTTGCATCTTTCTTATACACCTTTCTAGACCTTTTTTCATTCACCTGGACCTTCTAAGTCATCAATATCATTGCATATTAATTGTAAAAGAGCATTTAAAATGGTTTTTAACTATGTTTTGTGTCTGCTATTTGAATTAGATTTTTGCTCATTAAGCTGCGGAATCTTGTCACTTTCCGCAGCTGCTGCAACTTTCCGTAGCCATTTTGTTAAAGTCTATATTGCAGGTGTCTTCAGGCAAATCGAGCCACATGGGAAAGTTAGAAATGACATGGACATGGATCTTGTCCTATTGGCTCAGTCGAATTCACCTAAGAAGGCTGTGGTCAAAGGTAGCCAAGTGGTGGTCAACCGAAGAGTCCCATGGTGACAAAACTCTGTTTCTCATCACGTGAAGATTTGCGTGGCCGTTTCTAAATCACGAGAGACACATCAACACCTGTAAACGGCTCCATAAGCTGAATCCAACAGCCACTCTCCATAGATTTAATCCTCACGGCGACCATAATGCTAGATCTCTGGACGTGGTGGTTCACGTGTCTTCTATCAGCGTAGACTTTAGGGAATTAGTTATGTCACCCTCTGTTATAAATAATGCGTTCTCATATGCATAATAGTTAGATCTATAATGTAATTGCGTCGCCATTGTGCTGTGATATTATTTCTCTGTTATGACCGCATTTTAAATATATGAGAAGACTCTGTTCATAAGCGTAATTCGTATTTGATAGCTGCTTCCCGAGGATTTTGCAGAGGGCCCCTGCACACGTCGAGGTTTTGTGTATTACTGTATAGTTTCATACTTCATTTTTTTCCTTATGTTCATTGTGCCATAGTCACTCACATGTATATATACATTACATCTTTCATGGTATTTACGTTTAATCTTTGTCCATAATCTTTCATGCTTTACATTTTACTTCTGTTCATAATCTTGCTTTATATTGTTGTTAACTGATCAGTGTTTCTGTTCCAGATTACAATAGACAGCCCGGGCATTTGCACATAGTTTTTGTAATGACTAATAATATGGAATTAATTTTTTCCTTCTGCTGATTTATTTTTCTTAGTTTTTAATTCCAGCATCGTTTTATTCATTTCACTTTTGTACATTTGTTTTACTAGTTAGATTAGATATTAAACTGCTCATGTCATTATCAGTTGCCTCCGAAAGCCATAGCGAGACTAATGGCAAGGGATTGAATTATGAATGTGTAGTTTGATATTAGTTTATTTTTCTGCAAGTTAGATATTAAATTGCTCATGTCATTATCAGTTACCTCCGAAAGCCATAGCGAGACTAATGGTGATGGATTGAATTATGAATGTGTAGTTTGATATTAGTTTATTTTTCTGCAAGTTAGATATTAAATTGCTCATGTCATTATCAGTTACCTCCGAAAGCCATATCAATACTAATGGTGAGGGATTGAATTATGAATGTGTAGTTTTATATTAGTTCATTTTCTTTCTTCAAATTAGATATCAAATTGCTCAAGTTGTTTATGATTACCTCCGAAAGCCATAGCGAGACTAATGGTGAGGGGTCAGAATATGAATTGATGTAATTTGATTTTAGCTTTACTTTACTTGCAAATCTTTGGATTTCTTTGAGTACATTTTCTTTTGTGTTTACACAGCAGTAAGGGTAATGGCTTCATGATCAATAGTTCACTGTTTGTTTGACTAGTATAGTGGTACATTTTCATTTTCTTTTAGGAATTAGTTTTGTTATTGTATATTTTAAAATCCATTTGAAGTTTGAAGTTTTGGAAATCATTATAAAGGACATCATTGCCTTGAACATTTATATCCATACTTTTTTTTTAGAATTTCCATCTCACATTAGGAAACCAACCAAGATAAAATAAAAATAAAAAAAATCATCAAAAACGACAAAAAGTAAGAGATAGGTTATCTTGCACATATAGTGCGCCACACTTCGTCAGCTTACGAATCCCGGATTGACAAATTAATGTAGCAATTTAGGACACACTAAATTGACCAAACAATAGCATAGTCATTATGCCTCCAAAAGGAAATGATGAGCATCAATGGCCAAAAAGGCAAGCTTATTTCCATCACTCCCTTGTTAAGGTCATTATCACTCACCAGCTGGAGTGAAAAGGCTTTTCTTGGGAAATCTTTATCACTCACCATGATTTCACCTCTTCATCTTCCATGATATTGAAAATTATGCCATCTTCATCTCGAACTCCTCCTCATACTCCTTCCTCACCCTCCACCCACTATGTCTCACCTTCCTCTCATGAGTCATCCTCCCAAGCAAAAACATCTTCCATAGATAAAAGTGAACAAGAAGAAAGCAGTAAAAGTGAAGATGAAATTGATGATGAAAAAAAGAAAAACAATGATGATAGGGGTAGCCCAGAGGGAGATAGTAAAAACAGTAAGGAAGGAGGCAACCCATAAGAGGAAAATGAAAACAGTGAGGAAGGAGGCAGCCATTAGGAAAACAGTGAAAACAATGACAATGATGAAGTAAACAGTTCAAAGCTTAGTGGAAGTAGTAAATTTGATAAAGATAGAGGCAGCTCTCAAGAAGATACTAAAAATAGTAGTGAAGAAGGCAGCTATCAGCAAAACAGTAGTAATGAGAGAGGTAGTCCACCAGGGGAGGACAAAAACAGTGATAGAGAAAGAGACAGTCCACAAGAAACTCAAAATGGTGATGAAGGCAGCCCACAAGAGGAGGACAAAAACATAAATGATGAAAGCAACCCACAAAGGAATGAAAAAAGTGACAGTAAAAAAGGTAGCAAATTTGGTAATGAAGGAGGCATCAATATAAAGGATCAAACTAAACAGGACTAATGTTGGCCCCTCCTCTCACTTCTCCTCAACACAGTCAAGAACATGTGCTTACTGCCTCTCCAAGGCAAGGGGCCATGCTTCCTTCATCAAAAATGGCAAAGGCTAAAAACACCAAAACAACAAAGAAGATAACCAGTCAAACAGTGACTAGCAATATCACTAGGGCATTAAGTAGTAGAGGCAAATTTCCAAAGAAGAGCAATGTAGAATTGCCCAAGAAAACCAGAGGAAAGAAAATCATTAAAGGCAAGGACAAAGAGAAGATTTAACAGCAAGAGAGCAGCCATGAGCATGAAAGGGAATTTGACATAATACAAATAGGCAGTGATGCTGAAGGTGATGAGGCCGAATTTCTTAGATCTCTTTTGCAAAACTGGGAGGCTCAGATTAAAGACTTGGAAAACGACCTAGGAAGGTCAAAAAAACATTATCCACTTTTTGCAAATGAAAAATAATCAAATGAGTGGACAGACGACAATCTATGAGGCCTGGGCACTCAAATATAAAAGAGAAGCACAAAATTCACAAGAAAAACATGAAGAGTACATGGGTGAGTATGCGGATAGTGATGAAGACAACGAACCAGCAAGAAAGAGGCCTAACACAATTGGTCTTAGAAAAGCATTGGAAAAGCAAAAAGAAGAAGAATCAGCTCGTGCACAGTAGTACCCTCTTACGAAGCTCCTTTCCTTAGAAATTGAGAATGATAAAGAGTCTTGGCTTTAGAGGGAAAATCAGCATTTGGAAACCAAATTGGAGAAAGCTAGCAAGGATTTGGGCCTACAAAGGAGAATGACCGAGCACTACAAGAAGTTGAATCAGTTTGCCCGAAGGAAACTCAAGGTTGCAAAAAGGAGGTGCCTAGTGGAAAAATGTGGAAAAGGCCTATCCCATCTTGGAATTCTTGCTCAAGCTTCATTGTATGTTTCTATAAACCCTTAAGGGGTTTACTCACCAAAATTGGGCAATTTTGGACACATTCTTGTTTTTTGTGAATTTTAGGCCTAAAAGCATAAAATCATGGGTGCCTTAACTTTTTCTCGGAGCATCCTCAGCTGAAGAAAATTATATTTTTGGATTTATTGACATCAAAGGAATATGCTCAAAAATTTTAAGATCAAATGAAGCTATTTTGGTCCCTCAAAAAGGCCAAAACAACCATTTTTTACCTTTCTGCCCCTAATATCAACAGGTGCTACACTCCTAGGTTTTTTCATTGTTTCTACTTTTTGACTAAATTTCGGGCATCATATTAGAAAAGATTAAGTTTTTTTGGAAAATAGACATCTATAGCTTTCCAACGAGCCATCACAGGACTCATTTCGACATCGGGAAGTCCGCCAAAAATACACTGCAAAACAGACTTTTTTCTAGTGCTACGCTCTTGCAGTTTTTGCTGAAAAGTAGTTTTCTAAGCGATGACTGGGCCAAATGTGCGTTAAGCAAGTTTTTCTTATGTGTTAGTCCTTAAAAGTGATTCTTTTTTTCTATTTTGGTCCGGAAATATATTTTTGAAGGATATTTTGTGCCTTGGACCTTGTTAGGCCTCAAGGACAGTTTTAGATATTTGCTTTTGGCCAATGGCCTTCTAGTTGCTCTAGGTGGGTTTCCTCCTCTTTGGCTTATATAAACCAAGAGGATTCATTATAAAAAATAGGTAGAATTTGATATATTGAGAGCAATACATAGCATTATGAGCTTGGAAGAAATACTTGTTTTATGAAATGGATGATGTCTTGCTTGGCATGATGTTGGAGGAGCATTGTGTGCATGATTCCATGGCTTGGTGAATGGTGATGTTTTTCTGATTTGTTTATGTTTCCTTGTTTTCATTAATGTTCCATACTTCTCATTTGCTGTAGATCAGAAAAGTATATGTTGAGGCATGTTCATGGAAGCAACTCAAACATCTTGCATGTTACAACTTTGATGTTTTCCTCTTCTTGATCATTTCTAAAGGATTCTTAACCGCCCTTTAGGTCCATCAAGAAATTGTTATTTGTTTCATTTATGGTCAGCATGTTTTGTCATCTTGTATGATTTAAGGTATGCCCTGCTTAATTATAGTTTCTCAAAACTCCATTTCTGAAATCTTTCTATGAAATATTGGTTGTTTTAGTTAAGTCAAAGAGGTCTCGTTCGATCTTGCCCTTTGTCCATGCTTGCAAACTTATATGAGAGTTCCCGATAGCTCAAGATATGTTGTTTAGGAGTTCACTCTTCATAGATTGAGTTATTTTTTTATCTTATTTGTTTTCCCAACATCTGAAGGTGATTTTCTAGAGTTAGAGGTTCTTATGCTTCTATGTATCGTTGGATTGTTTATCTTTCATATGTATCAGTTTGAGTTTTATTTATAGAGATTTATGGTTTGCCCTACCTCATGAATACTTGCTTTAAAACTATATATGTTTAATATCCCTTTGTCTTTCACAAACTTAATGTTCATTCCATTTCACTATCCCCCAAAGAATCCATTTACCTTGACTAAATCGGCCCTGCAGTATACCTTGTCCACCATTTAGACAGTCTTGACTTTATATGACCCCATAGCCCTGTTGATTTGATGAGCTCTCTTTCTATTTTTCCTTTTTGATCAGTTTACCTCAAAAACCCAAAAAAAACCAAAATATACTTAACATCTAGCCTAAAATCAAACATACAAAGTGAACAAGTTCACATCCTTCGCATAATAACGAGAGCCCTCTCTGAGTCTAGGAAGGCTAGGTCCTAGGACTCCAAAGCTTGGTCTGATGTTACCCTGTCATTTGGTTTACCAATCTTCCAAATTACGGGACACTAACATATGGCACAAGAGTTGTAGGTTCCCATTGGGAGTATTATTATCCATACTTCATATGTTGCATGTTTCAGGAGAAATAATGGGCAAACCATGATTGCCACACTACATCTCTTGCCTTCATGTGGGAGGAGCCATTTGGAGAACTTGATTTCTTGGGAGAGGTACTTCATGGATGTTTTGATTGGTGGGGTAACTTGGGACATTCTTGGAGACCATAATATTTTATCCCAATATCAGCCGCAGCCCCATATATATCATAAATGGAGAGAGAAACAACATGGGTGGAAAGATCTAATCTCTCCATGCAACCCCAATACATTGCATGAACCGAGTGTTCATGATTTCTTTGATGAGCTACCTAGAATGGCTCATTTAATTTGGATGATAGCATGGGTATGGGAGTCTCTCATTGGGAATGAGATCCCCTATGTTTTTCATTACTCCTACCTTGAGGAGGCCATTGGATAGCAAGAAGGTTTCCACTTACACCTTCCACTTTCTCATGATGTGAGCCATTTGGTTTTACATACTTGGGAGGAACCATTGGAGGGTAGAATTATTGCAGATTATTTTGTGCAGTGGTGGGGACTATTGATGGGGAGGCCACAAGAGGAGGGGAGGAATTTTTCTCCACCTTTATAGTTGCATGAGGACAAGCAACATTTTGGAGGGGAGGACTGTAATATTCCTGAAATTTAGCTTTTAGATAAATGGAATATTATAGATCATTTTTTCACTATGCAGGTGAATAAATGGGTGGGGAGGCCCATAGATCTCCTTAGCAGCAATAAAAAAAATACAAGTGTGAAAGGAGACCTTCTAAGCAGCTAAATTAAGCACCTTTGAGTATGAACAGGGGTTGGATCATGTTGAACATGTCAAATTTGACCAAGTCAACAGTGTTGTTATGGAGGAGTGGACATTAAATGAGGAATAATGAAGTTTTTGAGGGAGATGGATTGCATGGAGGAAATGACCTAATTGAGTGGGGCCAAAGGCAAGGAAGCTCATAATCTATATAAGGAAGAGGATGGCAACTATATGGGATTATGCTTTGGATTATTATTTTGTATGTGGTCTGTTTAGACTTCTTGCATTCTTCAGTTGTTTAGTTGAGATTGCTGTGCTGTTTAACACCGGGTGTTCTCGAGCGGGAATCCCATCTCTTGGAAGAGCATTAAATTTCATTTCCACATTCAGGTTTTCAGGCTAAGCTACAACTTTCTTCATCAACGCAGTTTTTGCAGGATATTGTGCTGTGTTGCAGGGTGCAGTAGTGGAGAATTAGATCGGGTGTCTTCATAGCTAGTTTTTCAGTGGAGGAAGGTTTCCATCCATTGGGAGGCCTGTAAATAATCCCCTTGGGTTTTATTGACACATTTGGCACCAAGCCAAGGAGAATTTATCCCGTACAGCGCAGTTTCTTTCCAGATCTGCTTTATTTTAGGGAGGAGTTGCAAGGGTAGTTGCAGTAGTTGTTTTGAGAGGTGATTTCTTCAGTGGAGGAGCCATCCTTTCATCCAGAGGATATATTGGAGAAGATTTGTAGTTCTCCACATCAGCTTCAGCCATGTCTTCTCATTTCAGTGGTTTCATCATATCTTCAGCCCTAGGGCTGCAACTTACATTGGCACATTGTGTGCATTTTCTGGAAACCCTCTTGGGTTGTCTTGGAAAGCTGATCTGGTGCCCGAATCTATATGTTGAGATTCTATTGGGGTCTATATTAGTATTTTTATATCATTGTATCGTCTCCAGTTGTTGTTATGTCTAATATGACTGCGATGTAGCAGTTCTTCGACATTTTGTGTTACATCAACATCTCACTTTTGAGAGTGTTTATGTATTGGAGGATTGTGTGATCACATTCTATGATTGGCGCCTCATTTTTTTGTAATTATTTGTTGCATATATGATCAATAACATGGATTTATATTGGTCTCATGATTTCATGTGTTAAATACTTGCTACTTCTTACATTTTATGCACTATATTTCTTCTATTTCCATTTGGGAATATTACAGTGTTGCATCTCCTCGCGTTAGGGTTTTGGTTTTTTATGGTTTCCTCTTATTGTTAAATAATATTAAGGCCTTTTAGCCTCATTGTAACATAGTTCAGAGGCATGTAGCCACCACATCTCTTCTAAGAGATAAGATACCATCACTAGAGCTAGTTTCTTTCAATTATGTTTTTAAGCATTTTCAGTATTTGATATTACTGAAATGGAATATTATTTATGTTGCATCTTTGTATTTGTGATTATATCTGTATTTTGTTTCATTCCTTATTAAATTATGATCATCCAAGGTGTCCTAATGACCTCATGCATGACATGTACAATTTTATAATAGTACAACTGATAATTTACTTCCCTTTAACTCCAGTCTCAATTGGGATTTACTTAGAACTGACATGAAACAACTATTTATAACGAATTATCAGTTATTTAATTGATCATTGCATGTGTATTAAATTTAATTTAATTCGCTCGACCTCTCACTAGCTCATCTCTAAGTTAGAACTAGTTAAAATAATTTTAACTCACTTAATTGAGTTAACTAATTACAACTCAAAATAAACTGCAACTAGACCCCCTAAAACTTAAAGAGAAATCTACATGTCTCCATTTTGACCCCCAACTCAAATTGACTGAGCTAACTAAGTCTTCCTGACTCATTTAACTCGTACAAGTTGTCATGTGATGTGGAATTACAATTTACTTATAATTTAATTAAGGGAAAAATAAACTAGAATCCCTTTTGATGCCATTTTCAATATTTCTTGTTGCCATTTTCAACACTCTCTCTCAACAAGAAAGAAATTCAACTCTATCATGATCTGGTACCTTTGGAATGTTTTGCATGAAAATTTTGGGTTTTTTGGGCTTGACCCAAGTTTGATCTATACCACATACCAAAAAAACCCTTGATCACTGGCCCTTTTGGCAATGACTTGCAAGCATATCACAGTTTCACCCAAAGTGACTATGGGTGGTTGTAGAACCAGGCTTATACAACCTTAAGGGATTGCACAATGTGGTATTATTATGTTTTATACTTCACAAATTCACAAGTTACTTCACCATATTCAGAAATATATGATATACATCACAAACTATTACTGCCCTGTCATAACATGCAACTACTTCGCAACAACATACATTAAGAAAATAGGTAGAGAAAACACATAAAAACATAGAATTTCACCCAAAATTGCTTCTTTATTACGATGGATCTTTGATTACAATCAACTCTTTGACCTACGCACACAACTGTAGGTAGTTTTCACACTAAGATGCAAACTCTTCCAAGGTCTCTGCACACTCAGCTGCAAAGCCTTCCCTTCGCTATAAGATACAGATCACAACTAGCCCTTAATCATTTATCATATCATGTATATTGATTCTAACATAACATTACATCCCTTTATATATTATTACATCGACAAAATACCATGGGCTCCACAAAACAAACAAATAACCTAAAATCTGTTACAAAAAGGAGGGACTTCAACCCACCCCAAAGCACCTATGATACCACACGGTATATCCAACATGCTTTGCTGCACGATCCACTTCGTGCTCTGCTCCTCAAAATGTAGATTTTTCATCAAAATCTAGGCCAAGTTGGGTTATGCCCAACAAGCCCCCAATGCTCACATGTGACTTGTCCTGAATCACTTAGTTTCTTGGCCTCTGATTTTTGGTGTGATGATGTTGTAGGAGACGTTGTACTGCTGCAATATCTTTGCTGCTTGATTTTATTTGTTGTGCACTTCTTCCAGTAATGCCTTTGTGATTGGTCCTATAGTCTTCTTCACTACTTCTCCTTCCATTTATCAAAGCACCTAGAGCTTCCCATCCACTTCCTGCGAAAGCTGGAGAGCCTCATCCTGCCAGGGTTGAGATCTCTCCATCAAAACTTGCTCTTCCCTTCTTAAGTCTTCGATTTGCTTCTGAAGGGCCTTTCCTTCATTAATCTTGGTGAGCTTCTACGAGATTGGTAAAGTCTTCACAGTGGTCCAAATCTCCTCTAACTGCTTCTTCTTCTGGTGGATGTCTTCTTCTATCTACTATATGTTTGGATCTTCCTGCAACGAAGTCAAAATTTGCAAAGTATCTTCCAACAGCTTTCCACATTCTGCCACTGTCGCGAAGATGCCTGTCACTGTAGCCTTTATGTAAGTCTCCCTTTGTTCTCAGAATTCTGGTGGCGTGGTTGCTGCAAATTCATTTGCATCTCACTGATATTGAGCTCATATTCAAGCTGTACATTTGCAATCTTATTTTTGGATTCCTTGACTACAAGGGCGATCTTGGCGGCCCTGTCTTCCACTGGTTCCTCCTGGCGGACATCCATGTCTGGAAATTCTCTGCAAGTGGCTTCGAACACTTCCTTTAACATCTAAAACTATTGTTCGGCATGATCCTTCTCTTTAATAAAAATTTCGTATAGGGTCAATGATTTATCACAACCACACGTCTAGTTTCGATTTCGATTTTTTCTTTTTCTCTAAAATTATTAATTCATGTCCACAAAGTCTTGGATAGATGGTGATCAGGTGATATGTTAAGGCACTCCTTGATGTGAATTCATTGGTTCAATTCTCCACCCTGATAGAGGTGATATATTGGACATGTTTAAAATGTAGTCATGCCAAGCTTACAAAAAAAATAAAAAAGATCATAAATTCATGAAATACAAAAACAATAAAAATGAGATAATTTAGGGAAGACGCATGTACATGAATTTATTTATAATAATTTATATTTGAAATTAAGTGATATTCAATAAATCATTTTAATAATGGATCTATCAATGTAATGCCCTAAGACATCTATGCACTTGCTTGTCTTAACCGAGCACCCAAAGCGCCAACCCCTCCTTTCCAAATTGACATGTTGGTGAGAGCACCTCAGTAGTGGAACAAGTGGCAGTGATGTCGACCCAATATTGTACCCGATATTTGGTGCCAGAGTTGGCACAATGCACCCATGTCACCCTCGTTGTCATGACCCCACTCTTGTGGTGACTTAAATCCACTTGTGAGCATGGTGCAACACCACCTAACTTTTTCATTTCCCACTACTCAATTTTACAAAATATGCCTAACCTTCAACACTTAGATTATTTTCGTTAATTTTTCACTTCCAATTATATATATGCAACGAAAAATTAATCTTAAATTCATTTATCTTTAAATTGAAATGAAAAAAAGACTGAAGGTAGTAAACCGATGTAGAGCGATCGCATAGCTGAGGAGAACCATGGCCTGAAACCCTAGAGTTTCTCTTGCCCCTGTTGTGGGTGCCGTCAAGGATCTTGATCGACCCATCCTCCCTACTGCACGAGATCTCCCAATATGAAGAAGGCCATTGATATGGAAACCGTGATGGGGGGGTGAATCCGTTAACCCCCTACATCTAGAGGCACTGACAGCTTTGCCAAGCTCGAAAATTATAGCATTCCTGAATCGACCAAGGCTGAGCAGTCTGGCATTGCAAAATCGGGAGAGATCCCTATAGATCAAGAAAAAGAAGGTATTGGCAGCAACCCAACGCACATAGTGATGTCCTCAACATGTATTCCAATCGAGCCCAGGAGGCCTAAGATCCATTTCCCTGCTGAGAAAATCAATGATAGGATCTAGTTCATGCATGATCATGCTCTCATTGGCAAGTTCATCAGATTTCGACCAACTGAAAAAGTCCTCTATGGATGGATAAATGCTAAATGGAAGCCAAAATTCTAGGTCACCCTCCAGCTCGGCCCCAAGGGTTTCTTCAACATCATCTTGACCTGCCTCGAAGATAAAAATCCTGTTATGGATGGAGGGCCTTACTTCTTCAATGCTGCAAGTCTATTCCTCCAAGATTGGGTTGAGTTTTTTAACCCTGATAAAGAAGATTTCAACTGGGTGACGGTCTGGATTCGCCTCTATTCTCTGCCGCAAGAATACTGGGAGGAAATCACTCTCAAAGAAATAGGCAATAATCTAGGATCCTTCATCAAGATTGCAAGAAACCAAACACAACAGATATATTGCCTATGCCAGAATCTGTGTCTACATGCATCTTGCCAAAACTCTCCTAGACTTGGTAAGTTTATGTCATGATGACTTTGACTGGATTCAAACGATTGATTATGAGCATGTTCCTTTCTGCTGTCACAAATTCCACATGCATGGGCATCTCTTCAGAGATTGCCCTCAAAATCACCCACCCAAGGCCACCGCAAACCTTGAATCCACAGATCAAGGTGGCTTTACCAAAGTCTCCCCTCGCAAAAGGCATGCAAAAAAGAATACCACCAAACCAGGCACTTCCCAGCCCTCCACCAACAATAGCTTCCATCTCTTGGCTAACCAAAACCCTAAGGAGGACCCCCCAATTATTTCTTCGGAAGCTACCCCCCTCACTACCTCTGCTTCCAGCGCCAATCCCCCTCTCAGTTCCTCTTCCCCAGCACCAAATGCTAAGAACAGGTCTCAAGAATCCAAATCGAAGGACAAACAAAAAGAGATCTCGATCCCTGATTCTACCCATATTCAAGCTCAGCCCCAAAAACCCAGATCTAAGATGGAAATCGACTCTCAGGCCACTCCTCAGCAGGAGGAAGCTCAGGAAGATGGCAAGAATCACACCCCCATCTTCTACATGGGCGAAGAACTTGAAACCATTGAATTTGGGGACCTTGACATCACAGGGTTGGAAAAGGCCTGCAAATTCAAGGAATATCATACCATCTTGGAAAGACAAATCGACAATCTAGAGGAATCTCTTCTCAAAGCCCAGCTTATAAAAGGAGGCCAACAGCTGGGCATCCAAGGGGAACATATTCCAAGGGAAACAATCAACATCATCAGGGAATCAAGGAAACAAGGGAGGCCATCAAATATGCAAAGACTAATAATTTTGGGGGATCAACTATTTGAATCTGGCTGATACCCTAAGCTGACGAAGTTCTTCAAGCCTTTGAACCACCATATTAAATGATGAAGCTCACCTCCTGGAATATCAGAGGGATCAATAACCCCTCAAAGCTCCATATGATAAAAAATCATATCAGGCATGACAACCCTTCCATATTCTTCATGTAGGAAACTAAATGCTTAAGTACCACGTTTCATTCTATTTTATCCAAGCTCTGGCCTGGCTTACATATCGTCATTTTTGAAACAATAGGGGCTTCCGAAGGGCTAGCCATTTCCTGGAATCCATAAATAATCTCCCTCTCCAACTACCATGGCTCTCTTGATCACATCATACAAGCGTCATTCCATTTAATCAGCACTAGTATTCGTGGTCTCCTTACCAATGTATACTTCCCCCAATCTCTGGCCCGCAAACTTCAGCTCCTAGATGACATTGTTTCCATCAATGATCAGCGCTCCCATCCCCTCTAGATTCTAGGAGGGGACTTCGACATGATCACTATCCTTAGAGAAAAGCGAGGTGGCCACATGCACTTGGATGCCGAAAGTCACCGGTTCAAAGATTTCATTCTCCATAATCATTTGATCGATATTCCTACTTCCAACGGGCTCCACACTTGGAATAACCATGGAAGAGGATCTTAGAAAATTACTTCTCATTTGGATCGTTTTCTCATCTCTAAAGCCTTCACTCAAGCTAGGGGCGACATCTTTTCCACCATCCTCCTTGTGGCTGGCTTCGATCATTGGCCTATACAGCTACAATGGGAGAGGTCGGGTAGAGACCTCCCCAAACCCTTTAGGTTTGAAAATTTTTGGATACCCCACCCGGACTTTAAAAAAATGGTAGTCGAATGGTGGCGTAGTATCACCCCCCATGAAGGCTAAAAAATGTACCAGGTTCAGCAGAAGCTAAAGATCATCAAGGTCAGACTAAAGCACTGGAACCAACATACCTTTGGAAATATATTCAGGAGCCAAAGGGATTTGGAGAATCGCATGGCTACCCTCCAACAAATTCTTATAACACCTAGCCACACGGAGGAATTGGACAAGCAGGAACAACTACTCAAGAATCTGATCGAGGAGAGGGAAGTTCAGGAGGGGATTCTCTGGAAACAAAAGTCCAGAATTCGATGGCTCAAAGAGGGTAAGAAGAATATGAAATTATTCCATCGCTCCACCATCTAGAGGAGGATGGTCAACCGAATCTCCACCTTAAAAAATGATCAAGGTATCAACTTGGAATAGCATGAGGAGATTGAACAGGAGCTCCTCAACTACTTTAAGGAGACTCTAGTTGAACCTCAAATGGATCGTCAGGAGGCCATCAACACCATAACACAACACATTCCTGCCCTTATGGAAGACCATAACCAAATGCTACTACGACCAGTTCAATTGTAGGAAGTGGACCAGGCTATTGCTCAACTTAAGGTTGGGAAAGCTCCAGGCCTGGATGGATTTACCACTAAATTATTCCACTTTTTTTGGGAAGACATCAAGTTGGAGATCTAGGATTTGGTTGAAGAATCTAGAACAATGCACTGGATGCTCCTGGCCCTCAATGCCACCTTCCTCACTCTCATCCCCAAGGAGGAGCAGGCGATCACCCCTAGCAAGTATAGACCTATCGCTCTTTGCAATGTTCTGTATAAGCTTGTCTCCAAGGTGATTTCCTACCGTCTTAAGCCTCTGCTGCCCCTTCTAATTTCTCTGGAGCAAACAGGCTAAGTTGAGGGTAGGCATATTCTCTACGGAATCATCCTCACCCATGAGGTTACTCACTCCTTGAAGACTTACAAAATTCCAGGTATGCCCCTCAAGATTGACCTTTCAAAGGCTTTTGATAAACTCAACTGGTCTTACATTCAACAAATGTTGTTAGCCTTCAGATTCAGTCCTACTTGGATACGATGGATCATGAGTCTCATTTCTTCCCTGATCTACTCCATTTTTCTCAATGGTTCCCCCTCTGCACATTTCTTGCCCACCAGAGGCATCCGTCAGGGCAACCTTCTCTCTTCCTTTCTCTTTGTTCTTATGGATGAGGGGTTGGGCAGGCTCATCAATTATCATGTCAGGATGAGGTCCCTCAAAGGGCTATGCATTCATCAACACCCTGCCATCACCCACCAAAAATTTGTGGATGACAACATGCTCTTTGGTCACCCTTCGGTGCAGGAAGCCAATTCAATCAAAGCCATTATGGATTGTTTCTCCTTTGCTGCTGGTCCCTCTATTAATCACTCTAAATCCCATATTTTATTCTTCAACACTCCTCTTCTCACCCAACGCAATATCACCCATATTATGGGATTCTCAATCTCCTCTTTCCCCTCTAAATATCTAGGCACCCCCCTTATTGACTCCGCCATTAAGTATGCCTCCTGGAAAGAACTTCTAGACAAGCTGGAGCCCCGTCTCTCCTTCTGGACCCATCGTGCTCTCAACCTAGCTAGTCGCCTTGTCCTGGTCAAATATGTCCTCCAATCCATGCCTCTATATATTTTTTCAATCCTAGATGCCCCCAAATTGGTTCTTAAAGCCATCAAAAACCTTCAACACAAATTTCTGTGGGGAGGCAAGAAGGATAAGAGAAAATGGGTTCTGGTCAAATGGGAGGATGTGTGCACCCCCAAAGTCTTGGGCAGGCTGGGCCTCAGAGATCCTCAGCATAGTAAGGAAGTTATGGGAGCCAAAATCTGGTGGTAATGGATTTCCAATCAGGAGGTCCCTTGGGCACAACTTTGGCTCTCCAAATATGCAAAAAACTGGCCAAGTACAAATCTCATTCATCTAGACATTGAAATGGATGGCTCACTCATCTGGAAGGCAGCGAAACAACACAGGGCTCTAGTAAGAGATCACAAATTCTGGAAAGTTCGATCAAGAACCCAAGCCAAGTTCTAGAATAACTCTTGGCAACAAATTCCCAAATTGGCCACTCTCTTCCCCAACTCACCTTGGTAGGGCATTCTCACTAGTCAAGATAATCCCCAAATCAATCGTTTTTGGAGACCGCAGACCAACACTCAGATCAACCCTCAATTCCTCCAATGGCTCTCAGCAGATCAGCGCCAGGAGGTGTATGGTCTTTAGCTAACGGATGATATCAGACAGGAACTCACCAAAAGAAGAATACGCCTTGCAGAAGGGGACAATATTGTGCGGTGGGGATACTCCTCTCAAGGGACCTTCACTAGCAAAGAGGTCTATCACCTACTCCTCCCCAATCTTCTGGATTGTCAAGATGCTATCTGGTCCAAAATTTGGCATCCCAAAATTTGGCCAAAAATATCCACTTTTATCTGGCTTCTAAGCAAAAGGCGCATCATCACATGGGATAATCTTTGCAAGAAAGGATTTGAGGGCCTTTATTGTTGTCCAAACTATGGTAATGCGGAAGAAAACATTGAGCACCTCTTCAACTCGTGCACCATTGCCAACACTCTTTGGGACAAAGATGTGCTACTAAGCAGGAGGTCAGACAGAATTCCAGGTGATATTCTCAACACCATCCGTTCTTGGCCTACCACCCCCTTCCTTTGTGATATTCTTAACTCCCTCTGGATTATCCTCCCCAGGCACATCCTCTGAGCTATCTGGAAGGAAATAAACCGCTGAATCTTTAGGGATCAAAACACTCCTCCTGACATTCTCTAGACCTCCATCTGCAACAACTTACAAGAAACCTTGGCCCTTCAATGTTGGCAGGACACTGATCTCCCCTCTCATCCATGGGAGAAAATCATATGGTCCAATTGGAATCTGTTGCTTCACTCATTCCCGATCTTTGAGCCCCCTTCAAACCACTCCCCAAATTGCCCTTGTTCTTGGTCTCCTCCCCCGCCTGGCCTCTTCAAGCTCAAATTTGATGGTGCATACAAAGGAAATCCGGGGGATGCAGGTTTTGGTGGGATCCTCAGAAACTCAGATGGCAATTCTCTCATGATCTTCTTTGGTTCTATGGGCTGGGACACAAAAAATTCATAAGAGCTTGAGGGTATTTTTCAGGAGCTCCTCTTAACCCAAGAAAACAACTTCTTCCCTTTGGAAATAGAAGGAGACTCTCAAATCATCATTGGCGTGGCCAAGCGCCTCCAGGAAGGGTCCTCGAATTCAAAATTCACTATGAGTTGGAGATTAGCAACCCGCTTCAAGCTCTTGCAAAATTGGCTCCACAACCACTGAGCATTTGACTGCAAGCACATTAGAAGAACGACCAATGTGGTTTCTAACCTCTTAGCTAATAATGGAGTCTTGCATAGCACTCCTCTCACCTCTAGCACTCTCCCAAGCCTATATGATGAAGCTCTCAAACATGACTGCACTCTCCTGGTGCATAAAGATCTCCACCACCTAGATGTGGGTGCTCTCCAGTAAGACGTGGAGCCTCGAGGGAGCCATGTGGCGGGACACTTGGCCATCCCACGTGCCCGCACATGGTTTCCACCCCAGAGTTTATTGCTCGAGTGAGTATGTATTAATTCCGCCCTCCGCCACCTTCACTCCGACATCCTCTGGTTGCAGAGCATTTACAGCTCTTGAATCCATCACCATGGCTATCAATCCGGCTACCCCCACTCATTCAACCTCCATTTGGATCTCCCTCCTGCTTTTGGTGCATGCATTTTGTTCTTCTCATAGGCCTATGGTTTTTGGCTCTGCCCTACCCAGTCTCAGCCTTCCCTCTACGTGCTCTGGTGGAGGCTCCTCTCCTGTGCTGTCAAGAGTGCCCTCCTGGTCCTGCACTTCTGCCCCTGAGAAAATTATGCTAGGGCATCACCGTATGAGATGCAGAAGAGCGGGAGGCCGCGACCTCCCATTCAGAACTTCTATAATGCATGCCTTGGGTAGAGAATTTAATATTTTTTGTGGGTTTGGAGGAGTCGAGCAACCTTGACCCTATTAATATTTCAACCCAGTTTTCCTTGCAGCTCCCTGTTCCCCCTCTGGCATCTTCTAGCATCCACACCAAGAAGTGTCTGCACAAATCGACCATTATGCCAGAGCCAACCTTCATCCCTCACAAAATGAAGGCTCTCCCTGTGCAGAGTGCCTCCAGTAGTAGCCACTGCACCAACAGAAACACAGGCTCCAGCGATGGCCGCATCTCAAATAGTGAAGCAGAAGACAAGACTGAGAACACCAGTCAGCCAGCTGCCTCCTCTAAGAAGCTTGATGCTCCTGTGCCGCCATGGCTTCAGGCCACAAGTCACGTGCTGAACAAGGAGGACGAGGACAAGTTCTATGTTTGCAGGATCGAGGAAGAAGACCCCAACTCCAGCAAGAAGAATGAAGGTTCTCTCTAGTTTCTTTTGCTGGGTGATATTCTGCCTTTCTATTTTTTTATTAGCGTTATCTAGTTTTACCATGTTTTGGAAGACTCTTCTCTCTAGATACAGTTTAATTTTTTCTACTGTGTATGCTTGTTTCCCTTTCTGGGTAGCATTTTCTATTTTCTAATGGTGGATTGGTTTCCCCAGTTGGTGCAGTCCAATTTTTGATCTCAAACACTTGATACTTCCCTCCTGAACTGGCATGCCAAGTTCGAAGGAAGAGAATTATAACTTTTTTCTTTGTATGATATAATAGATATAGACTAACTTAGAAAAAAAAAAGTGCAACGAAAATAAACAACAATACTCATAAACATTAAGGGAGGGGAAACTCCCAACAATTCACCCAATTCACTTATAAAATTTTGCAGTCATTTTACAAGTATAAATATTTTTACAGTCGTGCAACAATCTACCCACTGGTGCATTCAGCTCATGCAACCTATCGTGCAAGATTTCCTGACTCCTGCTCTGACCGTGCAACCTTCTACCTGAATATCCAAATCTTGAAATTTCACTACACCATGCGTGCAACCTATAGTGTTTGTCATGTAGCGGCTACACAAAAACCCTGATTCATGTTCAGAACTTCCACACTGCTCTCGTGCAACACGTACCTATTATGCAGCGTCTCCGTGCAGACTGTCATCTAGAGTTACTGTGTATCAGTGTTTGGCCTAAATCACCATTCAAAATATAGGGACCTCTAACCGCACCCCATTCAGGCTACTGCGAACTCTACCTGTCTGCACTGTGGAAACCCAGAAATCTGCCTAGCATTGTTCAACAACCCAACGAATCACCTGAATGAGCCTCAATTTTCCCAATCCAGCTTCGGTTCAGTTGTCTCGTGGTTCCCCTCATTCCCCTCCATTCTAAATTTCTTGAACAAGTTTCGTGATGGGTTGAATGAATTGCTAGCTCCTCTTACTTATATGCCATCCACAATGTGGCTTTTGCTTAGGTCACATCCATTCAGCCATGTTTGGGTTGGCTTGAATGTGTTTCCCAACCGACCTATTAAAATGCCCCTTGAACGTGTCCCTTTAATTTCTACCTTGTCATGAGACGAATTTCGTTTAGTTGGGTGGATGCCCTCACTCATATGTACGTTCCAGATCGTCACACAACCGGGTCGCTCCCTTTTCCCCACACCCGTGTCGCCTCCCATTCACACACACAACCACATGACCACTACAAGTCATGCTCCTCATCTTGGGAGGGTGTCTACCACTACGACGCACCTGACGCTATCACCCATTAGACATTTGGTTAAACACACCAGGTGACTCACCCCTCGGTTATGTCGCACGCCCCTCTGACTCCCCCTCCACATGTTTTCGATTAAACACACCCATAGCATGACTTCATTTTTTCCACTCTCCTCGAGTTGGTGGGTCATCATGAGTGCTCGTTGACTCAATGCCAACTTGAGGCCCTTACACCCATGGTGTCTAAGTAGGAACAAGGCACCCACCCAAATGAGGTGCTCAATGTGGATGAGTGTGCCTAGGCAGAACGATGCACCCAGTGGAATGAGCACGCTTGATGCGCCCAGTCAAAAGGAGAAAGCTTAGCCAAAACAAGTTAGTAACCCTCAAAATTAGAGTTTCATGCACGAAGTGATAAAACGGTGTGTCAACTTAAACATATCACACGACTACTCGTTTGGCACGAGGGTGCCATATATATGTGTGAAAAATGGATGAGGAAGGATGCACACAAAAAATCGACATGGATACAAGAGAAAGGTGAACCAAACCACAAGTTGGATGGAATGAACTGAACGAAGGGGAGAGCTCTCTCTACCGCATGATAGAGGTGAGCCAACCCACCCGAATTGTGTGAAATTGTGTGAGATGTTTGGTGGAACCAACGAATCATGTGAGTGTCTTGTGGAATGATCAAACCATGTGAGGGTCTTGTGGAATGAACGAACTGAGCCGAACGACCTAGAATGACTAAACCATGTGATCCAAGATTTGGAATGGAGATGGGTTTCTTGTGGTGGGCTTTCTATGGGGAACTTAGCTGGGTGAACCAAGGGCTTGGATTTCAGTGGTAAATTGAAGTTAGGTCATGGACCAAAACTGATGTAATATTTATGAAGTATATTATAAATATATTTATGCATATATTTTTCTCTTATATTGACGTCGAATTTATGATGAATGTCGATGTGGAAGTTTTATTCGGGAATTTTAATTGTGATGAAGATTGAATGTTAATTTCATTAACATAATATATCTCACATTCTAAGAAGTATAAGTGCTAGAGGCATAGTCCAAAAGTAGTAGTCATAATTTGGTCACATCCATTGGGATAAACCTTATCGGTGTCGCATGTCTAGAGGAATTGACGTGTCTTGAATAGAGTGTATTCTTTAGGGGTGTGGGAGGTTGTGATGGCCCTCATCATTTTTAACCATTAAAAATGTTGTAACTATATGTGTGTGTGTGTGTGTGTGTGTGTGTGTGTGTGTGCACATGGGCTGAGACAAGGGACATCGATTCTAGGTTTGATGAGGATTGCCACTTGGGATATACTTTGTTTTTTTTTGTTACAACCATGAAGGTTGGTAGATGGAAAGAAAGGGACAGGGAATTAAGTAGCAATATGGTGATTGGTTTGCAATACTTGGAAAGAAGACACAAAAACAAACCAAGGATGATAAGGCTAAACTAGAAAAAATGGAAACAAAAATATAGATGGAGAAATTTTGATTGGTCTAGAGGATTTGAGACAGATCGAAAAATAACCACTAGGAAGTAGATTTCAAATAACTATAGCGCAAGAAGTGCACGAAATCAAGGGAGAAAATTTTGAGTAAAGGAGAGTGACTAGACACAATATGGATAATATGCAAAGGAGAGCAAACAAAAGGAGATAATATAATTTGAGTAGTGTAGCGGAGAATCTGGGCTATTGTAGAGTATTATGGAAGGCGAGGAATTCAAGTAGCGTAGAAGAGGATTTATGCTACTATAGAGTGATATGCAAGCAGTGGGGATAAATTATAATGCAAGCATAGTAGCTAGCATGCAACTAATGGCGTAGGAGGAACACTAAAACTAGCGCATCAGTGTTAGCTAAGACCAGGAGCAACGTGAAAGATATAGCCTAGAAGCGGTGGAATAAAAAACTTGGAATTCTAAGAACTCATGCTTGAAATTCGTGGTCATCAATGTATTATTCCTCGAGAGTAAATTGTCAATAAAAACTCATATGTTATGCAAATAACTATAGAGACCTGTGCTAAAGGAAATTGAAGGAATTGGTAGTTTTGCATATCGACAACTCTCGAAAAAAGGAAATATATCTCAGTTGAGAAAAAGGAGAACTCATGGAAATCCCTTAAGGTGAGAATATAAATTCTTTGGATTTCCCTACGATTGAGGGTGGATATGGTCTTCTCTGGACTCCCTCGAAATCCAAGGTGGATGTTTCTCCTTGAATTATTATTAAGAGGAAAATTCATAATCTTCTTTATGTGTTTCATTGATGTTCCAATGGGTTTTGGATTACCTTCATTGGGTGGAAGCATTCTGGTTACATGATTCAAGGTGGAGGTGAAGTATCTAGATTCCCTGGTGTTGATTTAGGCTGGAAATTCATATTTCTAGATTCCCTTATTAGCTGGTGGGTGGAGGTAGTACACCTATGGATTCCCTGGACTAGCATGTGCTTGAGCCATTTTATGATTGAAGGGTGGAGGTAGATTAGACCTCTAGAATCCCTAGTTCAACTAGCAGATTATTTTTTTCATTTGAACAACCTTCTTAAGACCTGGAATTTGGCTCAAGGGTGATAACTACAAGAGATAACTAGTTGCATCTATTCTATGGTTTTGTTGTCGCTTCCACAAAACCCTTCAAAATTTCACTACATGTGAATTTTGGAGCCTACTATCACTGTTGTATCTAGTGTTTCATTGATCACCAAGTGTCACCTCATGTCATTTTACTAGTTTCAAGTGTCGTTACATTGATTAGAACATATTTAGATGCATTTCATGGTCATAACATATTCGTTTTTGTAAAATAACAGTTTTGGGTTGTAGTCGAACACAATTCACTCATGGTACTTGGTGAATGTGTAGAAAGTGGTGTTTTGATGTATATTTATCATTTTTTAACCTTGTCTAAGTTTTATCAAAGAGTTGGTATGAGTCGTGGATGGTTTTTCGTTTAAACTTATCCTATTTTCCCCATGCCTTATCACCCAGTCTTAGACAAATTTTAGTTACAAAACAAGCTCATTTAAGCTAAGATCACATGATAACACTCTGAAGCCTCGATGGGAGACCCTTTGTTGTTTGGAAGTGTGCCCTGCACCCTCCTTGAGAGCTTGCCACACCTCCAAAGAACGAATACTCTTCCTTGTTTCAAACTGCCCCCTAAAAAATAACCAAGTCTTCCATGATCGCACTCCTTTGACTTGAAAAAGTGTGCCCTCCTTGAGCACACTAGCACACCTTAAAGACTTGAATCTCCATCCTTCAACCTTCCTCGATGCGCCATGCGCCCTCCAGAACTTTGAGCGAATGAGCATACTCCAAATGCATGAGGCCTCACCCTTCAGCCTTTGGACTTGTGCCATGTGCCCTCTTTGGTATTCTTTAGCACACTCCTTTGACTTGAAGGAATGTGCCCTCCTTGAGATCAGTCCTTCAACTTGAATGAATGTGCCCTATTTATCTCACTTGAGTGCACAACGCACTTGGGAAGCATGAAGCTTTCCCCTTCATCCTTCAGACTTGTGACATGCACCCTGCCTTGACTTCCTTCTTCCCTTGAGCACATGAGCACATGAAAAAGCCTCGAAGCTTCCCTTCTTCAACCATTCATCCTTTCAAAGTGCACCCATGCATCTAGAAGCACCTTTGACCCTTTTGAGTGCACCGAAAAGCCATAAATAGAAAATATGCATAAAACATGGTATATTAGGATATTTTTAGGTTGATAGTTTCTCTTCATGGGTGATTGAAAAATAAGGTATTCCAAGGACCCCATGGAAATCACACACAAGGAATATTGGACAAAGAGAATAAAAAAATGAAGTGTGAAAAGAACCAAGAACACACTTGAAACTTGATGATGAAAGTACCCCAAAGACTCCAAGATTGAAGACCCTTTGGAGGGTGAAAGCACCACAATCATAAGATAAACAAAGAGCAAAGACAGAGTAGCAGTTGTGTCACCACTGGATAAATTCGATGTCACCAGTCATTATTAGTCCTAGTCATGAAAGATAGTGACATGTCAAGTATCATCATATGATGATGTGGAAGTCATGATATAGTATTGTAATCATTGTAGAAGAAAAATAAGTGGAAGCCCAAGAGTCATGTATAAACTAAAGAGTCATGGAAGTCCAAAAGACATGTAATATCAAAAGTCATATGTAATTCCAAAAGCCCTTTCGAATCCCAAAGGTTGTAGAAGTCTAAAGATCACTAGAAGATAGAAAGTCAAGAGTCATGAGGAAGTGAAAGGTCACTCCTCAAGTTATAAATAGATCCTCATTTCTCATTTAAAGGAATTTCAACCTTGAATTATCCCATAAGGCATTAGAGAGACAAAGTTAGTATTTCTGGGGTGTAAGTAATGGCTCTAACGCTCCACTATTGGAGCTAGTGGTGTTCATTGCATTAATGTATCTTGGGACTCTTGCTTAATATTGAAGCCTTTTCAAGCTGACACATTTTCAAAAATATATTATGAATGTTTCTAAGACTATTCTTTGAATTTTTATGGTTCATGTTTGTTTTCATTAAGTATTAGACTAGTTGAATTATTTTGTTTACTCCAGTACTCCTTGTTGGAAATGTGTTGTTATGCTTGTAATGATCATCACATCCTTGTGAACTATTTGTCTTGATGTTAGACGAACCTTTCTCTCTCACGTGTGTATCCATTAGGGTAGCACCTTCTTATACTCTTGGGGATATCTTAATCCCCCCCCCCCCCATAGTAGAAGAACCTTATCACATCAACAATTGAACATTCAAAAGGCATACTCGCCTGCTCATTTGGAAGGACATTTTCACTTCTCCCTCATGTTGACAGTTAAATCAAAGGCATATATTTAAGTAAATGAAATTCCGGATGTATTCCGGATGGGGATCCTACTCGAAATGGTGTGAGGTATATTTGGGAGTTCACATCGAGGAGACCCCTTGTATGTTGGCAATATCCAACACTGTCAACATTCTGGTACTGAAAGAAGGGCCATATGCCAATTTGTGCCCATTGAGTCTGTTTTGAATCTCTTATCTTTAATGGCCCATCCTCAAATCATACTCCCAGGGTGTTTCTCTAGTTTATGCTCCCCTGGTCAACTTTTCATCCTCGATAAATCTCTCTATGACTTGTCTCAATTTAAATTTGGTGGTGAGGATGGAACATCCATAGCAGAGAACATCTCTAATTTTCTTAAATTTTGTGAATATTATGAAATCGATGATGAATATTTTTCTTCTATGTTTATTTCTCACCCTGAAAGGTCATGTTAATCGATGGTGTCATACCTTACCATTTTCGCCCATCCATTATTTTGATCAATTACTCAAGGAGCTTCATCAAGCTATTGATAGGTATGATTACCAAGATGTTTTTAACATAATCAATCAACTTATAATGAATCTTAATGAATCAATTAAGGATTTTTAAAATAGATTCATTCACTAATGTTGTGAGTTTCCTGGGGAAATGTTGGATTGGGATTTCCTTGAAGCGGATTTTGAAAATTTGGTTCGAATCTCTTTACACGATGAATCTAAACCCCCTGATGTTTTTTTTTCCCAAACTTTTGTAAATGTTGAGGCACCTCTAATTCTAGAGGAGGAACCTACTATTCCTTTTGTTCCTTGTCCTCCTCCTTTTCCCGTACCAATTTGGGTGCCTCCTTGTGATAATGTTGAAGTTGGGAAATCTAGAAATAAAACTCCTCATCTATCTTCCCAACCTTCTCCCACTTTCCATGATTCAGATCCAATGGAGGAAACCTTGGAATGGTTCATGGAGCCCAAGGTGAAGGCTAATCCCTTAATTTATGAAAATGGTATTGACACTCATAACTCTACTCTTAAATCTGATTTGAATTCATGTCATCCTGTATCATCTCTTTCTCATGATCATTTGCCCCATGATTATCTCGATCAACCTATTCCAAATCCAAACAACGATCACGTGCAAGACAATAATTTTTCACTAGTAGAGGAGAAGGAAAGTGAGGATTATTTTGATCTTTCTTCTATTTTCCAAAATCGTTTGTGTCGAGATTATGTTCTTCCATCCTTGGTTGATTTTGAATCTAAAAATCTCGGTGATGAATCAAATGAAATTTATTTACCTAATAAATCTAAAGTTTTGGGCATCTATCATTCTAATGATGATGACTATATTGATGTACATGGTGAATAATTCCCAAGTGCACCATTTGATCTCTCAACTACTCAAGAAGATTTTTTTTGGGAATATTTAGACCTCAAAGTTGGTTTGGTCCAAGAAAATTTTCTTATGGAAAATTCCACTTCACCTCACTATCCCTCGTGTTCTAATTTTTGTAATGCATTAACTTGCGAGGGAAATACTACACACTCTTCAAGTTCATCATCTAATGGGTTGTATTTTGAACTGACACAAGGTAGTGAGGCCATCCCTAATGAAGAAGAAGGTAAGGCGTTGATGAAGTATTCATTCCATTCATTATCATTTCTAGTCTTGTATGCATAGAATTCCTTATTATAGGTTACTCATGAAATTCATTCAATCTATTCATCCTTAGAGGTCCAATTAGAAGAACCTTATAACTTGGGTAATCTGTTTGTTAAAGCTGTAAATTTTGATAAAATATTTGATGTAGATGGATGCCATTGGATAATAGTGATATTGTTGAAATTACTAATTGTAGTTTCCCATACACCATGCATGACCTGATCCAATCTTTGATATCTCATTCTACAATCTTGGAAAGTTACAGGACTTATCAAGAATTCAAGGCACTTCAACTTCCGTTTGGTTATGTCAGGTTCTTGTGACTTTGGTAATGCCACCAAACTAAATCAGATTTGGATATTTTCACACAATTTTCTCCTTTGCATGGTTTCATTGGATGTAAATTCCTTATTGAAATAATTATGGTATTCTGGACATAACTCTTTTGACTTTCAAGATCCAGTTTCCGATTAGATTGAATTTTTTTTTCATCTAACTTATCTTCATGAAAATCTCTTGAATCTAACTTGGGTTTGGAGTGTATACATTCCATGAATACATAGATCCATTGAGTTGATCATTTTAAATATTATCATTGACCGAAATATCCATACCTATCAGATACTTTTGAAAACAGTTAACTACTAGTCCTTGTGAATGTTATAATGTTAATTATTTTCTTCATGGCACCAAATCTCCTCTTGAGTGTTACTGAATTCTTATGTTATTTTTAAAATAAAGTTCCTCTTTTTCACCCATCGCATATTTGTTGGTTTCATGTGTTTTTCGTACTAAAATTACTTTTTAATTAATTTAATGATTAAGATGTCAGTCAAGTTTGTCACCAGTTAGAAGAAAACGGTTTTCCACATTCAACATATGAAGAAGATGATTTTTTTTTTTGAAGCATTCACCAAGCCGTTCAAATTTATTTATCCTTGTTGTTTATTGATCAAGAGTCTTGTATTTTAATCAGTCCATTTGATCATGGTTCTTGTTCTAACAACTTCCATCCAAATGATCATTTTCCCACTAGTATATCTCATGAAAATTGTTTTACATTGAGTGATCCTTATGGTCTATCTTGTCAAAATTTAGACGCTTGTCAAGTAGTTGAGCCACTTTAGCCTCTGCTGATGGTTATGTCAAATCCTTGATATCTTAACAAGCTTGCTGGATATGATCATGTTTATTTTCCCTCACAAGATTCTCATATTTCCACACCATTAATTGAAAAATATTACTTTCAATGGTTTCAAGATTATCAAGACGAATGCTTTGAATTTCATGATCCAATATGTCATCATTTAGAAGCATCTCACTTGGAAATCCCTTTTTCTAAAAGCAAGTTCCGATCTCTCTTGATTTTTTCTAAGTGTTGTGAAACCAGCTCCAAAAATAGAAGAAAAGAGATATCAACGCCTTAGAAAAAATCCACTTAGAGGGGGAAACCTCCAATACATTACATGAATGAACAATTCTTGGATGATAAAAATTACAAAACCTCCTTTCTATATATAGGAGTCAATGGGGCCACAATGTAATCCTAGCCGACCTAACAATAATAATTTAAGGGCATAATAATAACAATATGGGGGTTACAGGGGTAAAATAATAACAATAAGGGGGTTACACTAAAAAAAATAAGGGACTATACTAGTAATATAGGGACCTAACATGCCCCTCTCCTTCAAAAAAGTGTTGTCCTCAACGCTTGAGTAGCTCTGGGTGCTTCCGTATAAAATTTTCATCCTCCCATGTAGAATCTTCAATGGGTAAGTTCTTCCACTTGATGAGATACTCTGAAATTGATCGATTTCGTAGCTGTCAAGTTATTTTTTCCGTGACCACTTCAGCTTCCAATATGATTTTTCCTTCCTCATCAAGTTCTGGCAATATTGTTTTAACTGGAATATTTTCACCTATAACCTTCTTTGAGCATGAAACATGGAAAACTGGATGCACCCGTGAAGAAGCAGGAAGCAACAATTTGTATACCATAGTACCAATCTTTTGCAACACCTTGTAAGGACCATAGTAATTTGGCGATAATTTTTATCCTTCTTAGCTTGCTTGAGGGAGATTTGTTTGTATGGTTGTAGCCGTAAAAATACCAAGTGTCCTACATAAAAAATTATCTCGCTGCGATGTTGATTTGCCTGTTGTTTCATTTGATTTTGTGCCAAATTCATGTTATCCTTTAAGAGCTGGAGAACTTCTTATTGATGCTCGATGTGATCTTCCACTGCTTGAACCTTCGAATTTTTTCTTAAAGATGATGTGATGGACGGTGGATGATATCCATAAAGTGCCATAAATGGGGTCATTTTTGTTGCAGTATGGAAGGAAGTGTTATACCACCCTTCAGCAAGAGGTAACCACTTCACCCATTGTGTTTATTTATCAGATACAAAACAACGAAGATATCCTTCCAAACATTTATTTACTATCTCAGTTTGACCATTGGATTGAGGATGATAAGATGAACTATGAGCTAATTGAGTACCCAAACAAGAAAATAACCCCGTCCAAAAATTTCCAGTAAAAATGGGATCTCTGTCGCTCACAATAACCCTTGGGTTTCTATGTAGCTTTTGAATTGTGTCCATAAATGTAGTAGCAACTGTACTTTCTTTAAATGGATGAGATAATGCACAAAAGTGTGCATACTTGGAAATTCTATCAACTACCACCATGATGACACTCTTTCCTTCGAACTTAGGTAAACCTGTGATAAAATCCATTGAAAACTCCTCCCAACGTTGACTTGGAATGGATAAAGGTTGTAGAAGACTCGGGGTCTTAATTGTCTCAACTTTATTCTGCTGGCAAATCAAACATTCCGCCACAAAATTTTGAATATCAAATTTAAGGCCATCCCAAAAAAATTATTTCTTCAGTCTGTGGTAAGTTTTTAAAAATCCTGAGTGTCCTCCTAAAGGAGAAGTGTACAATTCCAAAAGAATATTTTGTTTTAGTTGGGAATTCCTACAAAGATATAAGCGATCTTTGTACCATAATGAATCATTTTTCCAACTAAATGTATTAGATGTACTAGAATCTTGCTACAACTTTTGAATGAGTGTCCACACTTTTTCATCCTTCTTCCATTCATCCCTTGCTTCGGTTATCCAATCTGGTTGGATAACAGAAATGGCACAAAGCAATGCTTCTACCTCTTCATTTTTTCTTGAGAGTGCATCTGCAACAAAATTTAGCTTCCCTTTTTTGTATATTATTTCAAAGTCATAACCCAACATCTTTGTGACCCATTTTTGCTGCTCTTTTGAAGATAGTCTTTGTTCCAAATAGTGTTTAAGACTATCATGATCAGTTTTTACCTTGAACTGTCTTCCCATTAGGTAAGTATAAAAATTAGTATACATTAAGCATGCATACATCCTGATTCCCCTGATCTCACAATATTTAACTTCTTGCAAAATACATAATCATTCCACTGTAATATTTTGCAGAAAAATAATTGCACACACATGTGAAGCATAAATAAAAACAATCGCACATAACACAGTTGTTTAACGGGAAAGCTTGAAGATGAAAACCCAAACTATCATATATTATGTATCATGGAGATCATGTAACAATCTCATACAAAGATTAGTACATCAAGCTATCAATACAATCAATCGTCACACACTAATCAGGAAAAATCTGCAAATCCATGCACTAATTTTTGCCCTCCTTCTAGCATACCTCCAGCCTCCACTGCGCAATCCCTGCTGAATAATAGCTCAGAATTAATTCAAATTACCCTTACCTTGACTGTGCAATCCTCATTGGCAACTCCAATGTGTGTGTGATGCAATCAATGCATCACTATAGTCACAACAACAGATAGTCCATCTTGCCCTTTCACCTATCTCTCCACTGGGTCTCCACTGGAATTGCCATGTACCGTAGTTAACTGTTGTATTTTTCAGTTGATTAATGAGTTATTATTTGTGAATTAATTAACTAATTAATTCACTCCACTCTCACTAGTGTATCATTCAGTTAGACTAGATACAACTAGCTCAACTGAGTCTAACTGAGTTAAATCGAATACAACTCCATTAACTACTCTTCCAACTCTGTCATAACTCTGCCACTTGAGTTCTAACTGAGTCCTCTATGCTTGAACTCCAGTAAACCCTTGGGAATTGCGTAATTCCCTCAGTCCACTGATGTGCCACATCTGTGCACTGAAACAGAGTGCTCTAAGAGAATAAGTTGCTATTTAGAGTCTGATTATTATTAAGAGCTAATAATAATCGACATGCATATATTTTTAGATAGACGATCTATAAATAGACTTCACCAAATATTCTAAAAATAAAATTTCATATATTTTTCCAACTTTATCAACCATCCAAAAATAACATCCTGCAACTTCTGAAATATGATCACCATGTCTAAAAATAGACAGTCTAAAAATAGACTTGCGCCAAAAATAGCCTGTGGGCCCACTTAGTGAAGGAGACTCTTTTCACTAAGCTCATCATCTTGTTGAATCTCAAAACTCCCTCTCAACAAGATAGGGATTATCCTTCACCCTGATCCTACCTCTATGGTATTCGAATTTTCTCCTGGTGAGCGCCTTCGTCAGAATATTTGCATCCTGATCCTCCGTAGGAATGTACTAAAGCAACATGATCTTATGCTGCACACAATCTCTGATATGATGATACCGGGTATCAATATGTTTATATCTGTCATGAAACAAAATATTAACCAAGAGTTTAATGCAACTCTGATTATCACAATGTATCACTATGGGATCTAAATGTGAACCGAACAAACCAACCAGGATCTTCCTCATCCATAGAGCCTCACATGCAGCTTGACTTGCTACCATGTATTATGCTTCCGATGAACTGAGTGCCATGGATATTTGTTTCCTGCTGTACCAAAAAAATTTCGTAGATCCGATACTGAAAATCCCTCCTAATGTGCTATTTTTTTATGTTGGGCTTCCTGCCCAATCTGCATCCATGAAGCAATGCAACTTCACCTCATCCGTCTATCTATACCATAAACCATACCCAGATGTGCCCTTGATATATCTCAAAACATGCTTGCTTTCCTTCCAAAAGAGCTTTGTAGGCTTAACCATCGCTTGTGAAAGCTGTTTCACCGCATAGCATATGTCTAGTCTTGTATTAACTAAATACATGAGCGAACCCACCAACTGTCGATAAACAGTGGCATCGACTATCTCTTCCGATATAGCATTCTATTTCCTCCAATTTCCTGGAAGAAGAAGTGTCGATAGGCTTGCAGCCTTGCATGTGAAACTTCTCCAGTATCTCCCGGACATACTTTCCTTGAGACACAAACAATTCACCTTCCCGCTGCCATATTTCCAATCCAAGGAAATAATGGAGGCCCAAATCCTTCATCTCAAACTCCTTTGCAAGATCAGCCTTGCATGAGTGTATCAATTGCTCGTCACCCGTTAGTATTAAATCATCAACATAAAGAAAAATGATTAAAATCTTACCCTCCACCACAATTTGGTACAGGTTTGCATCCACCTCACTCTTGGTGAAGCCAAGTCCAGTGAAATAGCTATCGATCTGAGTGTACCAAGCACGTGGTGCTTGTTTCAGCCCATACAAAGCTCTTTTGAGCCTACACACATGCAACTCGCTGCTGAATATCTCAAATCCTTTAGGCTGCTCAATGTACACCTCTTCCTCAATGATCCCATTAAGGAACGCAGTCTTCACATCCATCTGATGAATGTGCCAACCCATCTGCACTGAGAGAGCAAGGATGGTCCGTATGGAAGAATACCTTGCGACAGGTGCAAAGGTTTCTTCATAGTCAATCCCCTAAATTTGTGAGAAGCCCCAGGAAAAAAATATTGCCTTATACTTCTCGACGCTCCCATCAACAGCTTGCTTTACCTTGTAGATCCATCTTGATCCTACAACTGATTTTCCCACCGACCTTGGAACAATCTCCCAAGCACTGTTTCTGACAATGGAGTCATACTCCTCCACCATGGCATCTACCCATGTGGGCTCTTGCACTGCTTCTTCAAAAGAAGATGGCTCTGTCACGATACACTTGCTCATAAGAGCCATGTATCCAGTAAATCGGTCAGGTGACTATCTCTGTCTATGCTGTGATGTAGGGACTCCTACATTCTGTGCCGCATCAACCTTTAGTCTCTCAGCTTCTGTGGTACGCTTTCTGCCTTGTCTGCTGTTTGGTTCTGCATGAGTGGACTCCTCCACTCCATGAATCTCCTCCTATGGCTAATCCACATCTAGAGGCTCATATTTGGGAACAAGAAGTTCCTCCCCTGCATGCAAGTGTACCTCCCTCTCAAGCAACAACTTCATGGCTTTCACCTCATTGAATTTTATATCCCGTCGCGCCATAGTCATCCAACTGTTTGGAAAATACACACGATAATTATGGGGTGTTTCTGTGTACCCCAAAAACATCCCAACTTCTGCCGTCGACTCCAACTTCTTCCTGGCATCCTTTGTCACATGAATGTAAACAAATGAGCCAAAAATCTTCAAATAAGAAATATCAGGCTTCTTACCAGTAAAGGCTTCTTCAGGTGTACTCATGCCAAGTACTCTATGAGGACAACGGTTTTGCACATAAACCGCAGTGTTGCATGCTTTCACCCATAAGTGCATCGGTAAGCCCTAGTCATGCAGCACCCACGATTGTTCTGCTCTTCCTCTCCGCAACCCCATTTTGCTATGGGTTATGAGGCGCTATGAGTTCTCTTCGAATTCCTTCTTTGCTACAAAAGTATTTGAATTCACCCGAGATGTATTCACCACCATTATAGCTTCGTAGAGCTTTCACTTGCTTCCCTGAATCCTTCTCCACCAATTCTTTGAACTCACAAAAATTTGAGAACATTTCACTCTTCTTTTGCATGAAGAAGATCTAAAATCTATGAGAATAGTCATCAACAAATATAACATAATACTTGTGTTTTGCTGTTGAAGCAATCGAGAAAGGTCCACACACGTCTATGTGAATTCTCTCCAGGATCACCGAAGCACGGTTCTTCTTCTCATGAAAGGTGGTCTTCACAAACTTACCCATAGTACATCCCTTGCACTGATCTGAATGTGCCAGAGTACCCTTGGGAATTTCAGTAGAAATCTGCTGCAAAATCTTCAAAGCGCCATGGTGAAGATGGCCCAATCTCTTGTGCCATAATTCGCCTTCATCCCAGCTGACCACTTCTTCTACTTTTCCCACCATTGCAGCACAACCATCTACCTCCAGCTTGTAGAGATTATTAATTAAAACCCCTATATTCTTGGTTTGACCCGCTGTTTTATGTCGAAGGAAGGCTTTTCCCTCACTGAAAAAAACATCATAACCTTTGTCTTCCAGCATTGCGACCGAGACCAAGTTCTTCTTCGGACTTGGAACATGCATAACATCCTTCAACAAGAATGGATTACCAGACTCCCTCTCAAAGGTAATGGTCCCAATGCCAGTCGCACTGTACTAACCATCGTCGCCCATCTCTATATGCATATGGAGGTCCTTCTCCTCCTAGTCACTAAACAACTCTTTGTCTCCCGTCATATGGAAAGACGCACCATTATCAAGATACCACACCGATCCCATTGTGCTTGAAACCAAGCATGCGATCAAGGAGAAATCAAACTCAAATTACTAGGCTAAGGCCTCTCCAGCTGCACCTCCAGCAACCTTCTTGTTCTTCTTCTTTTGTGGACAGTTAGTGGCGAAATTCCCATGTTCGTGATAGTGAAAACACTTCACTTTGGAAAAATCCTGCTTCTTGCCTTTAGCTTCGGATTTTGAAGGATATTTCTTCCCCTTCCCTTTCCTTGCTTTGGAAGCCAAAGCACAATTCTCTTCATCTTCATTCTTCGATGAAGATCCATGCCTACTACCCTGCCTTATCTCCTCTTGCATAAGATCCGACCAAAGTCGCTCCCATCCCGGCAGTTTCTCTCGTCCATTGACAGAGTCTTCGTAGCTATGCCAACTCTTCAAAAGCCCAAGGAGAGCCAAGCTCACCAAGTCTTCATCATCAACAGTGACCCCCACACTTCTTAGTTCATCCTTGCAGTAGACAAACTTCGTGAGGTATTTTGGAATACTGTCTCCCTTCTCCATTTTTATTTTTCTGAGCTTGTCTTTAAGCACAAACTTCCTCTGGTCGCTTCTGCTTTGGAAAAAATCTTTCAAAGCCTTCCACATTAAGAATGGAGTGGCTTTCTCATGAAATCTGGACACAATATGGTCCTTCACACCTTCCAACATAATTCTTCTTGTCTTTGCTGTCTTCTTTTTCCATGCATCAAGTAATGCAGCATCGCTAGATCTCAGCTTAGGAACATCGCTATCGATGAACTCCTTCAGTCCATTATCCTCCAGCACTGCCTCCATCCTGTCTTTCCAGGCTATGTAATTCAAGCTCCCATAAAGGGCATACTCCATTTGCAACCCATTGAAAGGCATTTCAATGTATACTCAACTTCTGCAGCAAATTCAAATTGTCCACCAGCACAAACTCACCAATTCTTCACAATTGCAATATTCAAGAATTAACAATGCTCCGATACGACGTAGAAATTAGTATACATTAAGAATGCATACATCCTGATTCCCCTGATCTCACAATATTTAACTTCTTGCAAAATACAAAATCATTCCACTGTTAATATTTTGCGGAAAACTGATTGCACACACATGTGAAGCATAAATAAAAACAATCGCACATAACACAGTTGTTTAGCGGGAAATTCTGAAGCTGAAAATCCCAACTATCATATATTATGTATCATGGAGATCATGTAACAATCTCATACCAAGCTTAGTACATCAAGCTATCAGTACAATCAATCGTCACACACTAATCAGGAAAAATCTGCAAATCCATGCACTGATTTGTTCCCTCCTACTAACCTGCCTCCACTGCGCAATCCCTATTGAAGAATAGCTCAGAATGAATTCGAATTGCCCTTGCCTTGACTGCGCAATCCTCATTGACAACTCCAATGTGTGTGTGATGCAATAAATTCATCACTATAATCACAACAGATAGTCCATCTTGCCCTTTCACCTATCTCTCCACTGGGTCTCCACTGGAACTGCCATGTACTGTAGTTAATTGTTGTATTGTTCAATTGATTAATGAGTTATTATTTGTGAATTAATTAACTAATTAATTCACTCCACTCTCACTAGTGTATCATTCAGTTAGACTAGATACAACTAGCTCAACTGAGTCTAACTGAGTTAAACAGAATACAACTCCATGAACTACTCTTCCAACTCTGTCATAACTCTGCCACTTGAGTTTTAACTAAGTCCTCCATGCATGAACTCCAGTAAACCCTTGGGAATTGCGTAATTCCCTCAGTCCACTGATATGCCACATCTGTGCACTGAAACAAAGTTGATCTGGATTTATGTAGGAACGCAACAGAATAAACATATAACCATAAATACAAAGATGCAGTGGAAATAACACTCCATTTCATTAATATCAAAGAACTAAAATTTTCTTACAGACAGAATGGAAATAAAACTAGCTGGGGCACTGGTAGCTATCTCTGAGAAGAGATGTGGTGGCTACAGGCCTTTGAACTGAGTTACAATGAGGCTCAAGGGCCTATTTATGATTTAGAAACAATGGGAAATCCTAAACAACCAAAACCCTAGCCCTAGGAGATGAAGCGCCAAAACTATGGGCCTCATTTGGGTAAATTGTTGTTTCAACTTCCCGGGGATGTAACTTTGGCATACGATCTCCATTTGACGCATACCATACCTTGTTAGAAAGATTTATCCGAGGAATACAAATTTCGAGTGAGCAACATCGATCCGTGGATCCATGTTGCTCCCCGTTTTCCCAAAAAACGTCGTTTAGGGCCTCAAAACGGCTCCGAAAGTTCAGGACCCAAAAAAATGCTAAAAATAGTAAGTTCTGCCGAAACTGAAAAACTGAAATAGATAATGGTGGGGCCCCAAGTGGAATAGGTGGGTGGCCACCAATATCCACCTGGATCATTCCTCCCCACTTAGGAAGCAATGGTCTGCATTGCATTAAGTTCCTCCATGAGATGAGGAAATTTCTGCTGAACTTGGTCCCTGGTGAACCACTTTCCTTGGTGCAGGAGTTGGCCAGCTTTGACAACCTGATACAGTTGGATCTTCTGTTGGCGAGTGTTCTTTATTTGCATGTCCATGATACAATTTGTGGTGGCATGTTGCATGAAGTCTGGGTTTAACTCTGTTTGTGTGAGTTGTTCTGCAATGTCAAAGGTGTCCAGTAGAGGTGGGAAGTAAGGATGAAGGCGGTCCACATTGAATACTGGGTGCAGACGAAGGAATGGTGGAATACTGAGCTCGAAGGCATTGTTCCCTACAACCTTGGTGATGGTGTACAGCCTGTATCGAAGCGGGTGAAGCTTGTGGTGGGGACTAGTGAGGCGCTCCTTCTGCAAATGTAGCCATACTTTGTCACCCACTTGGAAGTTGTGTGGCACCCGATGTTGATCATGGCGTTGCTTGTACTTAGCATTGGCTCTGTCCAATACATCATGAACCTGTTGGTGGATGTGTTGAATGCACTCGATGAAGCTATTTGCTTTGTCAACTTCAGACTGGACATGAGCCGAATCGTCCTGAGTAGCCGCAAATGGCATGGCTATGTCAATGGGGCATAGTGGCTAGAATCCCAAGACCACCTGAAAGGGGCTATGGCCGATTGAATTGTGGAGAGCCCGGTTAAAACTATGTTGTAAATAGGGGAGGCTCTCGTCCCATGTGCATGGATGCTTTTAATTTTACATGCGCAAAATGTTTACAATCATTCTGTTGATGACCTTTGTCTGGCCATATGTTTGGGGATGGAAAGTGGTGGACTTAGTGAGCTTAGTCTCCAACATTGACCAGAGGCTGGACCAAAATGTGCTGAGGAACCATCTATCCTGCTATGATATGATAGATTGTGGGATCCCAAAGTGCACCCACACTCATTTAAAGAAAAGTTTAGCAGTGGCTTCTGCTGTGATATTCTTCTTGCAGGCTGCCATAATGGCCATCTTCGAGAATCTGTCGACGACCACGAAAACACAATCCTTTCCATGCTTAGTAGAAGGCAGGCCTGACATATAATCCATGGAGATGGATTCCCAAGGTCGACTAGGGGTAGGTAGCAGAGTATATAGGCCTTGCTTCTTGATGGTCGGTTTGGCAATGACACAAGCTGTGCAGGATATGATGTGCTTCCCGACATCCTTTCGAAGGTTCGACCAATAGAAATACTTCTGCAGTACTACTACTGTTTTCTCGACCCCGAAATGCCTAGCGACTTGATTGTGGTGTGCTTCCCATATCATCTTGGCACACTCACTTGAAGGAACACAAAGGTGTCCTAGGTGACATAAAAGTGCATCTTGGAGGTGAAAATTTGGAACTTGCGTACCCCCCAAGAGTGCCTTGTAAGTGTGGCCGAATTTTGGGTCGCTCTCGTAGAGAAGCGGCCAATCAGAAGTCTCATGCCCACAAGAGTTGAGAATGGTGGTGAGCGCCACGATCGGTGGTCGGCTGAGGCAATCTGCAACATTATTGGTGCTACCCTTCTTGTACTTGATGTTCAAATGAAACTGTTGCAGATATGTGGACCACTTCTGATGGCGATCATTCTGCAACTTCCCTTGTGTCTGTATGAACTACAGGGGCCGGTGGTCTGTGTGGATGATTGTTTCCTTCCCCAAAATGTAATGCTTCCATTGTCGACAGGCTTGCACAATGGAATACATTTCTTTGTCATAAGTGGGATACTTGCGAACTGTCTCAGACAATGTCTCACTATGATATGCCACTGGATGTCCTTGTTGAGTAAGAACTGCCCCAATAGCATAGTCAGAGGCATCTGTCTCGATCTCAAATGGCTGCTGCAAGTCTGGTAAGGTGAGCACTGGGGCAGAACAGAGGCGATTTTTCAATTCTTTGAACGCCTTCTTTTGAGGTTCCGACCAAAAGAATTTTTCTCTTGCTCCTCCTTTGGTGACTTGACTCAAGGGCCAAGTGATATGAGAGAATCCCAACACGAATCTGCGGTAGAAATTAGCAAGACCCAGAAAGCTGCGAAGCTCTGTTATAGTGGTCGGGGCTGGCCAATCCTGAATGAATTGGATCTTGGCTGGATCCACATGCACCCCCCTTTCATCAATAATGTATCCCAGATATTGAACCTGGGTCATGCCAAAAGTGCACTTCTCCAAATTGGCACACAACTTGTGTTTCTGCAGTGTTTGGAGGACTTTTCGGATGTGGTGAAGGTGCTCTTCCCAAGTTTGGCTGAAGATTAGAATGTCATCCAAGTACACCACTACAAATGAGTTGGTGAATGGTCGCAAGATGTCTTCCATCAACCTCATGAAGTTTGCGGGAGCATTCGTCAACCTAAAACGCATGACCAACTATTCGAAAAGGCCTTCCTTGGCTTTGAAGACAATCTTCCACACATCAGAGGGTTCAATTGGTACCTGGTGATACCCATACTTCAAGTCGATCTTGCTGAAATATTTTGCACCTTTGAGTTGGTCCAGAAGGTCATCAATCCATGGGATCAGGTACCTATTCCGGGCAGTGATCTTGTTCAGTGCTCGATAGTCAATACATAGTCTCCACGTCCCATCCTTCTTTTGTACCAACACGATCGGCTCCCACAGGACGATGAAATTGGTCAGATGTGACCTTTCTGCAGCAGCTCCTGAATCTGCCTCTTGATTTCATCGTTCTCCAGAACAGAGCGCCGATAGATCGGTCCATTGGGTAGCGACGCACTTGGGGTCAGATCAATCGGGTGCTTGACCTGATAGTGCAGAGGAACCCCTGTGGGTGAGGTGAAGATGTCCCCGTACTCCTCCATAACCTTATCCATTTGTTGTTGTCGTGCAGAGGAGCCATGTTTGGAGGTTGTGGCCACAGTCTTCTTCTTGCCCTGGGGGTGGATCATCAGGAAAACAAATTTCCTGGTTTGAGAAATGAGCTTACTGCATTGTTTTGCAGTAGCCAAAGAGATAGCGGTAGGTGGTGGTACCTCTAGTATCCTGTACAACTTATTTCCCAAAGTAACAATAACAGTGCAAGGCCAAGACTCATACACAACATGATGCTTCCACAAATATGGTTGTCCTAATAATACATCAGAAACATCAATAGGAGCAACGTCACATAATACCTCATCCGTGAAGGGCTTGATGCTATAGGGAAGGTGGCACTGCTGGCTGACGCGGAGATCTTGTCCTTGGTGAAGCCACCCGATGGTGTATGGATGTGGGTGAGGTGTGGTCGGCAAGCCCAACCGCTTCATGACGTCTGCTAAAATGAGGTTCTTTTGGCTCCCATTGTCGACAATGAACTATACCTGGGAGCCCTTTACCCACATCTGGGAGTGGAAGAGACATTCCTCCTCCTCTGGATCTTCTGGTTCCTCCTTCTGGATCTTCATAGTGGCAACAGTGGCATTGGGCTCTGCATCAATAATATTTTTCTCTTTTTCATTCCCCTTGTCAGGTTATGATTCAGAGTCGGAGCATGCATCTAACTCATAAGCCCTCATCTCGGCCACCAACGATTGCTTGGCCCAACACTCACTTGTGTTGTCAATGGAGCTCTTATGGAACTCACACCACTTTCCCATGTCCTTCTTTGGCTTTGCAGTGTTTTTGTTTTCTTGTGGCTTCGATAGGTTGTCTTGAGTCACCATGCCTTGGCTTTGTCCTTTGTTTTGTGGTTTGGGAGCACCTTTCCCTTGCTTTTGATTCGCAGATCCAAAGTATTGCTTCTTCTATTTGAATTTTTGTTCAATCTTGGCAGCATACCGGTATGCTGTACCAAGTGAGGAGATGTCGAGGAACTCCATTTCCTCCTGAATGTATCTGTGCAAAAAACTGTGATACTTTAGCACCAGATGTTCCTCTGAATCTTTGATACCTAACATGGTGCACAGGGTATGGAACAAATTCGTTATCTCATGCACATCTTGATCCCTTTATTGTCGCAGCGTGGTCCATTGTATGTACTTGTTCTCATAGCTCCCCACGGGATAGTATTGTTCCTTGATGGCATCTCGGAAAGAATTCCAAGTGGGTACAGCCGACAACAAAGAGGGTTCTGTCTCATCCTTTTTCTCATAGTGGGTTTCCCACCAGTCCTTGACATGGGGGGCAGCTTTGAGGAGTGCAAAAATAATCTTCTCCCTGTCGGAAAAGTCATGAACTAATAAATATCCTTCTAATAGATTCAACCATCTATCTACAAAATTTGCAACTATTTGACCCTCAAATATGGGAATGTCAAAATTTACTTGTACCTTAAAAGGAGTCACACCTCCAGAGTGGCTACTGGATGAAGATGAGCTGCCAATGGGTAGCCATTGAAGGATCTGGGCAAAGTTATCCATCATCGCGTTCCTTTGTTTTTTGAGGGCCTCCTCGAGAAATATTTTGATAGGATCTCCTGCTCCCTCATCTTTATTTTCGTCCCCCATGGGTGTCTGTCAGGGTTTGTGAGGCTGATCTTGCAAAGGTTCCACCAGATCAAGCCCTAACTCCTTATACCCCGACCTCGTTGGGGACATGCAAAGAAGGATCAAGAAAAAGCAGACCAATTTGATACCATTGATCCGGATTTATGCAGGAACGCAACAGAATAAACATATAACCATAAATACAAAGATGCAGTGGAAATAACACTGCATTTCATTAATATCAAAGAATTGAAATTTTCTTACAGACAGAATGGAAATAAAACTAGCTAGGGCGACGGTAGCTATCTCTAAGAAGAGATGTGGTAGCTACAGGCCTCTGAATTGAGTTAAAATGAGGCTCAAGGGCCTATTTATTATTTAGAAATGATGGGAAATCCTAAACATCCAAAACCCTAACCCTAGGAGATGAAGCGCCAAAAATATGGGCCCCGTTTGGGTAAATTGGTGTTTCAACTTCTTGGGGACGTAACTTTGGCATACGATCTTCGTTTGATGCATACCATACCTTGTTAGAAAGATCTATCCAAGGACTAAAAATTTTGAGTGAGAAACATGGGTCCACCATGTTGCAGGTCCACCATGTTGCTCTCCGTTTTCCCAAAAAACGTCGTTTAGGGCCTAAAAACGGCTCCGGAAGTTCAGGACCTGAGAAACTGCTAAAAATAGTAAATTGTGCTGAAACTGAAAAAATGAAAGAGACAATGGTGGGGCCCCAAGTGGAATAGGTGGGTGACCATTAATATCCACCTGGATCAAAAGTGCTCCAAGAGAATAAGTTTTTGTTTAGAGTTTGATTATTATTAAGAGCTAATAATAATCAACATGCATCTATTTTTAGATCGACAATCTATAAATAGAATTTTTCCAATATTCTAAAAATAGAATTTCATCTATTTTTTCAACTTGATCAACCATCCACAAATATCATCCTGCAACTTCTGAAATATGACCACCATGTCTAAAAATAGACATAATCTAAAAATAGACTTGCGCCAAAAATAGCCTGCAAACCCACTTAGTGAAGGCGACTCTTTTCACTAAGCTCATCAACTTGTTGAATCTCAACAGTAAGTTCACCATTTCTTTAGTGCATGCAGTATTGCTAACATTTCCTTCTCATAAATAGCTTTCTGTAAATACTTTCCTTTGATTGGATGACTTTCAAAAGCAATGGGTCTTCCTTCTTGCATTAAAACAACACCAATTTCATTTCTTGAGGCATCACATTCCACAATAAAGGTTTTTGTGAAGTCTAGCGTAGCTAAGACCAGTGCTAGGCACATTGACTCTTTAAGATGTTCAAAGGCCTTAGTTGCTTCAGGAGTCCATGAAAATGTATCTTTCTTCAATAATGTTGTTAGAGGTGTTGCTATTCTCCCATAATTCTTAACAAACTTGCGATAATACCCTGTTAACCCGAGAAGTCCTCACAACTGCTTTATGGTTGTGGGGACTTTCCATTCTTTAATGGCTTTAATTTTGTTAGGGTCTACCTTAACACCTTCGTGAGATACAATATGACCCAGATATTCCAACTCTTGTACCCCAAAAAAACATTTGGATGTTTTTGCATATAATTGTTTCTCCTGCAATAGTTTGAGCACCCTGTCAACATGTTGAACATGGTCCTTCCAAGACCTACTGTAGATTAGTATATCATAAAAAAATACTAGCACAAATTTTCTAAGGAAGGGTTTGAAAATGGAATTCATCAACCCTTGAAATGTAGAAGTTGCATTAGTAAGACCAAAAGGCATGACCAAAAATTCATAATGACCCTCATGAGTTCGAAACACTATTTTTGGAATATCTTCAGTCTTCATTCTAATTTGATGATATCCTGAACGAAGATCCAACTTGGTAAAATAAATTGCTCCATGTAATTCATCCAATAATTCATCAATCACAGGAATGGGAATTTATCTTTAATGGTGAGGTTATTAAGCTCCCTATAATCCAGACAAATGTGCCATGATCCTTCCTTCTTGTGTACCAATACTACAGGAGCAGAGAAAGAACTTTGACTAGGTTGAATTATACCAACCTCTAACATTTCTGCAATCATACGTTCAATTTCACTCTTTTGGATATAAGGATATCTATAAGAACTGATGTTTGGAGGAACACTTCCTGGAATCAAATGAATAGCATGATCATGATCACGAATAGGTGGGAGTCCTTTGGGAGTTTCAAAAACCTTGGAATGATTGTTCAAGACTTTTTGGAGATCTGCAGAAATAGTTGATTTTGATGTTGGAACTTCTAGTGAGCATAATTTTGCAATTACGCCTCGCTGTTCTTTCTTTAAAAGCTTTGTCATGACACTAGAGCTTATTATCTTTCCTCGCTTCCCTACAATACCCCGTAATTTGACTTCCTTTCCTTCTGAAAAAATTTCAAGAAAAGTTCTTGAAAATTAAAAGCTACTGTCCCCAAAGATTGTAACCATTGTACTCCTAGTACAACATCAGGACCTCCCATAGGAATGGAAAGCATTGGAATATTCAATACATATTCCCCCATGGTTAGCTTGATATTATTGCATTTTCCAGATCAATTTATAGTTCCTCCATTTGCAACCATCACTTGACATTCTGGTGCTGGGTATAGGAAACAATTCAATTCCTTGGCTACATTATAATGAATAAAATTATGGGTACTACCTGAATCAATCAATACTATTACCTTTTTCTTCTTGATATGTCCTTCTATCTTGAGAGTTTGAGGAGTAGTAATTCCTGCCAATGCATTACATGATATGGTTGGACTCATTTCTTCCTCTTCTAGGGTTGGTTCCTGGTGTATATCCTCTTCTTGTTTAGTTTCTTCTTCCTCTTCACAATCTATGTAAAATAATTTCTTCTTAGCACACTTATGACCTTTACTGTATTTTCTATCACAACTGTAGCAAAGCCCTTTTGCTATTTTTTCTTCAAATTTTTGTGGTGTCAACCTTGTAGGTTGTGGAAATCTAGGAGTAGCAACAGTTCCCTCTTTATAGAAGTGAGTGGTGGGCTTCCTTGTCGCCATAATTTTACATTCAATTTTTCTTGCCAACCTGAATGCCTTCTCCAATGAATCAGGTTCCAAAACATGAACTTCATCATGTTGGATGTTATCCTTTAAAGTACCTATGAAGAGATCAGTCCTGTGTTCCTTTGGAATATCAGTTACCCTTATATTCATTTTTTGGAAGTCCTCAATGTGCTCCCCCACTAAACCCTTTTGTTTGAGATTTATCAATTGGCTAAAGAAGGTGTTGCTCTTTGTATCCTCATAATGTGCTATCATTTCCTCCGTAAAAATTGACCAAGTGACAATTTTTTTACGGGAGAAAAGCCATCGATACCATACAAATATATTTTGTTCTAAATGTAAAGTTGCAATGCGTACCTTTTGTGTGTTTTGCACGTTATGGAGATTAAAATATTGCTCCATCTGTAGTATCCATGTTACAGGATCCTTTCCATCAAACTTCCTCATATCCATTTTTGGAATATGGTGGTTCTTCCCGCCAACATTAGAGTTTATGAAATCACGATTAACATTTATTTTGTTCTCATCATGAGTTTCCTCTACTATATTTTCACCATTAGGAAACATTTCTTGTATCAACTTTGTCAAACGTTCCATGTCTGCTTTTAGATCATTCTTCATGTTTTCCATTTTTTCATCGATCTTAGCTTCCATGTCATCCATCTTAGATTCCATGCCATCTTCCATGCCAGCTATCTTAGATTCCACGCATTTCTTCAAACCATCCATCTTAGTTTCCACGTCTTTCTTCAAAACTGCCATGTCATTTTATGTTGCTCTTTGCGAGAGCGAAATTTGTTGCACTTGCTCTTGTAATTTTGATATGTCATGTTGCCATTTTTCATCTTCATGAGTCATAGTAGAGCCTTCTAAAGGATTAATGGGTGTTGAATTATTTTTAGGGGCCATTTTAGAAACCACTACTGATATCTATTCTACAATATGCCCCTGGAATCAATTCAACTTGATTCTTCAAACAAGACTTATGCAATTCGGGGAAAAAAAAATACACACCTTTTACTTGCTTTTGCAGATCTCTATATTGAAATTGAATTATCTCTATAATTGCGGATCCTAAATATCTAAAATTTGGCCTCGTAGTAGCCCTCTTAAGCTTCTTTCTAATGTCACAGGTTTGACCTGATTTGGATTCTTCAAGACAAAGTTATGTCCAATCTCCCACAATGACCCAATTATGGACTAGTTCAGTAGAGCGAACTTGTATGACTTGCCACGTGTCACTGTTTCCTCCTTTGGCTCTAAAATTGATAAACAGGAAATGTCCACTTTTTACAGCATTCCAATCCGATGCTCAGAGAGAGAGTTATGAATATTTTCCCACGATAACCTCTTTGAGATGAAATTCGGGAGCCTGAAAAAGACCTAACTTCCACAGATCATATCTATGAATATATTGCAAACCAAGCTTTGAAATTTTGCGACAATGTTCCTAGGGATTTTTGCTACGCTCTCTAAACATTTTAGCTTCTGAATCTTCATAGAAAAAAAATTATAGCAAAATTTCTGCGATGACCTTTTTAGGTTAAATTCAGGAGCCTGCAAAAAGCCCTAACTTCCACAGATCATATCTCCGAAAATATTGCGAACCAAGCTCTAAAAGCTTTCTACGATGTTCCTCATGGTTTTGGCTTCTTACTCTAAAAATTTCAGCTTCTGAACCTTCGTAGAAAAAATGTTATAGCGCAAATTGCACGATGACCGGTTTGGAGTAGCGAAAACCCTAGAATCCAAAGCTCTGATACCAAATGTTGTGAAACTAGCTCCAAAAATAGAAGAAAAGAGATATCAATGCCTTATAAATAAGCCACTTCGAGGGCGAAACCTCCAATACATTACATGAATGAAAAATTCTTGGATGATACAAATTACAAAACCTCCTTTCTATATATAGGAGTCAATGGGGCCATAAGGTAATCTTAGTGGGGCCACAATGTAATCCTAGCCGACCTAACAATAATAATTTAGGAGAAAAATAATAACAATATGGGGGTTACAGGGGTACAACAATAACAATAAGGGGGTTACACTAACAACAATAAGGGACTATACTAGTAATATAGGGACCTAACACTAAGGAAGACAATACAAGTGCAGTTATATTCACAAGGAGTCATCAAGTTTTGTCTTCCTATGACTTTTATCGAAAAGGTAAGGTGGAAGGTTTGGTAAAGTCAGGTAATATGGTACATATTTCTTTCTTTAAGAAATACCTTATATTATATGTGCAATATTTTCAAGTTCCTATCTTTTCTTTTTCACATTATTATATTTTAGTTTTCATTGCTCGTATCTTTGTGATTACAGGTTGGGACCAATCATGGTGGCTTCATTGGAAATATCATTACACTTATCCCTAACCTTATACAATATTAGGTTAGGAGTAGGCTTAGTTGCATTCAATTTCCTTTGAATTACATCCACCTTCTTTCCTTCTCTCCATCTAGTCTTGACATTTTTTTGTTTGTATGATGTTTTTAGCTTCAGTCTCCATTTTCTCTGTATCTTGTTTCTACTTTTAGTTTTGTATGTATTTTTTTTCATGTTTTCTTAAAAATACCATGAATGAAAGAGAGCATTGTCCAAAATACTTTTTGGTGTAATAAAAGGTAAGTGTGACAACTACAACGATTGACTTTTTGTTTGTTCTTCTTCTTTGCTTGGGAAATGCCATAGGTTGAGGTAAGTCCAAATGGAAAATATGATTCATCCAATAGGATAACCTTGAAGGAACTTATTAGATCTATGCTTATTCTAGCACCTGAATTGGTCAACTTGGTATATGTCAACTTGTGTGTTAATGCTTGTCCAATCTAGTAGAGAAGGGATAAAGGGAAAATCTAAAGCGAGCAAATCTATATCAAAGGTCTTAAAATACTTCTTTGAATGGGAAACCTCCTCTGCTCTCAATAAGTCAGGATCCCTCTTCCTCTCATTGAAAATAATAAGTGCCAATTTATAGTTCTACTAAATAAATAAATAAATGGTGAAACAAGAGAAATTATTCCTACGTAGGGAGGTGAAGCAAGTGACTTCACCAAGGTATTGTCTAGGCTTGTTGGTAGTGAAGCAATGTTTGTGCTCCTGAAGTGTCTCTATCGAGGTACTGCCCAGGCCTACTAGAAGTGGAGCAACACCAAAGAGGAAAACTATGTACTCTGAAAATTATAAACTCGCCACACAAATTACCCTTTCCTGGATTGAACTGACTGTGATACAATGTATCTTTGTGCGAGATCAAAAAAGTAGAGAAAAGAGAAGATGATATGTATGAAATCAAGTCAAAAGGGGGAACTTGGGGCAATCAATACTTCCTAAAGGTATGGCCCTTAATTGAAGGATATTCCAGGGCAAAGAAGCTGAAGTCTACGCAGTGGTTTCCAAGTGTTGTCGCTGCTACAACACCCTCCAAAATTTCACTATATACGAATTTTAGAGCCTATTATCATCATCGTATCTAGTGTTTCGTTGATCACCAAGTGTCACCTCATGTAATTATATGAGTTTCAAGTTTCCTTGAATTATCTCAAGTGTTGTTGCATTGATTAGAACATCTTTAGGTGCATTTCATGGTCATAACATCTTTGTTGTTGTGAAACGAAATTTTTGGGTAGCATTCACACACAGTTCACTCGTGGTACTTGGGGAATATGTACAAAGTGTATTTTTTATGTATATTTATCATTGTTCAATCTTATCTAAATTTTCTCAATGATTTGGTATGAGTTTCACATGGTTTTAAGTTTAAACTCATCTTGTTCACCCTTTTCCTTATCACCAAAACTTAGAAAAATTTTGGTTGCAAAATGAGCTCATTAAGGCTAAGAGCGCATGAGCACATTCCAAAGCCTTGATGGGAGACCCTTTATTGTTAGGAATTACACCCTTTTCCCTCCTTAAGATTTGGGAAAACTCCCAAAGCACGAATCCCCTTCCTTATACCGAACTGTGCCCTCCAAAATAACTAAGTCTTCTGTGAGTGCACTCCTTCGACTTGAAGAAGTGAAACCTCTTTGAGCACATTGGGATACCCTAAAGACTTGAAGTTAAATCCTTCAACCTTCCCTGATGCTCCATGCACACTTCAGGTGTTTGAGCACATGAGCGCAATCTGAAGGCATGAAGCCTCACCCTTTAGCCTTCTGACTTGCACCATGTGCCCACTTTGGTCTCTTGAGTGCATATGAGTGCACTCTGAAGGCACTAAGCCTCCCCCTTCAGCCTTTATAATTGAGCCATGTACCCTCTTTGGTATCCTTTAGCGCACTCCTTCGATATGATGGAATGTGCCCTCCTTGAGAGCACTCCTTCAACCTGAAGGAATGCACCCTATTTCTCTCACTTGAGCACACAACACACTTGGGAAGACCAAATCCTTTCCCTTTGTCCTTTGAACTTGCGACATGCGTTGTGCCTTGACTGCCTTATTCCCTTGAGTGCATGAGCGCATGAAAAAGCCTCAAAGATTCCCTTCTTCAGTGCTTCAACCTTTCAAATTGCGCCCATGCACCTAGAAGCACCTTTGACCCTTTTGAGCGCACTGAAAAGGCATAAACATAAAATATGCATAAAACATGGTATATTAGGAGATTTTCAGGTTGATAGTTGCTTGTCATGGGTGATTTTAGAAGTAAGTATTTGAGGGACCGTGTGGTAAGCACACTGTTATTCATCCATAATTTTCACTATCTAAAGATGACTAAGTATCGGTTCTAGATTTCTAGAAACAAAGTTCATGAACATTGTGAGTTATAGAAATCTCACGATCTTCATTACCCTTAGGATAAATTTTCACTATTTCATCATTCCATCGTGTCAAACTCAGCTCACCCATCCTAGAAGACCCATCGTGGACAATTTCACTCATTATCACTATGTTTCGCCACCTTTGGCCTCAACCCTCTATTTTTGTTTTGCCTAAACTCCTCCATTGTCCATCTATTGTTTTCAAGGGCATTTTTCTTGGTTTCATGACCTCCATGGTTAAACATCAACAAGGCTTGTATCTTGGTACTCTTACACCTCTTCCTATCCTTAATATACCTTCACAAACACTCCCCATCACTCCTATCCCTCAAAATCATCATTTTTCAACAAAACCTAGTTTATTGCCCTAATTTGACACCTTTTTGAGACTTGGCATATGTTTTGACATTTTGGACCCCTTCCCCTCACTAAATTCTTGAAATTCCACTTTCCCCTACTCCCTAACATCTATCCCTATCCCCTAAAATTTCCCCAAGAATTTAGACAACCCTTAACCCCTTCATTCCACTCCCTTTGCAAGGCGGTCCTAAATCCCCACGACAAACCCTAATTTCCTCTTCCAACTAAGCTAGAGTTAGATATGAAAAGGAGGAATAAGAGAAAAGGATTCACTTGATAGACCATGTCAGCAAGCATACTTCCATACCAGCTCATAATCATCATTCCTCCATCATTTTACAAAGAATTCATTCCAAGAGACAAGCCATGTGTCACACCTAGGGCCAGTTTTTCTCAAAAATGTATTTCTGGCCAAACAGAGATGGATTTGGCAAAAGTGAGAGAGGTTTTTGTCCAAAATAGGTTCAAGAAGAAAAAACTCCTTCATTTTTTACACAGGTATGATATTTTGGGAGAAATGTAAAAGATACAAGTATCATGGGAGAATTTCTGCACTGCTGGAGTAACCTTGGAAAAATAATTTTTTCTCATAGCTGGAGTGTCCAAATGAATTTCTTGATGGATCAAAGGACAACTAGACTTGAAGAGATTTACAATGAGCTATCCTAAACTAAATTTTTAGTTAAGGAAGGCCTCCAAAAGTTGTCTGCAACAGTACTCTGCATTTCAGCACCATCACTCGGCACTTTTTTAACCAGTCCTAGGAGAATCAACTTTTGACAAAGCAAATCAACTCCAAATAGGAAAAAAATTTCATATTTGGAAAGTATATTCAACAAGCTTTCCAAAAAGCTATCCCAGAGATCATTCCAACACTGGGAAGCCCTCCCAATGACTTCTACAAAAGGTGTTACGCACCTGTGTTACGCTCATGTTTGTTACGCTCCTGCCTATTACGATCCTGGTTGTTACGCTACTGGTTGTTACGCTCCTGTCTGTTACGATCCTGCTTGTTATGCGCCTACCTGTTATGCTCCTATCTGTTACACTCTTGTGTTACGCACAGGCATAATTTCTCTAAAAATTGGTAAAAGAAGCCAAAATTTCGATTTTTCACCTTCAAAGCTTCTACACAAGTCAAGACACAAGAGGAGGCTGGGTGACATCAAAAAAACCTCAAAATACTAAGTGCACTTCTGGAGAGTTTAATCTTGCCTTCATTTTCACAACCTTGCCCTCACTTCACTCATTGCAACCTTTTGACCCAAAGGCCCTCAAACAGTTTTCAAAAAATCCTTATGTGCTAAAGAACTAGCCACCATGTCTGAAGCAGAGATCCACACAAGCGGTGATGAAAGTCAAAGACCTACCGAGCCACAACAAAAAATCAAGAGACAGATGCAAGTAAGACAAAGGTTGAAAACATTGAGGAAAATGCAAGAGAGATATGATAGCATGGATAAAAGTGATGAAAATGGTAAGGAAAGTAGGGCAGAAAAGAGTGTTGATGATGAGCAAGATGACAACCAAGGGGATTATGAAAAGAACAATGAAAATGACAGTCAACAGGAAAGTTTCCAAGACAGCCAAGAAGGAGATTATTTTGAGCATAACAGTGAGCCCAATCATAGTGACAAAGGTGCTGAAATAAATGAAGAAAATAATGATGAAGAGATAGGGGAAGAGGGTGAAGAAACTGAAGACCAAGAGCAAACAAATAATAAGGGTGAGACGGAGTTGAGGGTGAAGACATTGCCCAAGATAGTGACCCTACAAAGATTGCAAATAGTGATACATAAGATGAAATTGAGGGTGAATACAGTGGTTCAAAAGATGAAGAAGAGGACATTCATGAAGACAAAAATGTATCAAGCAATGATCAAGGCACCTCTTACATTAGAAAGGAGAATCACTGGGCACTATGAACGAAGAAAACACTTTGCAAGGAAAAAACTCAAAACTACCCAAAATGAGGGCCCAACACAAAATGATGAAAAGGAACAAGCTAGGCTTAGTATTTTGGCCCAATATTTTCTACAGGTCTCAAATGACCCATGGGGCACCTACCTACCAAATTTGAGGCAAATTGGGAAACTTTTTGTTTTTTTCCAAATTTTGACCCCTAGGAGCGCAACACCCTAGGTGTTACGCACAAAATTGGGGCATCCTTAGCTGCTGAAGTTTACATTTTTTTATTTTTCACATCACCAATAGTCTACCCACAAAATTTCAGGTCAATTGGAGCATTTTTTCCCCCTCAAAAGGTCAAAAAACACCTCAAATTTGACCTTTCTGCCTCTTTTTTAGAGCAAGTGTTACACACAGAGCAATGTTGGGAGATTTAATTTTTGAGCCGGTAAATGGAATCCATTCAGCACAAATCATGTATTTTTGGAGAGTAGACTCATCAATCTTTCCAAAGAGCCATTATAGGTCCAAATCTGATGCCGGGAAGGGGTCCAAAACTTAGCTACAACAGACCCTATTTTTTGCTGAAAAGGTGTTACACAGGAGCAGCCTTTTGCCAAAAAGTCAACAAAACAGACGGATTGATGGCAAAGGAGTTTTTTAATATTTTCTTGGAAAAATCACTCTTGATTTGATTGAGGAGTTATGTTTGGTGTTTTTCATTTATTTTCTTATCAACTATGTATCTTGGGCATTGCATGGTCATTAAGCACATTTCTGGCATTTATGATTAGATTAGGGTTTCTGGAAGCCTCTTAGGGATTCCCACCTCCTCATCTACTCCATAAATAGAGCCTAAGGCTCTCATGTATTAGTTGGATTTTGATGAGTTATGCTAAAGCAAATACATAGTCTCTTGGAGTTTTTGATAACAATTTGATGTCTTGGACCTCACGCATGCCCTGGTTTGCTTGTTGATGGAGAGAGACTGTTTGTGGGATCTATAAGCTTGGTTGATGTTGAATTTTTTCTTATGTTCAGGTTTTCTAGTTTTCCATTATGTTTTCCATCTTGCTATTTTGCAGTAGGACAAAAAATTTAGATTAAGAAATGTTTTCTGATGGCACCTTACTTCTGTTTGTCCTTCACTGCTTCAATGATTTCTCCTGTTGAGATATGTTAGGGAATCCATCTCTTGCTCTCTAAGAAGTTCTTAGCTTGTCAATTTCTTGAATGGTTTAGATCAGTTAGTGTCAAGTATGATTTATGGCTAGCCCTACATATTGTGGCCACTGAAATACTCTGTCCTTGGAATCACCTCTTTAAAGCAGCTTTGCCTAGGTTTGTCAAAGAAGTTTGTTTGAATCATGCTCTTTTCTTACACTAGCTAAATTTGTTTCAAGGAAACTTCACAGCTATAACTCTAGATGTTTAGAGTTTTCTCTTCTTCTATGGTTATAACTACTTGTGCATCTTAAATGTTTTTCTGCTCTTAATGATGAAATATATGAAAGTTAAATAAGTTTCTTGCCTTTCTATGTTTCATCTAAGTGTTTGTCTTAGTCAATTATCTGCCTTCAGTTTGAAATCAAATGGATTAGGTTTTGCTTATGCCTTTTATTCTCTTGCTATGCTCATAAATGTTCTAACTCTCTTAGTTTACAATTACATAAAGTATTCAGTTTTTTCCCTTTATTAGCTTATTTTCCCCAAGCTTAATGTTCACCTTGTGACCCTTCACAACCTTAAAAGATCCACCAACCAAGTTAAAATTGCCCTGAAAATGCTCTTGAAACTGTTGAGCTTCAAAGATGTTCTTTCTTCCACCACATTCCACTCCATTTCCTTTGTTCATTATTAATCACAGGCTCAAATGATCAGTAGAATTAGTTTAAATTTCTTTAAGAATGAATATCATGACTAACTTGCTATGTTTTTATGATTTTGTCATTGTAGTACTTTTTGAACTAGATCTAGCTACAGAATGCAGATATTCTGTAGCTAGTTTTCGATTCTGCAACTGTCTTCATGTCTACGCAGGTTCCAGGTGTCATCTTGGAGAAAAACACATATGGGCGTATTCCACATCATTCCCTCATCATTTGTTGCTCTCCGTGAAGTTTGAACTCAATTCTGTAGGCGGTTATGTACGTGGGAACTCAAACTAGGAGAGAGACTCCTAATAGGACAAGGATAGTCCAGATGTCCTTAATTCTATTACGTGACCACCATCAGAGTCCTAGTTTGGTTTTTATTTGGAAAGACAATTATCCCTAGGTTATCTCAAGACATTTATGTAATTTTAATTATAAATATGGCTCGGGAAACCGAGGGACAAGGTTAGATTTTGTATTTGACTGCTAGATTTCAGAAGTATGAAAACACTCTGTTTTGAAGTAATTTCTCTCTAATGAAAGAAGTATCACTTTATTGAAAGCACTGAGTCAGTCTTGAAGTAGATTTTTCATGCTACTCCAGTGGCAAAGGGCCCCTGCCTCCTGAGTAGCCTTGTTTATATGGTTTAGATAAGTATTTTAGTCTCATTTTTTTCATTTCTAGCTTAAACACGTTTCTGAAGTTTATGTTTCATGCTTGTTTACATTGATCATCATAGCTAGACTTACTCTTATAAACTCTTCCAAAATATCATCACAATGAATAAGGCATAGCTATGGTGTTGTAGGTTTTAGTTGCATTTCCTTTCGAATTTTATGATTTATGCTTGTTTACACTAAGTGTCACAACCGGTCTTACTCCTACAAACTCTTCCAAAACATCATTAACAATGAATAAGAAACAGCTGTGGTATCTTAGATTTTAATTGTATTTGCTTTCAAATCTTATGTTTACGTTCAATTGCATTGAATAATACAGCCAGAATTGTTTTTACAAACTCTTCCAAAATATCATTCACATTGAACAAGATGGGTTGTAGAATTCCAATAGACTAGCTGCATGTTAGTTTAGTCATAACACTCCGGAGGATGATTTCATTTAGTTCAGCTCTGTCACTACATTTCAAGTTTGATAATGGCATTTTAATTTAACTCTGTTCAATGTACTTCAAATAGATTAGTAGCATTCTAGTTTAGTCTTAGCTCACTGTATTAGCATTCCAGTTTAGTTGTTATCCATTGCATTTTAAATTGTATTAGTTGTTAAATTTAGATACCACGGTCTTCATTATTTACAAAAACTTCTTTTATTCCAACCTCATATTAATACATAATCATCTGGACAGAAGCTAGTATCAGTCTAAGGCCTGGAATATTTTGAAATCTTTTTACCATTTCACAAATAAGCCTTTTCTCAAGGACTATTCTAAAAAGAAACCTATAACTTTTGAGTAAGGCCTAGTGGTGCTAAATTGAGTTGCAGAACAGAATTAGAAGTTAGTTTAGAGTAAAAATCTTATTGTGCTACAAATTTTCTTTTCCAAATATGTTCCAATGAACCTTTAATCATGGATGAGATGTTGTAACATTGTAAGTTGATTGTTTATTTAGGAGAACTTCATTCACACTTAACTTGTCCATTTCTCAAGCTCTTCCAACACATCTTTAATGAATTAATTGGATAAGTTCAAGCTCATGTTGTGATTTATTTCCTTGCAATGAAGTCATTATCAAGATTTGAATTTGTTGTTTGCCATCCATAGTTTAGGCCTTGTTCTGCTTTAATATAACCAACAGCTTCTTTTCACCAGCATTTAGTTCTTTCCCTTTTCAAACATAAAACCATAAAACCAAAAACATCAGAAAACACTAAACACAACGCAGTGAGAAAAAAATACCTAGGCACATATAGGGCACCACACTTCAGCAGTTTACCAACCCTAGTTGACAATTAATGAACTCAATTTAGGAACACTAGGTTGAGCACAAACAGAAACCATTGATGAACTTATCATGACCTTGTTAGACTCCATTGCCCAATGACCTAACAATCTTCCATGTTTTCTATCTAAATCCATCTGAGCATCATACCCAACCAAAAACAATCAAGATACCCTGCACTTAACATCTAGCCTAAAATCAACCCTGATCAGCAAAAAATTTCACATCTTTGCACCTACTAGAGAGATCCTTGTCCGAATCTAGGAAGGCTAGGTCCTTGGATTCCAAAGCTTGGTTTGATGTTACCCTGTCCATTTGTATCTCAATCAATCTAGCGAATTATGGGGACCTAACATAATGGCGATCACGGTGGGACCTTCTGAGTTAGTGACAATCTAAGTATCCCTTAGGAATTCAGAAGCCCTTGTTAAAATAATATCCACTGAATCTGCCACCTCATTGCCACACTAACATAATGGCGATCATGGTGGGACGTTCTAAGTTAGTGACAAAATAAGTATTCCTTAGATCTCAGAAAACTCACAAACATCCTTGCATTGGTATTTATTTGTTGATGGTGGACAACAAGAAATAGTAAACATCATCCACCTGGCGACTCCACTGGTCTTCAGTAGCCCTGTTGACCCTACTAGTTCTCATAAACTCCCCTGGGAATGCATTAAGCAATCCAAATCATGTTGATGGTGGAAAACAATGTTGAAACCTTCCACCTGGTGACTCCACAAATATCAATAGACCTAAAGACTCCACTGGTAGAGAACTCTAAGACTGGTTGAAAAGATTCAGTGTTCCTTTCTGATTTACAAACATGGATCCAAGGATACAAAGGAGTTATGCTCCATTGAATAGAGATCACATCCCTGGGTTCCCACACAAATTGCCTCAGATAGATTGGGACAAAATACTCCCTAGGTTTCAAGATGAAAAGTCTAATGACCCTTTCTTACACCTCATCAAGTTTCATATCCATGTATGGGGGTTAAAAGCTGAATGGCATGAGGACTGCTTTATGAAGATTTTCATGCTAACATTAGAAGGGAAGGCAAGGGAATGGTATGAGAGTCTAAGACCTGGTAGCTTGTTTTCCTAAAAAGATATACACAAGGCATTTTATGAGAATTATAAACAAAATTCCCCATCTTTATCATTGGCTGAAAATTGTTGTGATCAATCTCAGGATATCATAAAATACCTTATAGATAGTGATGAAGATTTGGAAAATTTGCATCCTGAAGACCTATTAACATCCATTCATGAATTTCATTCTCAAGATAACTATCATGACAACCTAGATGAGTTAGTTAAGGAAGAAATCAATAAAGTTATAGAAGAAAACCCACAAGATCTCTCTGAAGGCACAAGTGATGATTCACCATCTCTTCTAGGTGAGGCTCAAGAAAACATTTAGCCTAAAAATGAGCCTTCACAAGAAAAAGAGAACTATTGTACTTATATCCAAAGAAAGAGAAAAATTCCTCCTCTTTTGACTGAAAAGGAAATAAATCAGATATTAAACATACAGCCACCCTCTAAACCTTCATGTAAACAAGACATTTCTGTTCATTTTCCTACTAATGCCATCCACCATAAATCTGAAAGTGAACTTGTAGATCAATTCAAAGAAGAACAAACTGATAATCCAATATGTTTATTGGTGAGATTATTTATGTTGATGATTCTCCAAATTTTGATAAATATGATGATGATGATGTTCTCCAAACAGAAGCTAACCTTGTAGAGCCATCAACAGTTGGTTTGTGAGAGGAAGATCTGCTTCATCAACTTGGAAACAATAGTCAGCCAATACATACCATCTATGACATTGATGAGGAAATCCTTGAAAGTTCAGAAGTAAGTAAAGGATCTCTGACCCTTTGTTCCACTTCATATCAGCCCATCAGCAATAACTTTCATGTGATTGGGAATCAACTGTTTTTCAGTTTTGATGTTGAAATTGGAGAAGAAAAAGAACTTATTGAGCAAGTTGTAAGTGAAAAACCTTTTCCTAAAATGGTTGATGAAATCATTTGGGACATGGAATCATCTTCAACTTCAGATTTGAAACCACCAAGTGCCATTGAAATTAAAATTGTAGATGAAGGCTTGGAAATTTACAATCACATAATAGTTGTTGCACCTCTTTCTCAAGAAGATTTATTACCTAAGAGTGCTCCTGCTCAGCAACATGATGGTCTTCACACAGAATTAAATCCACTAAATTAGAGCATACTAGGACTTCTTTAAGACAACATTGCAATCTATGATGAGTCTTGTTAGTATGAATCCTTTGTTGAAGTGTACGAAAAAAGACCACTTTAGCTACGCATAAATAATAGCCCTAACATCAAATATGGCTGCCAATATCTTCAGATCTGTAGTTAGTTGATCAAGACAAGAGCTGCAAAAAACCAGATCTATGCATAGAAAGACATTAAGCAGTAAAAAGAAGGGTTTGCTCCATATATCAAATAGACAAGACGAGAACAATTTTTGAAAGAATTTTTTGTATTAAGGGAACCTGGGAGGAAAACAAGAAGATGTTTCCAATTCTCCTCAATGGGATGGGTTCTTGGAAGTCCTCAGCACTTCAGATCTAGCATTTCTCTCTCCTGTTGGTGTAGAAAATCCAGACAAAGATAGAACTCAAAGGGAGCTCACACAGCAAATAATGGAAAATATGACAATGATAATGGCTCAAAGTCAGACCAAGAGTTTAGATCCAGAGTGATCCAATAGGCAACAAAAGGTGAAGAATGGTAGGAAAAAGCCTCCAATTTATAACAAAATATTGGGTCATTCTAGATCTTGGTGCATGATTAAAATAATGTTAACCAAATTTAGATCCACCTTTTATGGGATATTTTATTATATTTGTTGGAGGGAAAAAGTATTTGACTTGGGTCAAATCCCTTTATTTGTCAATAATAAATAAATAAATGATTTATTTATCTTTTTAAGGAAGTGGTTGAAGGATAATCAAATAAATAATGATTTATTTAATTATTTGTGGGTGATTTGGTCATATTTAACAAGGAATATTATCTAAATAATATTTAAATAATTATTCCTAGAAAATAATAAGATAAATAAAGGTTTATCTAATTAATTTCTTTGTTTTGGGTTAAACATGACTAGGAATAATAATTAAATTATGGTTTAATTAATTATTCTATGAGGAAAATCAAACAAATATAGGTTTGTTTAATATTTCCTTTTGGGGTTTTCTGTTTAGACCATAAACAACCTAATAAATGTGTTTTATTAAGTTATTTTACATAGTGAAAGCAATTTTACTTAGGGTAAAATTAGTCTTACATGGTGTACTTGGGTCCATCTAATGATAATAGGTTAGATGACCAAAAAATGGTGTAACAGATTGCCCCCGAGCGTGCGAGTGTTAGGAGAAAATCGTATGACCGAAGTACGTTGTAAGAACTCAATCACCAGACATCAAGAGGGAAGTCAGAGAGAGAAATGTAAGGTAGACGAGTGTGCTGAAGAACTAGACCCTGAGGAGACGAGACTCGCAGGTGCAACAAGTCTCTTTTTATGAGAGGGTACATGTGCTAAAGGCGGCGGGGGAGGCATACCTATGCCCGCCGAGACAAAGTACAAAAGAATAGTGTGTCCAGTAAACAAGGGACCAAACCATAAAGTACAGCCGGCATAAACATGAGCCAGATAAAAATACAATGAGGGATCCCACATACATGCTGTGCCTGGGATAACAGCCAGGACTTATACAATAATATCTGAGTACATGAGATACAAATACAACCCAAATGCCCCCTATAAGCGGGGAAGGGCTCACAAAATCTGACTGATACATGCAAATCAAAGAGGCGCTACGAGCAGAGAAGGCCGACATCATCAAATATATGGAGCTGCATCAAGGGCTGCAATGAAGAGGTCATCCGGGCATGTGGGGGGCTACCTGTAGGGCCACCCCCTCATGAGGGCTGAGACAACTCACACACACATGGGAATCACCAAGAGCTGCTGCTGCATCATTGAACCATCAAGTATATGGATCTTGATCATGCTAAAAGGAGCTGGAGTGGAGAAACAATCAAGTCAAAGGGAAATGAGAGATCGCTTTGCCTGATCCGAGGCACCGAACAAGAGTGGAAGTTGGAACCAAGGTATACCACCCTCTAGACCTGTATTCTGGAATGAAGGAGCTGATGTCGACAGAAGGAGGTCCTCCATAGGTGAGGCAATGAGAGATCCTCAACTAAGGCACGAGAGAAAATAGTAGAGCGACGGACAGACTAATACCAATGATGATGGTGGAAGGGAGGGGACTAAGTAGCGAATGGACGACTTCCCTTGCTAGAGCATAAAGGGCATGAATGACATGGTAGCGACTGACATAATATCATCAGGGATAAGGGACAGTGGGACTGAAGGCCATAATGTGCGACACAAGAGAGAAACCAAGCAATGAGGGATGGAGGACTATAACAGGGTACAAAGGGACTCGGGATAGACTCCATGAATGCGATGATGACTCCACTTGGATGCTATAAACAAGGGCGAATCGATGGTGCTGCCACATAGTAGAGGTCCAATGGGGGACCATGAAAACATGAGTACAAGATGGTAACTCACGACGAAAATCAACACGAAAAAAGACAAGTAAGGAGGCAAAGTGGTGCCCCAAGTACAAGTGTTGTAAGTGAAGAAATGCGATTTTAATGAGAGGGGAAGTGAACCGTCTTGGAAAAAATGTGTCCTGGTGAAGTATCAAATCCCAAAAATGAAAAAGATGTTGGCTATCTAAAAGAAAATAAAACATGCATTTCAGAAGGGAAATGCTAAGGGTAATATTTCTTAAGATAGATTGCATTGCGAGGATTAGGAAGGGGATTGCCTTTGAAATCCTCTAAGAGGTATGCCCCCTTACCGAGATCCTTAATGATGATGTAAGGGCCTAGCCATAATGAGTCAAAATTCCCATGACCAAGGACATCATGGGCCTAGTCATAAACTAGAACAAGGTCACCTTCGTGAAAAGTACGAGGCTGGACTTTTCTATCATACTGAGCTTTGGTGCGTTTCTTGGCCGCTTCCATGGTTTGCAAGGCAACATGACGGTCTTCGGAGGTGTGCTCAAGAATGATAAGTCGTTGTTCTAGAGGTTGGGTGTCAGGGAGAAGTTCAATGGCCAGATGGAGGGAAGGAATCTCACACTCAATCGGTAAGACTGCCTCCTCTCCAAAAATGAGGTGGAAAGGAGTAAACCCAGTGGCAGTTTTAACAGAAGTTCAATAGGCCCACAAAGCAGGGAAGAGCATAAGATGCCAGTTGGTTTTGTGCTTATTCACCGTTCTTTGAAGCATAGTCTTGAGGATTTTGTTGACTGCTTCAACTTGGCCATTACCTTGGGGGTAATAGGAGGAGGAATATTGGTGCTCAAAACCCAACAGTGAGGATAGCTCACGCCATATCTCATCTTCAAAATGTCGACCGTGGTCAGAGACCAGTTGTTTCGGAACCCCGAATCGAGTGATAACGTGGTTAAAGAAAAAGAGGGTTGCGGTAGCTGCAGTGTTGTTAAATGTTGGCATAGCCTCGGCCCATTTTGTGAAATAGTCGACCGCCATGATGATATATTTATGGTTACTAGTGGATGACGGGCGACACTCCATAAAGTCGATGGCCCATTTACAAAAGGGACCATTTGAGATGACCGGATGGAGGGGAGCTGGGGGAGCTCGCGCCTTAGGGGCGAAATGTTGGCAATTGTAATAGTGTTTGACTGCTTCAATGCAATCACTAAAGAGGGAAGGCCAGAAATACCCAGCGCGCATGAATTTTTGGGCAGTAGCAAGACCGGAGAGGTGGCCACCACAAGCGCCGCTATGGCGGGCATTGAGGACCTGTTCAGCTTCAGTGTGCATGAGACAACGATGAAGGACAATATCTATACCGCGACGAGAGGTCGTCACCGATAAGAAGGTAGCGAGGATCCTGGTGTCGGATACGTCGTCAAGCATCACGATCAAGGTGAAGAGTGAAATTTTGGGTTCGCAAGTAAGAGAGGATATCGCCATACCAAGGATTGTCCGAAGTAATGGCGAATAAGTGCTCATCAAGGAAATCATCATTAACTGGAGGATCTTGTGTTCTGGTAGGTAATTCAGAAATGAGTTCAGCAAGGGCTAAACCTTTCTTACTTTTTGGTGTGACAAATTCGAGGTCGAATTCTTGAAGGATGACGACCCAACAGGCGTACTTCCCAGTGAGGATGCGACGAATCAATAGGAAAGCCATGGGGTTGGAATTAGTCACAACCTTGGTGGAACGCATGAGGATGTAATGACAAATTTTTTGGACTGAGAACACAACATCCAGCGCTAGTTTTTCTTCATGTGAGTAGGAAACAGGAGGCCCTACTCAGTTCTTACTGACGTAGTAGATCACATGCTCAATACCATTTTCATCTTCCTGGATAAGGACTCCAGCGACCGAATAGGTGGAAGCGGAGATGCACAGGATGAAGTCCTGATCAAAGTCGAGAGGGCAGATCAAGGGAGCGGATGTGAGAGCCTGCTTGAGGGCATCGAAAGACTCATGAGCATAGGTATCCCAAAAAAATGGGATATTGGATCGGAGGAGTCTAAGGAACCCATGTGCGGTGGTGGCATAGTCAGGGAAGAACCGACGAAGAAAATTAGCTTTGCCTTGGAGACTTTGGAGCTGGCGTAGGGTACGTGGAATGGGAAGTTCAAGAATGGCTTGAAATTTCAAAGGGTCAAGAGTGATACCATCCTTAGACACTATGAAGCCTAAGAGACGATCTGCGGGAACGCAAAAGATGCATTTCAACGAGTTAAGGCGGATATTATACTTGCGACATTGGAGAAAGACGATATGCAGATCGTGGAGGTGCTGCACCCAATGCTTAGAACGCGTATTGAGGTCATCTAAATAAGCAAGGATAATATGAGCTAATTCATGGAAACAATAAGACATGGCCCGTTGAAAAGTGGCGCCGGCGTTTTTAAGGCTGAAAGTCATGACCCGGTAAGCAAAAGTTCCCCATGGACTGATGAACGCAGTTTTAAGTTGGTCAGCAGGATGGATAACGATTTGGTTGTATCCGGACAAACCATCCATAAAGGATAGAACCTCATGCCCCGCACACTCATCAATGATTTGGTCAATAAAAGGTGTGGGGAAGTTGTCTTTGGGACAAGCTTTTTTCAAGTCGCGAAAGCCCGTGCAGACACGGATGGTGCCTTGTTTCTTGAGGATGGGAACCGGGTTGGACACCCAAGTGGTGTATTCAATAGGATAAATGAAACCAGCCTGCTGGAGCTTATCGATTTCGGCTTTGATAGCATCACGTCTGGAAGGATTAATGGGTCTCAACTTTTGTCGAACTGGGTTGGCATCGGACCACGTGTCGATATGATGCTCAACGATGGTGGGATCGAGCCTAGGCATTTCGGAGTAAGACCAGGCGAAAATATCGTGGAATTATTTGAAAATCTGAGAGTAAGCTTTGATTTCTTCCGGGGTGCATTGGGCGCCCAAGGTGATATATTCTTCGATTCCTGGTTTGATCGAAATGTCAATTTTAATGGTTGGAGAGATGTTGGCCATGTTTCCTTCATCGAAAGCATCAGGTGTAGGGATGGGATTTTTGAACCAATCGACTGCATTGGGAATGAAGCCTTTGGTTTCCACAGCATATTGGTCATGGGACTGCTGTGGGAGGAAATATGCACGATGGTGCATATCATCCCACAGAAAGTCAAGGTTGGTCATGGCTTCCATAATGTCTTCATCGGACTGGAAGATGGGAAGACTGGAGGAAGGAGGATCACCCGATGATGTAGTCATGTGTGACTGGTCATCTTGTGGAGAAGGGCTCACATGCGCAACGTCAACAGATCCAAGGTCGACTGAGGGGGAGCTGAGAGTGTCTGCAGATCGAAGGTTAGGTGAATTATCTCTCAAGGATGACGATAGGTACAAAATGGTGATTGAAGGCTCTGTTGGTTCGATAGTGGGAGGAGGAATGTGAATGGGAGTAGGAATATCCTCTAGTCCTATAGAAGTAGAACTCACAGACAAGGGAGAAGGTATCTTGTCGTGTGTAGCCTTGAATTGGTGGTATGTGTCTAAGGAGGAACGATACTCGTCAAGGCGGGGATAGAGGTGGGTGTAATGGCCATGGAAATCGCACAAAGCATAAGGGTGATTTGTGCGCAAGGTTTTGAGTTTCGGGATAGAATTCAGGATAGTGACGTAGATGTCAGGGATATCAGAGTTGGGAAACGTCTCGTTGACCAGGATCTTGAGGTGTGGAAATTTAGGACACGTATGGGTGGCGTGACCGACAATATCGCACAAAGCGCACTGGATAGCGTGCTTTGGCGGTCGAGGAGGGGTAGGGTTTGTCAGGGCGGCTTGGTCCTGATTGGTTGCCCCCTTACAAGCTTTTCCTTTCTTTCCTGGGGCTGTCACCATAGGGGCAGGGTCCTGGGGAGGTGCGGGGGGCCTGGTGGTAATGGAGGAAGCGAGGGGGACTGGTTGAACCGGTGTCAAAGCAAGGTAGGGTTTGGGGTGACCGGTTTGGGTAGCGGCTGGAGGGTCAAGGTACCAGACGGGTATGCCCAGGGTCAGGTTAAGGTGAGAGAGGGTGGCCATGATGGGGACTGTATAGACTCCGAGAGGGGGAGCTAGGAAAGGTATCTGACCAGCGGGATAATGACCAGGAGGGATGGCTCCGAGATGGTTAAGGCGTGGGGGAACCGATCCAGGGGGATAAAGGGGTTCAGGGATACCAGCTGTAGGAGAAGGGCCATAAGGAGAAGGTCTGGCTGGTGGAGAGGAAGGGCTAGGAGTGGGTTGCGGTGGGCGAGGTTGCGTCTGAGGTTGCTGACTCGCCGAGGCGAGTTGCTTAAGGGAAGCTCGAGACGATTACATCATGCAAACATTCGATAAGCTGGGATCAGAGAGAGGAGGAGGAGGGAGACCATGAAAAGTTACAAGCAGGGAGGAATATTTATAGACACTGGAAGAGACACTGGTCAAGGAATCAACAGTTTGCTTATTGGCTATAGAAGAGATGGTCATCTCTGGGGATGTCTGATATGGTAGCTCATGGTAAGTCAACTGGTCGATGGTGACTATCTTTCTATTGTGAGGAAAAGACATCTTGCGAAAAAACACGGATGGGACAGCAGACATGGCATAGGTGTAGCTTCGCCCTAATAGAATGTTGTAGTTGAGAGGGGCGTTAATGACTTCGACGTCAACGCAAACGGTCTTACCGGCAAGGGTGATAGGAAAATTACGGAAAAGGCCAATGGGCTGGGAGGCGTGGTCGTCCCATGCTCGAAGGGTGATTGTGGAAGGGGCCAACTCAGGAGATCCGAGTTGCTTCCAAACTGAAGCGGACATCACACAGGTGGATGCCCCCTCATCAATTATGCACCGAGAAACATTGGCATTTTGGATTTTGACTGGGATTTGGAAGGCGACGGAAGAAAGAAGAGAAGGATGGTCTGATTGATGAGTGTCGAAAACAATCATTTGGCCATCGGCAGGATCTACAGCGCCCACGGCAGATAGCAGAGCCTTCTTTTGGGAAGGGCACGAATGGAGGAGTTCCAACGTGGAAATGGTAGCAGGAGATTGCGCCAAATCTTCTACTATGCTATACGCATGAGCAGCTCGACCAGGAGCAGCATTGCGACGTAATGGACCCTTAGGAATCTTGGTATGAACCTCAACTTTGGGTTGAGGGATATGTAAGGGGCCATTGGGTGTCGAAAGAGGCTCTGTAGAACCTAAAGAAGGGGACTCAGGCGCAGAATGAGCGGAAGGCTTGGGGTACTGGCGAGACTAAGTTTGAAGGTGAAGGTCGACGGTTGGGGAAGGATCAGAGTTCATCATAAGGATCTGGTAATCAGAGGAACCAGAAGGGGAAGGTTGAGTGGCGACCTGGCTGGCAGGCGGTTGGGTAGCCATGAATCCTTGCTGAGGGAAAGGATCAGTAAACAAAGCTGGTTGAGTAGTGGCCACATTAGGGGGAGCATGAGGGGAGGCATGTTGTCCTCGCAATGTGGCTTGAGACTCCCACATCTACCACATCTATGGTAATAGGGGACAATCATGGGTGTAGTGACCATAAACACCACAACACGAACAAGGCTTATTTGTGCGAAGAGGCCTATCCGGCTTGGGCTGAGTGCCTTGTTGCTGGTTAGCAGTGTTAGGGTCAATACCTTGAGGATTGGGTCCACGAGTACCAGGGGCAGATTGGTTTGGATTTCCTCTCTGCCTTCTTTGAGAAGAAGGGGGGTTAGTCGCGCCCTGCTGTGCAAATACTTGCCCTGAAGGGGGCTGTAGGTGCTGTTGAGGGGTTGGAGGAGGCAAGGGAGAAGGAAGCGCATATGCTGGAGGAGCTGGTGCACCAGGCTGTAGATAAGGGTAATGGTTAGGTTGGGCAGCATTGAGGTAAGTAGGAGGTTGGGCAAAAGGATGAGGCATGCCGTATCCTGGATACATGCTACTTGGAGGGGGAAGAGTGCTAGAGGTGCTGGCCCCTCCCTGAGGGAGACCATAGCCCATAGGAGGTTGAGCATACGGATGGGAAAGGGCTCCAATGATACCATCGGCGGAATGAGATGCCCCCGGGGCGTTAGCGCCTTTGGGCTTGGGGAGGTCAAGAAGGACGGTATAAACATAACCAGACTGAGCATAGATCAGGTCATATTTCAAGGCTATTTGGAGGGCGGCTTCTTCAGTTTGAGGGAAATGGGAGGCGACATCTTTGCCGATGGGAGCTAAGAGAGTGCAAAGGAACTAGTCCATATAAACCTGATCTTCAAATGGGGGAGCTCGACACAAGCTTCATCTTCTTCGCCATTCCTGAACATGAGTGGAAAGGCGAGTTGAAGAGGTTTGCTTGAAAGAAGTCAAAAGCTCCGTACCAGTATCGTATCAGAGAGGGAGCTAGAAATAAGATAAAAAGGCTTGGGAAATGGTCACAAAGGTGGTATGGGAAGAGGTGGCTTGGTCAACATACCATTTAGAAGCTTCACTGGTAAGCATGCGTTGGAACAATCGAAGACGGATGGAGTCATCGGTAATGGAATTGGAGGAACACCACATGTGGAAAGATCGAAGATGGTTGATTGGATCTTCTCCAGCAAGGCCTTTGAACTTAGGGATGTCGGAGGGGAGCTTGGTTGGCATAGCACGCCAACCAACATCGTGGCGGATAGGGTCATTGATCAACTGATTGAAATCGAGGAGGCTGAGGCCTGCGATGTACGGGAGCAAAGGTGCAGCCGAGGTAGTTCCTGTGGTGGTTCCACTAGTAGTAGTCCCGGCATTAGGGCCGGGATTATCGCTAGCGTTAGGCCCTGGACCAGACATAGTGAAGGTGATAGGGGGAGAACCAAAAGGAAAAGGAGAACCCAAAGAATCAGAAGAGGAGTTGGAGTGCGGACTCGGAGGAGGACTGGGTCGACGACGGTGAGACGGAGCAGGTCGATCGACCGGAAACTGAGGGTGAAGGCCAAGAAGTCTTCGGGAAACGCACCTTGGGGGTGCAATAATGGCAACACAAACATGACACGAGGGGAAGAAGAACGACCGACAGAGGCAGGGAGGTGCCAAATCAAGTGATTACAATGTTGAAACAAGGGCAAAAAGGTGCAGTGTCAATTGATTTTAAAGACTTTGCCTGGCGGTGTAAACCAAGCTCTTCTTCGCTTAGGGTGAGTGTGTGGCGTGCATTAATTTTAATTTTTTAAACCCTTTCTGTTTTGAGAGCAAGAGAAAAAATGTGCTGTGTAACTGAAAATAATGTTGCAAAAACAGTATATAATGCTGAAATAATAGAAAATTAACAGCTACTGTTGCATCGATTCAACCCAAAAAGGTGGGTCTCTCAAAGCTAATCTAAAAGGGGGGAAAATCTAGTCAAAACACACTAAAAATAGGCCAATAGATCTAGGGTCGAAAGGGATAGGGATCTAAAGGGAAAAGCTGCTGAAAAAAGGTGCAGATCACAGCCAAGAGGTAGAGGCAAGGTGGCTGGAAAAAAGGAGGAAATCAGCAAAAAGCAGAAGGGGCAAGGAGGAGGCCCTAAAAGTAGATCCAAAAAAAACTTCAGGAGGTGATTTGAAAGGGAGAAGAGCTGATTAGAAGAGGTCTGAAAAGGAGGTATCAGATATGGAAGAAAAAGGGGGGCTGAAACTCTGAAAAAACAGACCTGAAACAGATAAAAACTCTTCCACCAAAATTGGAGGGTACTGAAGCCCTAGGGGGCTATGTTCCCACTTAGATGAGCAAAAAAGATCATAAACAGGTCGAAACGGGCTGAGACAGAGGCTGGAAACCCTGACAGAAGCTTCAGAAAAACCCAGAAAAATTGCAGAAAAATAGCAGAAAAATTGGCAAGTCGCAGGTTCTGACCTGTTTTCTGTGCAGGTCGCAGAAAATGGGCTGAAAAGTGCGACCTAGAGGTCTAGGTCACAGTTTATGGGCTGAAAAGTGCGACCTGAAGCTCCGAGTGTCCCGGCGGCAGATTTTCGGAAAAGTTGTCGTCTCAGTTGTGGCTGATGTCTGTCACCTGCGCAATAGGGCCAGAAACACGTGAAAGTTAGAAATTTTAATGTTTTAGGGTTTTATAGGGGAAAACCAACATAAAAGTAGGAAAAAAAAAAGCTAAAAATAAACCCTAGGGTCTGAAGTAGCTCGATATGCAGGAATATGAAAAACGACAGCGGTCGTAATTGAAAACCCGTGTGGAGTCGCCAATTGTTAGTATGAATCCTTTGTCGAAGTGTACGAAAAAATACCACTTTAGCTACGCATAACTAATAGCCCTAACATCAAATATGGTTGCCAATATCTTCAGATCTGCAGTTAGTTGATCAAGACAAGAGCTGCAAAAACCAGATCTATGCATAGAAAGACATTAAGCAGTAAAAAGAAGGGTTTGCTCCATATATCCAATAGACAAGACAAGAACAATTTTTGAAAGAATTTTTTGTATTAAGGGAACCTGGGAGGAAAACAAGAAGATGTTTCCAATTCTCCTCAATGGGATGGGTTCTTGGAAGTCCTCGGCACTTCAGATCTAGCATTTCTCTCTCCTGTTGGTGTAGAAAACCCAGACAAAGATAGAACTCAAAGGGAGCTCACACAGCAAATAATGGAAAATATGACAATGATAATGGCTCAAAGTGAGACCAAGAGTTTAGATCCAGAGTGATCTAATAGGCAACAAAAGGTGAAGAATGGTAGGAAAAACCCTCCTATTTATAACAAAATATTGGGTCATTCTAGATCTTGGTGCATGATTAAAATAATGTTAACTAAATCTAGATCCACCTTTTATGGAATATTTTATTATATTTGTTGGACGAAAAAAGTATTTGACTTGGGTCAAATCCCTTTATTTTTTAATAATAAATAAATAAATGATTTATTTATATTTTTAAGGAAGTGGTTGAAGGATAATTAAATAAATAATGATTTATTTAATTATTTGTGGGTGATTTGGTCATATTTAACAAGGAATATTATCTAAATAAGATTTAAATAATTATTTCTAGAAAATAATAAGATAAATAAAGGTTTATCTAATTAATTTATTTGTTTTTGGGTTAAACATGACTAGGAATAATAATTAAATTATGGTTTAATTAATTATTCCATGAGGAAAATTAAACAAAATAGGTTTGTTTAATATTTCCTTTTGGGGTTTCCTGTTTAGACCATAAACAACCTAATAAATGTGGTTTATTAAGTTATTTTACATAGTGAAAGCAATTTTACTTAGGGTAAAATTGGTCTTACATGGTGTACTTGGGTCCATATAATGATAGTAGGTTAGATGACCAAAAAATGGTGTAACAGATGTCTTCACACAGAATTAAATTCACTAAATCAGAGCATACCAGGACTTCTTTAAGACAACATTGCAATCTATGATGAGTCTACCAGTTCAGATGATCATGAGGAAGAGGATGAGTTTCTTTCCCAAAGGAGTCCTAAGCTCAACCAAGTGAAGGAAGAAGTAGTCCTGGATCAAGCCTATCTCCCAAATCCTCTAAGCCAGGTATTGTTTCAAGATCCCTTTGCTGATTTGATAGAGGCACTTGAAGAGGGAGTAAAACATGTCAAGATCAGTTTGATGCATAATTCAAGAACATTTTAGGCACTATTGTTCAAACACAAGTGAGGTGGGAGTTGCCTTTTGATTTTTTCACCACACCGAAAGAGCTAAACCAAGATCCCTCATGGAATCATCTGCTTGATTGGATGTATTGGAAAAGAGAGTTCACCAGTTGAATGTATATCATGTATAGGTTAGTTTAGGATAGATAGGCAAGAAAATATGCTCAGCACTATTGAGCATCTTTCTACCTTTAGTTTTAGATTGTTTTTACCAAGAAGAGAGAAAAAGTAAAAAACAAAGAAAAATGAAAAAGAGGGCAGATGAAAAGAAGAGGTACAACCCCATACCCAAAAAAATAGTCTTAATGAAATTGTGCAAGCCTAAATGCCACTACTTTTTCATAAAGAAGTCTTGTTCAGTCATCTAGCCTAATCATGGTTGAACATGTTTTCAATTTATTGCCGATAATTTAGTGAAAGAGAGCTTGTTAAATCATTCAAACTTGACTTGTAAAAAGGGACAGATTAGGGAATGAAAGGATACTGGTTCCACATGCTCAAAACAGAACCAAAGAGGAAGATGAGGATGCATAACAAATTATTGATCACATCCCTTATCTTTCTATTTTACTTTAATGCAAAATAATGTTTGCGTGCAGCTTGTTCTTATGCCACAACTCATGGTAAGTCAGATTGCCTAATCCTGATTTACCATGCTTTCAATTTCATGTTAGTAGGATTTTTAATAAAATTTGTCAAACAGCTTAATATTGACAAATGAGTATACTAGGTAGAGAATAAGAGAGTTCATTAGCCTAATCTGAACTCTTGGAAGAAATAAGGGTATAATTAGATAGTTTGATTTGTGTTTTCAAAAATAAAAATGTCAAGGTTTGCAAATCCAAGTACACCCAAAGGAAGAAAAAATGTTAGGCAAGTAGGTTGGGTAGGTAGAGATGATGTTGATGTTAAATCATTTTTTTTTATTTTTTTTCAGATTACTAAAGATCACAACTTCAAGCAAGCATCAACAAGTGAAAGAGGTAAAAATCTGCCCAATGGATGAGGCACTAGTCTTCATAAACTAAGAGATCTAAAAGTTTTGGACACCTCCTGAAAAGGAGCTGCCCTCCCCAAGTGGAGCCACTGTTAGTTATCCATAATTTTCACTATCTAAAGATTACTAAGTATCGGTTCTAGATTTCTAGAAACAAAGTTCATGAACATTGTGAGTTCTAGAAATCTCGCGGCCTTCATTACCCTTAGGATAAATTTTCACTATTTCATCATTCCATCGTGTCAAGCTCAGCTCACCCATCCCAAAAGACTCATCATGGGCTTATGTCACTCATTATCACTATGTTTCGCCACCTTTGGCATCAGCCCTCTATTTTTTTTTTTGCCTAAACTCCTCCATTGCCCATCTAGGGTTTTCAAGGGCATTTTCCTTGGTTTCATGACCTCCATGGTTAAACATCAAAAGGCTTGTATCTTGATTCTCTTACACCTCCTCCTATCCTTAATATACCTTCACAAACACTCCCCATCACTCATATCCCTCAAAATCATCATTTTTCAACAAAACCTAGTCTATTGCCCCAATTTTACACCTTTTTGAGACTAGGCCTGTGTTTTGACCTTTTGGACCCCTTACCCTCACTAAATTCTTGAAATTCCACTTTCCCCTACTCCCTAACATCTATCCCTATCACCCAAAATTTCCCCAAGAATTTAGACAACCCTTAACCCCTTCATTCCACTCCCTCTGCAAGGCGGTCCTAAATCCCCACGACAAACCCTAATTTCCTCTTCCAACTAAGCTAGGGTTGGTTATGAAAAAGAGGCACAAGAGAAAAGGATTCATTTTATAGGCCATGTCAGCAAGCATACTTCCATGCCAGCTCATAAGAATCATGCCTCCATCAATTTACAAAGAATTCATTCCAAGAGACAAGCCATGTGCCACACCTAGGGCCAGTTTTGCTTAAAAATGTGTTTCTGGCCAAACAGAGAGGAATTTGGAAAAAGTGAGAGAAATTTTTGTCCACAATAGGTCCAAGAAGAAAAACCTTCATTTTTTACACAGGTATCGTAGTTTGGGAGCAATGTCAAAAATACAAGTATCACGGGAGAATTTGTGCACTGCTGGAGTAACCTTGGGAAAATCAAGTTTTCTCACAGCTGGAGTGTCCAAATGACTTGCTTTATGGATCAAAGGACAACTAGACTTGAAGATATTTCCAATGAGCTATCATGAACTCAATTTGGAGTTAAGGAAGGCCTCCAAATGTTGTCTGCAACAACACTCTGTATTTCAGCACCATCACTCAACACGTTTTTGACCAGTCTTGGGAGAATAAACTTTTGACAAAGCAAATCAACTCCAAACAAGAAAAAAAATTGCATATTTGGAAATTCGATTCAACAATATTTCCAAAGAGCTATCACTGAGCTCATTTCGACATCAGGAAGGCCTCCAAATGACTTCTACAAAAGGTGTTACACACCTATGTTACGCTCCTGTCTGTTACACTCCTGCCTGTTACACTCCTGTCTATTACACTCCTGACTGTTATGCTCCTGTCTGTTACGCTCCTGTGTTATGCACAGATAGAATTTCTGTAAAAATTTCTAAAAGAAGCCAAAATTTTGGTTTTTCACCTTCAAAGCTTCTACACAAGTCAAGACACAAGAGGAGGCTGGGTGACATCAAACAAACCTCAAAATACTGAGTGCACTCCTGGAGTGTTTCATCTTGCCTTCATTTGCACAACCTTGCCCTCACTTCACTCATTGCAACCTTTCGACCCAAAGGCCCTCAAAAAAATTTCAAAAAATCCTTCTGTGCTAAAGAACCAGCCACCATGTCTGAGGCAGAGATCCACACAAGCAGTGATGAAAGTCAAAGACCTGCCGAGCCATAGCAAAAAATCAAGAGACAGATGCAAGTAAGACAAAGGTTGAAAAAATTGAGGAAAATGCAAGAGAGTGATGATAACATGGATAAAAGTGATGAAAATGGTAAGGAAAGTATGGTAGAAAAGAGTGTTGATGATGAGCAAGATGACAACCAAGGGGATTATGAAAAGAACAATGAAAATGACAGTCAGCAAGAAAGTGCCCAAGACAGCCAAGAAGGAGATGATTTTGAGCATAACAGTGAGCCCAATCATAGTGACAAAGGTGCTGAAATAAATGAATAAAATAAAGATGAAGAGACAGGGGAAGAGTGTGAAGAAACTGAAGACCAAGAGCAAACACATAATAAGGGTGAGACAAAGTTGAGGGTGAAGACATTGCCCAAGACAGTGACCCTACAAAGATTGCAAATAGTGATACAAAAGATGAAATTGAGGGTGAATACAGTGGTTCAAAAGATGAAGAATAGGACATTCATGAAGAGAAAAATGTATCAAGCAATGATCAAGGCACCTCTTACATTGCAAAGGAGAATGATTGGGCACTATGAACGAAGAAAAAACTTTGCAAGGAAAAAACTCAAAACTGCCCAAAATGAGGGCCCGACACCAAATGATGAAAAGGACCAAGCTAGGCTTATTATTTTGGGCCAATATTTTCTACAGGTCTCCAATGACCCATGAGGCACCTACCTACCAAATTAGAGGCAAATTGGGAAACTTTTTGTTTTTTCCAAATTTTGACCCCTAGGAGCGCAACACCCTAGGTGTTACGCACAAAATTGGGGCATCCTCAGCTTCTAAAGTTTACATTTTTTCATTTTTCACATCACCAATAGTCTACCCACAAAATTTCCGGTCAATTGGAGCATTTTTTCCCCCTCAAAAGGTCAACAAACACCTCAAATTTGACCTTTCTGCCTTTTTTTCAGAGCAGGTGTTACGCACAGAGAAGTGTTGGGAGATTTAATTTTTTAGTAGGTAAATGGCATCCATTCAGCACAAATCAATTATTTTTGGAAATGAAACTCATCAAGCTTTCCAACGAGCTATCATGGGGCCAAATCCAATGCCGGGAAGGGGTCCAAAAATCAGCTACAACAGACCCTATTTTTTGCTAAAAAGGTGTTACGCACAGGGGTAGCCTTTTGCCAAAAAGTCAACAAAACACATGGATTGATGGAAAAGGAGTTTTTTAATATTTTCTTGGAAAAATCACTCCTAATTTTATCAGGGAGTTATGTTTTGGTGTTTTTCATTTATTTCCTTATCCACTATGTGTCCTTGGCCTTGCATGGTCATTAAGCACATTTATGGAATTTATGATTAGATTAGGGTTTCCAGAAGCCTCTTAGGGCTTCCCACCTCCTAATCTATTCCATAAATAGAGCCTAAGGCTCTCATGTATTATTTGGATTTTGATGACTTATGGTGAAGCAAATACATAGTCTCTTGGAGTTTTTGATAACAATTTGATGTCTTGGAGCTCACACATGCCCTGGTTTGCTTGTTGATGGAGAAAGACTGTTTGCAAGATCCATAAGCTTGGTTGATGGTGAATTTTTTCTTATGTTCATGTTTTCTAGTTTTCCATTATGTTTTCCATCTTGCTATTTTGCAGTAGGACAAAAAATTTAGATTAAGAAATGTTTTCTGATGGCACGTTACTTTTGTTTGTCCTTCACTGCCTCAATGTTTTCTCCTATTGAGATGTGTTAGGGAATCCATCTCTTGCTCTCTAAGAAGTTCTTAGCTTGTCCATTTCTTGAATGGTTTAGATCAGTTAGTGTCAAGTATGATTTATGGCTAGCCCTGCATATTGTGGCCACTGAAATACTCTGTCCTTGGAATCACCCCTTTAAAGAAACTTTGCCTAGGTTTTTCAATGAAGTCTAATTGAATCATGCTCTTTGCTTACACTAGCTAAATTTGTTTCAAGGAACCTTCACGGCTGTAACTTTAGATGTTCAGAGTTTTGTCTTCTTCTATGGTTATAACTACTTGTGCATCTTAAATGTTTTTCTGCTCTTAATGATGAAATCTATGAAATTTAAATAAGTTTCTTGCCTTTCTATGTTTCATCTAAACATTTGTCTTAGTTGATTATCTACCTTCAGTCTGAAATCAAATGGATTAGGTTTTTCTTATGCCTTTGATTCTCTTGCTATGCTCATAAATGTTCTAACTCTCTTAGTTTACAAGTACATAAGGGATTCAGTTTTTTCCCTTTATTAGCTTATTGTCCCCAAACTTAATGTTCACCTCATGACCCTTCACAACCTTAAAATATCCACCAACCAAGTTAAAATTGCCTTGAAAATGCTCTTGAAACCATTTATGAACTTATCATGACCTTGTTAGACTCCATTGCCCAATGACTTAACAATCTTCCATGTTTTCTATTTAAATCCATTTTAGCATCATACCCAACCAAAAACAATAAAAATACCCTGCACTTAACATCTAGCCTAAAATCAATCTTAATCAAAAAACAATTTCACATCTTTGCACCTACTAGAGAGATCCCTCTCTGAATCTAGGAAAGCTAGGTCCTTGGATTCCAAAGCTTGGTTTGATGTTACCCTGTCCATTTGTATCTCAATCAATCCAGGAAATTACAGGTACCTAACACACACAAAAGGAAGATTGGGTATAGAGGATAAACAAAGGGAGCGTGAAAATAACCAAGAACACACTTGAAACTTGATGATCAAAGAACCCCAAATACTCCAAGATTCAAGACCCTTTGGAGGGTGAAAGTGCCATGATTATAAGATAAAGAAAGAGAAAAGACAGAGTGGCAGTTGTGTCACCACTATAGAAATCCCATGTCATCAGTCATTGTCAGTCTCGTTCATCAAAGATAGTGACATGTCAAGTATCATCATATGATGATGTGGAAGTCATGATGTAGTATTTTAATTGTAAGAGATAAATAAGTGGAGGCCCAAGAGTCATGTATGAACTAAAGATTCATGGATGTCCAAAACACATGTAATACCAAATTCACATGTAATTCCAAACTTCATTTGGAATCCCAGTGTTTTTATAAGTCCAAAGGTCACCAGAAGTTAGAAAGTCAAGAGTCATAAGGATGTGAAAGGTCATTCCTCAAGTTATAAATAGATCCTCATTTCTCATGTAAAGGAATTTTAACCTTAGATTATCCCATAAGGCATTACAGAGACAAAGTTAGTTCTTTTGGGGTGTAAGTAGGGGCTCTAACGCTCCACTATTGGAGCATGTGGTGTTCATTGCATTTATGTATCTTGGGACTTTTGTTTAATATTGAAGCCTTTTGAGGCTGGCACGTTTTCACACATGGATTATGGATGTTTCTAAGACTATTATTTGAATGTTTAGGGTTCATGTTTTTTTTCATTAAGAACTGGATTAGTTGAACTATTTCGGTTACTTTAGTACTCCTTGTTGGAAATGTGTTGTTATGATTATAATGATCGTCACATCCTTGTGAACTATTTAGCTTGATGTTAGATGAACCTTTTTCTCTCACACGTGTCTCCGTTAGGGTAGTACTATTACTTCTCTCTTGAGAGGCTCACTTCACTTCCCTCCTACAGGAGAATAACCATGATACATCAGCAATCGAACATTCACAAGGCACACACGCTTGATCGTTAAGAAGGACATTTGCAGTTCTCCCTCATGCTGACAGTTAAATCTAAGACATATCTTTAAGTAAATGTCGGGCGGGTAGTCCAGATGGGGCTCATTAGAGAAATTTTGAGGTCTAAAATGGGTCTCCTAAGAAAAATGCACAACCAAATAAACTTTATAAGAACCAATAGGATTCAAGATGACGATGTCAACCATGGGGGATGATTCACCATATTTTGGGTAAAAAAGTAAAAATATTTAAAATTAATAAAATAATAAAACTATTTTTTTAACTTGTATTTTCAACTTATCTCCCAAAGTTTTTACTCAAATTTCGAGCGGGAGTACTCGTTAGATGAAAAATTTATTTCCTCATCCAACGAGTACCCATGTTGTGTATGTTCGATGGACCTGCTACATGAAAATGATAAATACATAAAAAATGTTATTGCAATCATGTTTTTCATGTGTTTCTCATTTTTTGTGTAGCAGGGTCAATTGAAAGTATGCAACATGGGTACTCCTTTGATGAGGAATCAAATTCTGCATCCAACGAATGTTCCCACTTGAAATTTGAGTAAACCCTAGGGAGATGAATTGAAAAAGTAGTTTTTGCTTATTTCCCTCTAAAATTTTATGATGTAATCAAATCTTATTTTATTATTTCCACTATTATTTTATAATTTCCTTAGGAGGCCCATTTTAGACTTCAAAATTTCCCTAATGCCTACTCTAAATGGTTTGATGTCTAATTGGGACTTCACATTGGGGACAACCCCTTATATGTTGGTGGTATCCAACACCGTCAGTAGGTTGGGTGGAGAGTTGCTGTCTTGAACTTAGTTTCCCATCTTCTTTTGACATAAGTGTCTCTCATGGTAACTTGTACAATGAATTTCTTTCTTACCCCAATTGAATTGAAATGATGCTAGTAGTGTGTCGTACATATTGTGTTGTGGTTTTTCACATATGCTTGAAATATGGTTGTTGGTATTATGTTATCCAATGCTCATATAATGTTGTGTAAAGTGATGTGTGGAATGTAAAATTTACTAGAGAGTCTGGAGTCAAAATTGAACCTGGTCTTGTAGGAAAAACATCATCATACTCTAATGAATTGTAACTTAAAAGGTTGCACAAGGCAGAGCTCAAATTAATTGACTATTTTTAAAACAAATATATATGTATTTATGCAACAGGAAATCACATAATATAAGTCCAAGAATTAATTAAAATTATCGTGTAGAAATATGGTGATAGAATTGCAACTGCTCAATAAATTTAATCGAAATCAAGAGACACAATTCTACTCTAATACTTTCTAGAAATGAAGTCACAGTTTAGAAAAACATTGGCAAACATGCATCAATCACATACACAATTACACAAATTTATCAAGGGGAAACCAACTCGTAAAAAACCCTTAAGCATTATTGCATTAATCAAATGAATAATGTATTACAATTTCTTGCTCCATCTAAGCACAATTTGCAACTAAATAACTTTTCTCTTTGCTCAATGAAAATATATGACCCGGACTTAGTCAATTTCAACCTCCACCTGAGCTCCTATTTCTGTGTGCAAATCCTGAGGAAATAGAACCCTATTTTTTAGGATTTTTCCTCTAATTGATTGTGCAATTCCCAAGGATTGATCTCTAATTACATGCAACACCTGTACACTCAATAATAGTCTACAATTGATGTTACACTTCCATTGAATCTCCACCACAACTGAGAAACTCGAATTCTCTACATGCACTAGCTATTTTAGGCTGACTAATCAGTTAATTGTATGATCATTGTGTTATATTGTGCCACTGCACAACTTACCTCCAATTAGTTCCATCAATAGTTAGAACTAGTTTAACTTAATACAACTAGAAGTAATTAAACTAGATTGCTACAAATTAAGAATCACACATGCTTAACTGAACTCTAAGCCCACTAACTTGAATTTACTAAGTGAACTAAGTGAAAATAGCCATGTCACCTCAGTTAACTACCTCCAAGTTGTTTACTGATGTTGAAATTTTGAATTATCTCAATTTGACCAAGGAAAACTCAAATTGAACCTTTCTTGCTACACTCAACGAGCGGGTCAAGTCATGAAAATACACGTTCAAAATAGTGTTGGCATACCACACATCGCAATCAGTGGTTTTTTTGTTTATTTATAAGTCATCGCAAGCTATATTTTTTAAGTTGCGATGCGAAGTATATCACATACCACAGAAAATAAGGAAAATCCATTATGGTAAATGCTAAAAGGCGCAACATGTGATAAGGTTTTCGCCGTGGGTTTCGAAATCACGAAATCACAAATATTGCAAAATTCTTAAACTTGCGAAGTGCAGGAGATGACGTGGTAGCTAACATGGCAAGTGATGTGGCTGTTGACATGGCTATTGACGTGGCAGACGACATGGACCTGACCCCACAAATCGTAAATACATCTTGATGACGTGGTAGGTGACATGGCAGAAGATGTGGTAGTGACGTGGCATCTCGGTGGGACACAAACCTTTTATCGTAAATCACATGTCACAAGAAGTTATAACCAAAGATCGGAGCGAAATTGCGATAAGAATCTGCGATGGAAAATTACAATAAAACAGGTGGGACCCCTTCACATATCACAGATCGGGAGTTCAGAAGGAATAGAGCACAAAGGATAACAATGAAAAGTGTCGAACTGTGATGAGAGACTAGACATGATACCTTCGAAAGGTAAATGATAATACATTTAAAAGTTCGGGTGTATGTGTATTGAGTTATGAAATCGCATCGGGATAAAGAAGGGCATATATAACATATAACATAGCGGAACGCCAAATTGTGATAAGAAACCGGATGTGAGGCTTTTCAAATTTTAATTGCTATATAATCAAGGTCCAAGGTTTAATGTGTTTGTGTCATTTCTTAGAAGAAAATGCTGAACGCGAAGTTGACTCGGGTAATAAAGAAAAAGTTGAAACACAAGAAAGAGGACTCGTGTAAGACCTGACTCTAAGTGCTCAACGATATATATATATATATATATATATATATATATATGAGGTTATACCTTCCTTAAGGGAAAAGGACCCGATGCTCATGCAGAACAGTGTTATGCGGTTGCGGCTGTGAGTTAAAAGGAAAGGCTGAATGCAAGAGAAAAGACTCGGGCAAGTGACCCAATTGTAGTGAAAATGGTAGTGTGCCTATTAAAACAAAAGTATGAACACGAAGGAAGTACTCTGGTGTATAAGTGACTCAACACAGAGAGAAGAGCATAGAACGCTGCGGGTAAGATATGCAATAGGCATAGGCTGTTTAAAATGTAAAGGCATGGTTCGAGTCGGATAGAAGACGATCATGTTGCACAGGTGGAAATCTAACATCAGGAACAAAAAAGGCAATGACAGCAACAGAAAAGACAAATGCACAGTGAGCAAAGAGCTGAAAGGGCTGAATGAAATATTTGTTGTAATTGTAAATGTATTGATTATTTTTATTGTATGTGATGCAAACGCAAGTCTCCATAGGCATAGGAAAAAATCCATGAGTGTTGTAATGATTATTTCTAATGTAATAACCTGAACTGAAGTGTAAGGAATCGAATGGGTGGAAGGTAGAGAGACAAGCATGTTCACTGCGTATACCCTGTAGAATGCAAATGGTTAGGAGTTATCTGTATAAGTAATGTAATATTAGTGTGCAGAAAAGGAGTTAGATAGCTGCATAATGGATGTGAGCGGAAGAATGTAAGAGAGCTGCAGAAGATTTGAGAGTGGAAGAATCAGAGAGAGCTGATAGAAATGTTGTGCACATCAGGAGATTTTATGAAACATATATGAAGGCTGAAGAGGCAGCAATGGAGGAGTATAAAAGAGCTGATATCCAGGTAAATCAAGATTTTAGTTTCATGTTGAGTGAGGGGATTGTAGTCTCCTTTGAAGTTTTAGCTTGTAACAGGACAAATGACCTCCTCATCAACGCAGAGGAGGTGGTGACATGGAAGGAAGAAAATAACCTAGACAAGACCCACTTTTTCCAAGGTAACTCACCCCAAAAATAGCTAGGCAGAGTTATAACGCACCTGAGCCATGCAAAGGGAGCGTTAATGCCTAGGGTAACGCTTTGTCTTGCCCAAGGGGCAACATTAACTATGTTTAAGTGTGAAAAGGGAAATATCTTGCGAAAAGCTGACTGATATTTCCAGCTTTCTCTCAAAATGGAATTAGTTCAAAATAGAAACTAAATGGCACAAACCTTTTATTAGGCATTGCCAAACATAACTGAACTCTTATGGAAGGCAAAAGTGAGGAAAATCAAGTACACATCTAGATCTTTCCTGATTTGAACAGGTTGAAAGAGTTGGCAAGGTTTGTCCTCTCCATCTCCTATAAATTGGAGTTGTGGGCTGTTGGTCTAAGGTCGAAGGTTTGATTATGTGTGGAGCATATTTCATTGTTGTAGTGTGAGGCTTGAAGATTGATGAAGTTCTTTGAGAGCTTTCTGCCTTGAGCATCATCACACTCAGAGATAGAGAAAGAGAGAGAGGAAATGGAAGATTGAGGAGGGCTTGGTGAAACCGACAATTGTAATCCTCGCACTGTATCTATTTTGTCCATTCGATGCATCAATGTCACAATTGTTGTTCAATCATCTAAGTAGCATGGTATGAATGGCTTAGATTTATATTGTTTTATGTTTCTTATATGCTAGTTTAATTGATAAGAAGATATACTGTTGTAGATATTACACGAGTGCTTTGATTGATTGCGAAATCTAGATTTGGAGCCGATGAAGAAGGAATTCTACTTCGCTGCTTGGCATTATCCATAGGATCTACTGTCCACAAAGAGGTAATCTCTCCATATTACTTTGTCAATTATATATATTAGCATGAACACATATACAAAATCTCTGTGAACTTTACAGCTAATCTGATTGTCTACCTCGGGCAACAGAAAGCCCTGAGAGGGATATTTAATAACCACCACCCAAGCATATTACCCTATAGCAGAATTGGTGACTCCACTGGGGAGTAAACCCCAAATTTTTGGGTTGTTCTTATGACTACCTTTTTCCTTCTGTTTGCATATCCTTCTGACCAGCTTATATTCTTAGTGAACATCTTAAAAGCTCACAGAGTCCAGATTAGACCCTGCTTAGCCATCTGTGCAACTTTATCCTGACTAACGCTTCCCCTATAAGTGTTTCAGGGCATTATAACGCGGTCTATGCTCAGATACAGTGTGTTATTATCAATATTAAGGCCCTACTTGCCAGCATTACCCAGCCAAAATATGTTGTTTACACCTCTATTGTGTTTCCCTTTGGCTGTGGAGTTATTCTCCATCAGAATAGCTTCTCTTGCTGGATCCATGTGCTTGTTTACCAGCTAGCATTTATGTCTTTTGTTCTTGTTTAAAAAAATTATTATCAGTCGCATCTAATTTTTGAAGAAGAAATTTTCTTTTAGTTTTATGAACTTAGCTGAATTAATTCTGAAAAATTTTGGTTACAAAATTTGTTAAGAGAAGATAGATAGATGTCTGAAACTTTAAAGTTTAACTGTGTTATTTGAATGTTTGGTGCACGGATGTTGAAAGAAATCTCTCCTTGTAGAAAAAAATCTTCGTTGAATTGAATATTTAGAGCATATTTCTGCATGGTTTTTGAGTCAGAGTCTCATCACATTTCATACGTCCACTCCCCCTTCGCAAGACTAATAATAAATTACACTAAGAATCAAGCGATAATAAAATTAATCATATAACTTTTTCTGAGCTCACACCAACAGTAGTTCAGGCTAGGATCTTGGGGTAGGAGAAGTGAGAAAATCACCCAAGATCTCAAAACTTGAGACTAGAGTCATTAATAAGTGAAATCCTACTGTACCCATATTATTGGGACCACTCCACTACCACCGGAGTTAAGCGCGAGACAACACCAGGGTGCATGAGAAGGTAGCCCACCTTCGAGTGCATTCCATTAGGGGAATTTTGAGGTCTAAAATGGGCCTCCTAAGGAAAATGTACAATCAAAATTTACTTTATGAGAACCAATCACATTTTAGGGGATGACATCATCCCTAATGGTTGAGGTGGCATTGATCGAGTTAAAGGTAGTTACTTGTCACATTCTTAATGGTGGATAAAAGCTCATGGTTAACCATGGTAGTGTTCTAAGTACTTTTAAAGTCAAATTAAAGTACTCATAATAAATGTCATTTCTCACTTTTTGAATAAAAATATATTATTGTCATTTCATATTTCTTGAAATAAACAATGCATATCCCTATGCATTTATTATATTATATTATATTATATAGTATATTAATTACATGTTATTATACAATTTAAATAATATAAATTTAAATTAATAGCATATAATAATTGTGAAATTATAAATTTATATTTATATTTTATTTTAATTTATTTAATTACAAAGGAAAAATGCATTAGTTGTTCAATGATAATGATTTTTTCTTGAAAAGCTCATTCTTATTTATAGTCACATCAATACAATTTTTTTACTAATTTTGTTTTGGTACAACTTTTGAATTGAATTTAACTATGGTTACATGGATTGTGGTGCAAAAAGTGAATTTCAAATTCATAAATATTATTTTATTGGTTAGCTATTATTTTATTATTTCCTTAGGAGGCCCACTTTAGACCTCAAAATTCCCCTAATGAGTCAGCATGCTATATATTGGGGTTCCCTTCGGGGATGTCGAAACTAGATCGGGGATCTAGGTGTTCTGCCCATATAGCATGTTGTCTACGACCATGCCCCCCCTGATGATGTCTGTGATTTGAGGTATCTTTAGTTGCCAAAAATTTTAGGGACTTACATGAGGTGACTGGGACGGGTTGTCCTGGTACCTAAAACAGATGGACCTACTCTGTCTTCGGTCTTTAGCAGGGTACTCGTCTTCACGAGAGTGCTTACACCTATTGTCTTAGGTTCGGGTGAAGCTCTAGAGTAACCGAAACTATGTTTACGACTAACCCTCTCTGTATGTTATTATCATACTAGGTTTCATCTCCAGCAAACGGTAGTACTTAGACAGGGCCACCCTGTTCTGGCTACTTTTTGATTGATTTTAGAAAGTCTTTTTTTATTTTTTATTTTTTAGGTGTGTGGTTACTATCACTGATACTTTATAATACATCACAAATAATTAAAATTTTCTAAAAATAAACAGGTCACCGTGACGTCTTTCGACCCTCGTCGCCTGTCTCGACGAAAACGAGGTCTCCCTCCATTAACATCGGAGGGGGAGTCGAGTCTCGGTGAACCCATGCATTCTTTGGAAAAGCAGTCTTCAGGGACAACCCTTGATTTTCACATTGCCCCATATCACACGGAATTTTCAAAGGATACTTTTACGAAAGGAGTCATACCTCCTAGCAATCCTCCACTCACTGATCCATCGGTGCCAGTGTTAGTTCAGATTACACCAAGCCAAGATATGTCTTTAGCTGCACCAACATCCATTTCACAACCAACACCCATGGGGTCGATGTCAATGGCAACCAACATAGGTTTTCCACCATCTTCCCCGCCAGTAGTCAGTTCTACGCTAATAATCTGCAGCACCAGTAGCTATCCCATGCCTGGTCCCAACACTATGGTCACCAAAAACACTAGTGGATCTTTGAATCCTTCAGGATCTACTCCTACGGTGACTACACCGGGACCCACGGTTCCTACTCCCATGAGTGGGGCTAATTCGGTTCCTTTTAGCAACCCTTTCAATTGGAACCCTTTGCTAAGTTCAAACCCCTTGGCCACCATGCCAGGGGGCAGTGTCACTAACATGCAGATGACAGAGGGCACTTCGATACCCCTGCAGTTATTAGGAAAAACTGGACAACCTATTGTTAACACTGTTCCTTTGAGTGGTCAAAATTTCGGTGTAGGGTCTATGCCATTGCTTAACTATGCAAATAGCAGCATGCCTACGACTAGCTCTATTGCGTCCATATGGGCAAACCAAACCCAAAATCCATTTGGACAAAGGGGAAACTTTTACGCTGGGGGCAACCAACCGTTAGCCCCCCAGTACAGTATACCCTACGAACAACCACCATACATCCCTACACCCCCACCCATAGGGGACTTTTATCAACAAAGTCCTACTTATCTTATTGGTAACACATTGATGGGCGGACCCTGTGGTTTGAATAGTTAGCCAATACTTCCTTGGCTGGATCTGGGGGCAAACACGCAATTGCCATTTTTGGCACCTCTAGACATCCCCAACATCTACAAACTGACAAATGATCCCATCCTCCACAACCCACTCTGGCCTGCAGTATCGCACAAGATTTCGTCTGACATCCCTAAATTCGACGGGAAACAAGGGGACGATCTGGCTACGCATGTCACCACCTTTCATCTATGGTCTGTTTCTAACTCCATGGTGGATGATAGTATCCGGCTTCGAATTTTCCCCCACACTCTCACAGGCAACGCTACCAAATGGTACATTGAGTTACCACGCAGAGCTGTCAACACTTTTGGCACCTTAGCTATGGAATTTCCTAAGAATTTCCAATTACCTATTAGATATGAAACCGACACGGAACTCTTAACCTCACTGCGCCAAGACACCGCCACCCACATCTTCAATCACATTCATGAATGGAGACGTAGGAGGAGGCTAGTCAAAGCACCTATCCCAGATCATCTCTTATCTAACTGGTTTTGTAAGTCACTCTTACCAACCCTAGTTAAGGACATTTTTCTGTCCGGTGCGGTCACGGAAGACCAATCCATTCGTCATGCACAACATTTAGATCTGATCTATTCGCAATTTGGCATGCCATATGATTTACTCCCCCATGCCCCTGGTAATCTGAATCCTCTCGCTACTCAGAAACCTGGAGCACACGCTGACATTCTCGTTGGTGCAATCTCTGGCGTAGCCATAAAACAGCCTAGTGGGCAAACCTCCTAGCCATCTTCAGCTGCCACCGCCCCTAACCAATTGAATACTCTTCCTATCGGGGAGGTAAATTCTGTGTAAATTTCAAAAAAACCTAGTGGAAAGAACAAGAAGAATAAGAAAAAGACCTCTTCTTTGGAAGAGTAGTCAGATCATCAGAATAATCCCAATCAGAAAAACTTTGCTAAAACCGACAAAGGGAAGGAGAAACCCATGAAATGTCCTTGCAAAATCTGTGCGGAGGGCCACTTGACATACAAATGTCCTCGGCTGCAGGAATGCACAGATTTTATCACAAACAAGGACTCTAGGAGGACACCTATCGTTCTTTATAATCCCTTCCCTAATCCACAACAGCAACAACAACACATGGTTACACACCCACCACAACCCCCGCAAAGGGGAAATGGTGGCACACATCCTTCTGGTGAAGGATCATCCGCCATTTATGGCGTAGAAAGTGTTGAACTCTAGACATGATCCAAAATTTATCGAAATCCTATCATTAATACTAGGAACCTAGTACCAGTTCGAATCCACTTCCACCCAACGATTTACATATCGAACGACCTCCTGCTGACCCTGCGATTCGTCCCCCCAAAGGGACACTTCGACGCATGACTCATAACACCTCTTCACGTGCTACCCAGAACTACAACATTGTAGAAGATTTGGCTCAAGCACCGTCAGCTATATCTACTTTTGAAGTATTGCAAACTTTCTCAACACAAAGGAAAGCCTTGCTTTCGGCCATTGGTGGAATCGACCCCCGGGATTCTACACTAGGTGTCTTTGACATGGAGAAATCTAAACCTCCCCTCTCACACGAACTTGCATTCCAAGTGTAGGTTGTGTCGAAAGGGAGACCAATCCATCGTACTATCATAGACGAAGGTGCCTCTACCTACGTTATGTCAAATGCTTGCTAGCTCGCTTTGGGTTCTCCTACTTTGTCTTTGTCGTCGAATTCCCTTAAAGCTTTCGATGGTCAGACTTTCCTCCCAAAAGGCTACCTTGCTATCTTTCCCATTTCCCTTAGTGGGAAAATGATAACGGTGGAAATAGAAGTTGTAGATCGTCATCTCGACTATAATCTATTGTTGGGTCGTAGTTGGTTTTACGCAATGACTGCCATTGTTTCTTCGGTTTTCCAACTCATTCTCTTTCCGTTGGATGGGAAAATAGTCACGGTGGATTAGTTATCCTTTTGCACCCCTGATTATTCCATGTTACCAAGTAGCATGGTACCCCTAATAGGAGGCGTTCCTGACTCATACGTCAGTATTGGTACCGATCTTCTAAATGCATCTTCCCTGATGGGTTGCTTTCCTCTCCCACTGCCTGAGGTTCCACATACGGTTGCAATGATATCCACCACTTTTGATGGCTCTATCAATCCATGGATCCTACTGGTGCCTTCATACATTGATTCCTACGGAGATCATATGCCGCTCTCACCAGCCGAGTTGGCTTATCAAGCCATCCAAATTACATCTGAACCCTCCACAGCTTTCGTTTCGACCAATGGTACAAATCTCCCACCAATCACGAGTCTTTCTAAAGATATCCTCGATGAAGTCCTAACTACGGACAAAGCTATTCGAGAGGTCATTTCTATAGAAGAATGACCTTGGGGAGAGTTCCACCATCGCGCTTCAATGTTCGATTCAGACGCGATAACTACTAAAATCCCATATTTTGACCCACCTGAGATTGTTGCCTCCATTTACACGACTGTTCAAACTATCAATTCAGAAGGGAACATGGGAAATCTTTCCAAGACTACGCTCATTGATATCTCGGTCAAAACAGGTATCGTGGAAAACATTCAGATTGGAGCAGATTGCAATCCCAAGGAAATTGCATGCTTCACATCCCTTTTTAAGGAATTCCGCGATGTGTTTGCTTGGTCTTACGATGAAATTCCCAGCATAGATCCGTATATAGTCGAGCACGAAATCAAAGTTTATGAAAATGCCAAACCTGTTCGGTAGAGACTCCGACCTGTCCACCCGTGCAAAGCGGCCGCCATTAAGACTGAAGTCAAAAAAATTTTAAACGCCGGTTTCATCTATCCCATTCCTTTGATGGAATGGGTTTCCAATCCCATTCCCGTAGACAAAAAAACAAGGCACCATCTGGGTCTGTGTTGATTATCGCGATTTGAATGCCGCTTGTCCAAAAGACAATTATCCTATTCCGTTCATAGATCGGGTCCTTGATGATTGCGCCAGATCTGAATCTTTTTCCTTTATGGATGGTTTCTCGAGATATAACCAGATTGTGATTAAAAAGGATTACCAACATAAAACCGCCTTCATCTGTCCCTGGGGCACATTTTCATATCGTAAACTCCCATTCAATCTGAAGAATGCAGGAGCAAATTTTCAAAGGGCTATGGACTATGCCTTTCACAACATTAGGCATATTGTATAAGATTACCTGGATGACTAACTCTCTCTATATGCTATTGTGATACTTGGTTTCATCTCCAGCAAACGGTAGTACTCAGACAGGGCCACCCTATTCTAGCTGCTTGTTGATTGATTTTAGAAAGTATTTTTTTCTTTTTTCTTTTTTAGGTGTGTGGTTACCATCACTGAGAATTTATAACACATCACAAATAATTAAAATTTGCTAAAAATAAACAGGTCACCATGGCATCTTTCGACCCTCGCCGTCTGTCTCAACGACAATGAGGTCTCCCTCCATTAACACTGGAGGAGGAGTCGAGTCTCGGTGAACCCGTGCCTTCTTCAGAAGAGAAGTCTACAGTGGAAACCCCTGATTTTCACATAGCCCCATATCACACAAAATTTCTAGAGGATCCTTTTACGGAAGGAGTCGTACCTCCTAGCAATCCTCCACTCACTGATCTGTCGGTGCCAGTATTAGTTCAAATTACACCAAGCCAAGATATGTCTTTGGTTGCACCAACATCTGTTTCACAACCAGAACCCATGGGGTCGATGTCAATGGCAACAAACCCAGGTTCGCCACCATATTCCCCATCGGTAGTCAGTTCTATGCTAATAATCGGCAGCCCCAGTAGCCAGCCTATGCCTGGTCCCAACACTATGGTCACCACAGCTGCTAGTGGATCTCCGAATCCTTCAGGATATACTCCTACGGTGACTATAGCGGGACCCACTCTTCCCGCTCCCACGAGCGGGGCTAATTCGGTTCCTTTTAGCAACCCTTTCAGTTGGAACCCTTTGCTAACTTCAAACCCCTTGGCCACCATGCCAAGGGGCAGTGTCACCAACAAGCAGACGACAGGGGTAACTTTGGTACCCCTGCAGTTATTAGGACAAACAGGACAACCTATTGTTAACACTGTTCCTTTGAGTGGTCAAAAATTCGGTGTAGGGTCTATGCTGTTGCTTAACTATGCAAATAGTAGCATGCCTCTGGCTAGCTCTATTGCGTCCATATGGGCAAACCAACCCCAAAATCCATTTGGACAAGGGGAAAAATTTTACGCTGGGGGAAACCAACCGTTAGCCCCCAGTACAATATACCCTACGAACAATAACCATACATCCCTACACCCCCACCCATAGGAAACTTTTGTCAACAAAGTCCTACTTATCCTATTGGTAACACATTAATGGGTGGATCCTGTGGTTTGAATAGTCAGCCAATACTTCCTTGGCTAGATCCGGGGGCAAACACGCAATTGCCAGTTTTGGCAGCTCTAGACATCCCCGACATCTACAAACTGACCAATGATCCCATCAACCACAACCCACTCTGGCCTCCAGTACTGCAGAAAATTCTATCTGACATCCTTAAATTCGACAAGAAACAAGGGGATGATCTGGCTACGCACATCACCACCTTTCATCTATGGTTTGTTTCTAATTCCATGGTGGATGATAGTATTCGGCTTCGAATTTTCCCCCACACTCTCATATGCAACGTTGCCAAATGGTACATTGACTTACCATGCGGAGCCGTGAACACTTTGGCGCCTTAGCTACGAAATTTATTAAGAATTTCCAATTACCTATTAGATATGAAACCAGCACGGAACTCTTAACCTCGTTGTGCCAAGACACTGCCACCCACATCTCTAATCACATTCATGAATGGCGACGTAGGAGGAGGCTGGTCAAAGTGCCAATCCTGGATCATCTCTTACCTAACTGGTTTTCTAAGTCACTCTTACCAACCCTATATAAGGACATTTGTCTGTCCGGTGTGGTCACAAAAGACTAATCCATTCGTCGTGCACAACATTTAGATCTGATCTATCCGCAATCTATAATGCCCTATGATTTACTCCCCCATGCCCCTGGTAATCCTAATCCCCCCGCTACTCAGAAACCTGGAGCACACATCGACATTCGCGTTGGTGCAATCTCCGGCATAGCCATAAAACAGCCTAGTGGGCAAACCTCCCAGCCATCTTCAACTGCCACTGCCCCTAACCAATCGACTAATCTTCCTACCACAAAGGTAAATACTGTGCAAATTTCACAAAAACCTAGTGGCAAGAACAAGAAGAACAAGAAAAATACCTCTTCTTCGGAAGAGCAGTCGGATCATCAGAATAATCCCATTCAGAAAAACGCTGCTAAAACCAAAAAAGGGAAGGAGAAACCCATGAAATTTCCTTGTAGAATCTGTGCGGAGGACCACTTGACATACAAATGTCCTCGGCTGTAGGAATGCACAGATTTTATCACAAACAAGGACTCTGGGAGGACACCTGTCGTTCTTCATAATCCCTTCCCTAATCCACAACAGCAACAACAACACATAGTTGCACACCCACCACAACCCCCGCAAAAGGGATATGGTCGCACACATCCTTCCGGTGAAGGGTCATTCGCCATTTATGGTGTAGAAAGTGTTGAACTTCAGATATGAGCCAAACTCTATGGAAATCCTGTCATTGATACTCAGGAACCTGGTACTAGTTCGAATCCACTACCACCCAACAATTTACATATCGAATGGCCTCCTGCTGACCCCGCGATTCGTCTGCCCAAAGGGACACTTCGACATACGACTCATAACACCTCTGCACGTGCCACCCAAAACTACAACATTGTAGAAGATTTGGCTCAAGCACCGTCAGTTATATCTCCTCTCGAAGTATTGCAAACTTGCCCAACATAAAGGAAAGCCTTGCTTTTGGCCATTGGTGGAATCGACCCCCAGGATTCTACACTAGCTGTCTTTGACATGGAGAAATCTAAACCTCGCCTCTCACATGAACTTACATTCCAAGTGTAGTTTGTGTCAAAAGGGAGACCAATCCATCGTATTGTCATAGACAAAGTTGCTTCGACCTGCGTTATGTCAACTACTTGCTGGATTGCTTTGGGTTCTCCTACTTTGTCTCCGCCATCGAATTCCCTTAAAGCTTTCGATGGCCATGCTTTCCTCCCAAAAGGCTACCTTGCTAGCTTTCCCATTTCCCTTAGTGGGAAAATGATAACGGTGGACATAGAAGTCGTAGATCTTCATCTCGACTATAATTTGTTGCTGGGTCACAGTTGGTCTTACGCAATGATTGTCATTGTTTCTTCGGTTTTCTGACTCATGCTCTTTCTGTTGGATGGGAAAATATTCATGGTGGATCATTTATCCTTTTGCACCCCGATTATTCGATGTTACCAAGTAGAACGGTACCCCTAATAGGAGGCGTTCCTGACTCATACGTCAGTATTGGTACCGGTCTTCTGAAGGCATCTTCCCTGATGGGTTACTTTACTCTCTTGCTGCCTGAGGTTCCACATACGGTTGCAATGATATCCATCGCTTTCGATGGATTTATCGATCCATGGACCCTACCAACACCTTCAGACATTGATTCCTATGGAGATCATATGCCGCTATCACTAGCCGAGTTGGCTTATCAAGCCATCCAAATTACATATGAGCCCTCCACAGCTTTGGTTTCAACCAATGGTACAAACCTCCTGCCCATCACAGTTCTTTCCAAGGATCTCCTCGATGACGTCCTACCTACGGATGAAGCTATTTGAGAGGTCATGTCTATAGAAGAATGACCTTGGGGAGAGTTCCACCATCGCGCTTCAATGTTCGATTCAAATGCGATAACTACTCAAATCCCATATTTTGACCCACCTGAGATTTCTCCCTCCATTTAAATGACTGTTCAAACTATCGATTCATAAGGGAACATGGGAAATCTTTCCAAGACTACGCTCATTGATATCTCGGTCAAAACGGGTATCGTGGAAAACATTCAGATTGGAGCAGATTGCAATCCCAAGGAAATTTCACGCTTCACATCCCTTCTTAAGGAATTTCGTGATGTGTTTGCTTGGTCTTAATATGAAATTCCCGGCATAGATCCGTCTATAGTCAATCACGAAATCAAAGTTTATGACAATGCCAAACCTGTTCGGCAGAGACTCCGACCTGTCCACCCGCGCAAAGAAGCCGCCATTAATATTGAAGTCGAAAAAATTTTAAACGCTAGTTTCATCTATCCCGTTGCTTTGATGGAATGGGTTTGCAATCCGGTTCCCATAGACAAAAAACAAGGCACCATCCGGGTTTGTGTTGATTATCACAATTTGAATGCCGCTTGTCCAAAAGACAATTATCCTACGCCATTCATAGATCAGGTCCTTGATGATTGTGCCAGATGTGAATCTTTTTCCTTTATGGATGGCTTCTCAGGATATAACCAGATTGTGATTAAAAAATATGACAAGCATAAAACTACCTTCATCTGTCCTTAGGGCACATTTGCATATCGTAAAATCCCATTCGGTCTGAAGAATGCAAAAGCAACTTTTCAAAGGACCATGGACTATGCCTTTCACGACATTAGGCATATTGTACAAGCTTACTTGGATGACCTTCCGACTCATTCCAGAAAGAAATCCCATAACCTTGCGTATTTGAAACAAATCTTCGCTCGGTGTAGGTTCGACAATATACGTCTAAATCCACATAGGTGCGTATTTTTTGTCGAGTCTAGATACCTTTTGTGCTCTATTGTCTCCAAGAACGAGATTAGGGTTGATCCTAATAAGGTTAAGGCAATCATTGAATTACTTGCACCACAATCCATTCTACAACTCCAACGTTTGCAAGGGAAGGAAAACTTTTTACATCGTTTCTTAGTCAACTATGCCGAGATGACGAAAGGCTTTATGCATTTATTAAATAAAGGAACACTATATTTGTTGGATTACCAAGCTCAATTGTCGTTTGACGCCTTGAAACGAGCACTCGTTTCTGCCCCACTTTTTAGTGCCCCCAACTACTCACACGACTTTCTCATCTACCTGGCAACCTCACCATCCTCACTTGGAATGGTCATGGTTCAAGTTCATGACAACGATAGTGAACATGTGATATATTACTCGTCAAAAGATCTCATTGGACCCGGACTATGATATTCACATGTGGAGAAACTCTCTGTCACAATGGTCTTCTCTGTCTCCCGACTCTGACACTATATATTACTGCAGCAAACTACCGTCATTGTTTTGGAGAATCCCATGCGACACATTTTGTCTCGAAAAGTTATTGGAGGAAAATATTCCAAATGGATTGTAATCCTGCAACAATTCAACTTGGTGTTCACTGCTACCAAAGAAAATAAATCTCTAGTTTACGCCGAATTACTGTCGAACCTTCCTAGAATCGACCCGGAGGATGTAGCTCATGATCCATTTCCTGATGAATCCGTATACTTAGTCGATTCTTCTGATCCTTGGTATGGAGACATTTTGGTCTACCTGCAAACTCAACGCTTCCGCCCAACTCTCACGTCTGACAAACGTCGTCGTATTTTCCACCAAGCGAAACACTATCTCGTGCTAAACAATACTCTATATCGTCGGGGTGTCGATACTATTCTTCAGTGTTGTCTCACTTTTAATGAGGTAGAACATGTTTTAAATGACTACCATGCGGGGGGCATGCGGTGGTCATCTTCCTGGCATAGCTACTTCCTAGAAAATCTTGCGTGTAGGATATTATTGGCCCACTTTGTTTAAAAACTGCATCACAGCAGTCTAGAAGTGCCATCCGTGTCAAATTTTCACGAATAAAATGCGCGCAAACCCTGCCCCTCTCCATCTGGTTGTCTCCATTGGCCCTTTCTCTAAATTGGGAATTGACTTCGTTATATGCAATCCTACTTCTGTGTATGAACACAAATACATTGTAGTTGCAGTCGACTACTTCACAAAATGGGCTGAAGCCATTCCCACTTTTAGGGCCGATGGAGAAATCACTGCTCTGTTCTTGTGCAATCAGGTTATCTGCCATTTTGGTGTACCCCTCTCGATCATCACAGATCATGGATCACATTTTCAGAACCATATGATGACAGACTTAACTTCCATGCTAGGATTTTGAAAAAATTAGTCTTCATCCTACTATCCGCAAGAAAATGGTCAAGTCAAAGCCGTAAATGGCATCCTCAAAACCATGATTCGTCAGTTAGTCGGCAATCATAAAACTACATGGCATCAGAATTTGTATTCCACGTTATGGGCATACCGCACGTCAGTCAAAACTGCTACAGGCTTCACGCCATTCCAACTTGCATTTGGCCTGGAAGCAGTACTCCCAATTGAGTGTGAGATTCCATCACTCAAGCCCGTTGTGGAACTCTTACCTAGCACCACTGCCACAAATGAGCGTTTGCTCTCGCTCGATCACTTGGATGAAACTCGTTGAGATGCCACACTAGCACTCGAAGCTCACCAGCACCGAGTTAAAGCTCAATATGATAAATCTTTCAAGCCTCGTTCTTTCCAAGAAGGTGATCTTGTTCTACTCTATAATCAGAGACACGACCTCTTGGGGGCAGGAACACTTAAACCGTTATGGCTTGGTCCTTACATAGTCACCAAATTCCTCTCAAAAGGAGCTTATGAACTTCAAGACTGTAATGGAATTCCACTCACGGAGCCCTGCAACGTGCTCTATCTGAAGAAGTATTTCACCTAGTTCTCCATTAGGCATATGCTTTGTAATTTTATGTATATCACTTCTCCCTTTGTTTTTATGTCTCTAGATATTTTGGGTTTTGAGTGTTTTTCTCATACACACTCTTTTCTTTTACAAAGATGCCTTCATTATCCTTATCATACGTTGGATATGTGGACGGTGCTAGTCGTCATACTAGGGACGTTGCGTTAGTTGCTTGGGTCCTCTACACGCCTGAGTTGGAACTCCGTTCCTGGGGAATCTTCCTGGGCAATGCCACCAACAACATTGCTGAGTACATGTTGGTGATACAACTCCTCACGGAAGCTGCATCTCGCGGCATCTCCAATCTAGTGGTTAGGTTAGATTCCCAACTCATAGTTATGTAGTTAAACAATCATTATCATGTCCGTCATCCGGTCTTGTTACGTTATTTCTTAAGGGTACGACTTCTAGAAATTCAATTTCAAACCATTGCATTTGAGCACATTCCTAGGGAATTTAATGCATTAGTTGATTCATTGGAAAATTATGTGTTAGATTGGAATTTGTCACATTTGTTATAGAAAGAGTTATATATGAGTGTATCTTTCTTACCATACAAAATACATAAACTTTAAAAAACACAAGGAAACAAAATCAACAAAATATATATATATATATATATATATATATATATGTCGTTTCCAGTCAAGTTACATAAAAAAACTTCCCAAAACTTGGGTTTTTTACAAAAAATTGGCTCCGCTAAGCCTTACTCTAACATTTACACATCTATCCACTACTCCTCCTACGCCTGCTGCTCAAAATAGCAAAAAACTGCTCTGGCTATCCTCCTCAGAGACACCAAGTATCTCTCTAGCACACCCACTATATGCTGCTGTAGACGAGTCGGGATCTCTCTCATGGGAAGAGGTTTCTAGTGAGCTCATGCAAAATCTGTGTGTCATCACCCTCTTTGGCGGCTGCTGCATCATCTATTGTTGCACCAGCCCTAGGTAGCTGCATTCCTCACCTTTGATAACGAGGGGCTCCAGCTGGACGGATAGGTGCCACATCTGTGTCAAGCAACAAGCTTCATGTCAACAAACATTTTCACCCATTAAACAAAAAAGTTGCATAAACATTCAAAATATACAAAAATATTTCAACCACACTGATCAAGTTATTTCTTACCATCTGGATCCCACTGAGTGCCCAAGGCCAATACCAATTCTGGATCTCCTATGTAATTTATCCCTGCATAGGGATAATCTTCGATCATCACGATCTGGTCTTCAAGCCACGCAAAGAATCCATCATCAAAACAATGACGGATTGGACCCTCTCTAGTCCACAGTATCAAAGCTGACCAACGAGCCTATCTTGGCTCCCGTGGTCCCAATACATCCATGATCATTCTTGGCCTCATTACTGGTACCCGGTCTAGTATGAAAGACATGATCAGTGTGCCATATCCAAACTCTCTTTGGGTCTGGGTCTTACATGCTCTTAACTCTACTCGAACTCGTCGGACAACACCTTCACACCAGTCAAAAACTGAGGCTGCATACAATCTAGCGCTAACAATACCTCAGCCTTGGTGGCCACATGCTGACTCTTGGCTCCGGCCAATTAAACTATCATCCAAAAGAGAGACCTCAACCATCTCGGTTCCACCCATGCAATAGGCACCCGGTTACTTACTGCCACAGTATTGTTTATGCAGTGAGTATGGATCAAATCCACACTAGTCTGAGGATCAACCCTGGAACTAGTCAGGATGGGCCTAGGCCCTCTACATGATAGGCCAGTCAAGAAGTAAATGTCATCTTTCTCAATCGCTTAAATTTTTTAGGGTCTGCTAAAATCAATATTTCTAGCCAGAAAAAAAAAAACTAAAAAAATAATGAAATGCTAGGGGAAGGTTCAAGCTCTTACCTGGATCTCGCAGAATGAGAAACCGTTGCCCGGTTCGTCCACAATCAACAGCTAAAATTTCACCACTATTTTACTCCAAAGCTCTATCACAACACTCAACAAAATGAAAATGAAGGTTCGTTGCCTTCTTATAGCCATTCTAGAGGTAAGACTCACTCAGCTAGTCTGATAAAACTGGTAAATTGATGCTACATTTTGTCGCAACTATTGGTTTTCATATGTTATCAATGCTCTGATGGGTTGTCAATGTTTATATGTAGATCTGACCATGTTCAACCCAGTTTCGAGCTTTCTTTTTAGGGAATTTTTCTAGCTCGTAAAACTAAAAAAACCCTGAGTTTCCTTTTTCGGGCTCGTTAAACTACCACGACAAAGGAATATGAGCCATTCTTTTTATCTTTTTCAAAGCTCTTTAAACATAAAAAGTGATCGAGTTTTTCTCCGTGTGACTCGTTAAAATTTCACAGAGAGCATTGAGTTTTTCATAGTCAGACTTGTTAAAATTTCACAAAGAACATTGAGTTTAATCCATCTCCTCGTACTCATAACAAAATGAGGTAGATGTCCATCGAACATAGATTTATCACTTTTCCAAATTCAACGGACTAACTCACGGAAAATGAACTATTTTGGGCTTACTATTCTCCCTTCGTTGCGCCCGGTTATCAAACATGTCAAAGGTATCCCCTAGAGTTGTCTTTTACGATGTTTTTCAGACTCTCTAAATATGAAAAAATCATCGAGTTTACTCGTCTGGACTTGTTAAACTTAATCAGACAGGGAAAAAATTTGGACAACATGGATACTTCCTATGTTACATTTTCAAAAGGTCGATTTGGCAGCACAAAATCTTGAACATGGCACTTCCCAGAAAACTCTTTCACATTTAGCCGAACCCTACCATCTATGAGTTTAGCCTTCGTCTCCCATTTTTCCTACATTGGTGAATCCTAATACTCTTTGGTGTTCATTAAGCCTAAGCTACCTAGTACCCTGTTAGAGTTCCTTCTATTGTTCAAGAAGATCACACTATCTACTGCTCCTTGTATCAACCAAATCCATCATGTACCAGAACTTATTTTTCATTAGTTATTCCCACTTGCTCTTGATTATTTCCATCAAACAAAACCATCTTTTCTCGTTTCGTGTCAATTGATGTAGGACGCCTTGGTGCCTACCTTTTGACAAATCTCTTCCTATCGACTTCAACATATTATCTAGGAAATTGATCCAAAAACACGTCAGTACCAAGATACTTTCAGACATCAGTGGCAAGTCATCTTGTGTTTAGTTGGGGTTTCTCATTATTGGCTCCCGATCGAATAATTCTATGAGTGTTCGACATCAAATCCTTTTATTCACACTCGCTAGATTGTACTATGCATCTTGGGGACCATCATCATTATCGGTGGCCACCCTCACGTATGTTAATAGTTTTTGTTATTTACTAGTAATCAAATTATTTCCTGCATGTTCAAATACAACTCATTCATTCAAATGTATGGAAATATGCAGTTTAGTGAAGCGGCGACCAAGACCTTGGATTGAGGGTTACACCATTACAACTGTGTTTCCTCTCCCAAGTTGCGATATTGTTTTTTGGAGACATCTTTTCAATTTGATCCTGTTATGACAGAAAATTTCACATTATGCTTATTGGTGGACATACTGTTCATATCTCTGTTCTAGAGAAATCATGTTGAGTAGCTACTGAGCATGGGAATGCCTGACTCAAGACAAATACTATATTTTCTGACATATGTTGTTGTTTTAGGTTTTCCTCAGTCATCCAATTCCTCTCATTCAACTACACTTGTTATAAAGTATTTCGGCCATCGTCTTCATCTCTGACCTCACACTTTAAGGGGCATCTGTTACAGGACAAATGACCTCCTCATCAGCTCAGAGGAGAAGGTAACATGAAAGGAAGAAAATGACCTAGACAAGACCCATTTTTTCCAAGGTAACGCACCCCAGAAATAGATAGGAAGAGTTATAACGCACCTGAGCCATGCAAAGGGAGCGTTAATGTCTAGGGTAATGCTCTGTCTTACCGAAGGGGCAGCGTTAACCATGTTTAAGTGTGAAAAGGGAAATATCTTGCAGAAAACTGACTGGCATTTCTAGCTTTCTCTCAAAAGGGAATCAGTTCAAAATAGAAACTAAATGGCACAGACCTTTTATTAGGCATTGCCAAACATAAATAAACTCCTATGGAAGGAAAAAGCGAGGAAAAGAAAGGACACATCTAGATCTTTCCCGATTTGAACAGGGTGAAAGAGTTGGCAAGGTTTGTCCTCTCCATCTCCTATAAATTGGAGTTGTGGGCTCTTGGTCTAAGGTCGAAGGTTTGATTATGTGTGGAGTAGAACTTCATTGTTGTAGTGTGAGGCTTGAATATTGGCAAATTTCATTGAGAGATTTCTGCCTTAAGCATCATCACACTCAGAGATAAAGAAAGAGAGAGAGGAATTGGAAGATTGAGGAGGGCTTGGTGCAACCGACAGTTGTAATCCTCCTTTTTATAAATCAATAGAATTGTATCTGTTTTGTCCATTCGATGCATCAGTGTCACAATTGTTGTTCAATTGTCTATGTATCATGATATGAATGGCTTAGATCAGTATTTTTTTATGTTTCTTATATGCTATTTTAATTGATAAGAAGCTATACAATTGTAGAGATTACATGAGTGCTTTGATTGATTGCAAGATATGGATTTGGAGTTGGTGAAGAAAGATCTCTACTTCACTGCTTAGCGTTCTCCATAGGATCTGCTGTCCACAAAGAGGTAATCTCTCCATCTTACTTTTTCAATTATATATATTAGCATGAACATGTATGCAACATCTCTGTGAAATTTATAGCTAATATGACTATCTTCCTCAGGCACTGGAAAGCCCTAAGAGGGATATTTAATAACCACCACCCAAGAATATTACCCTATAGCATACCTTGATAAATTTCCAGTTGGAGCTGGGTGAGGTAGGAGCCTCCTATGGGTTGTAGCCTGCATAAAATACATGGGAGTTGGTGCTTCGGTTTCAAGTTGTAGCTTGATAGATGTCCAGTTGGAGCTGGTTTAGGTAGGATCCTCCTGTGGGTTGTAGCCTGCAGAAATACATGGGAGTTTGTGCTTCTGTTTCAAGCTATAGCTTGATAGATTTCTAGTTGGAGCTAGTTGAGGTAGGAGCCTCTTATGGGTTATAGCCTGGAGAAAATATATGGGAGTTGGAGCCTCCTTACAAGTTGTAGCTTGCACAATTTGAGGTAGTAGCCTCCTCTAGTTTGGAGCCTATATAAAATCAATGGTGAGAGGGAGTTGGAGCTTGCCTTTGCATCACAACAATAATAAGATGTGGTTTTCTCCCTTATGGGTTTCCACTTATATTTGTTGTCTTTGTGCTTGATGATTATGTGTTGATGTGATGTTTTAATCCACTTAATTACTTGTTGTCCACAAATTAATTTTTTTGATTCATTATGTATTACACTGCTTATGAATTGAAGGTTTAATTGAGTTGAATTAAAAGATTTTTAAATTACAATGAATGTACTAAACTGATTCACCCCCTCCTCTTAGTTTAGCTAAGGGTTCATTAATTGGTATCCGAGTCGGTTCCTTCTATATTAATTTAACAACTGGAAGGAGGTCCTAGGTCCCCCAACATGGCTAGCCTAGAAGGATGCTCAACAAATAAAGCCCCATTTCTTACTGGCACAAAATATGCTTTCTGGAAAATAAGAATGAGGACACACTTAATGTCTCTAGGAATAGAAGTTTGGGCTGTTGTGGAAGAAAAATATGCACCAAAGAACGTAGAAACTGAGGAAGAAGACAAACAAAATTTTAGAGCTAATGCAAAAGCAATGAATGCACTCTTGAGCTGTCTAAGTGAGTTATAATTTATCAAAGTAATGCACAGTAAGACTGCCAAAGATATCTAGGATACCATAGGAAACATTCATGAGGGAGATACAAAGGTGAAGATGGCAAAACTACAAGCACATAGAATTCATTTTGAAAACTTAAAAATGAATGAAGATGAAGATATAATTTCATTATTCTTAAGAGTTGCAGAAGCTATGAATATCATGATAGGCCTAGGGGAAGAAATTAAAGAAAGTGTGGCAGTACAAAAATTATTGAGATCTCTACCACCCAGGTTTAATCCTAAGGTATCTGCCATAGAATAAACAACAAACTGGGAAACCTTTACCAAGAACCAATTACTTGGCAACCTAACAACATATGAGATGAGACTTCCTAAAGGGAAGTCAAACATGAGGGAGGTTGCCTTCAAGGCAAACAAGTGCATAGAGGAGAAGGAAGCTCCATGCTCATGCTCTGATGAAGAAGAAGCCAAATTTTTCAGAAGATTGGATAGAGACACAAGTAAGTACAAAGGTAAAATTCCGTTTAAGTGTTTTAATCGTGGAAATTGGGGCACTATGCTTCAAATTGTCCCCATAAGAGAGCAGAGAATCAGCCATAAGAGACAGAGGAAAAAAAATAACTAGCAGAAAGGGAAGAGATTTAATAGAAAATCATTTTATGCTCAGCAAGATAGCAGTGCATCTGAAAGCTCAGATGAATCCTCCAATGAATAAGGAACCTCTGAATTTGTTTGGATGGCCAAGGAAGAACTTGAAGGATACCTTCTGAAAGATGAAGAAGAAGGTGAAGTTGATCTTGATGGGGAGCTAATTAGTGCCCTGAAGGAAATAGACAGACTTAAACTCAAGAGCAGAAAACAGAAAGACATGCTTCTGAAATATGAAAAGACAGAACCAGATTCAGAAGACCTTATTAAACTGAAATTTGAACTAGACGAATCAAGTAATATAGAGGATACTCTAAAAAGGGAAATAAAGGAGAAAAATCAGGAGCATGAAAAGTTGGAAGAAGAAGTGGTAAGCCTAAGGAAGAAATCAGAAAAGGCCCAAAGGGAATTAACTATGAATACCACGAATGAAAAGCTTTGAATATTTGGAAAAAATATTGAATTCACAAAGATCTCATCTTATAAAGGCTAGGATAGGATATGAAGGAGAATCTAGCAAGTCAAAGGCAGAAGATAAGAAAGCTATTACTTTTTTTAAAGCTGTAATAAAGGAAAATGATAACTCTCATCAATCTGAGATTATTTCAACTGGAAGATTGATAGAAGAAAGGAGTAGGTTGTGTAAGCAGCTCGAAGATGAGATTGCCTCCATGGAGAACTCAAAGAAGGAATACATTGAAAGGGATGATGAAGCAACTCAAAAAGGATCCACAGAAGTAGAAGCCAATAAGAACTTGATGTGTAAAGAAACAAACAGAAACAAGAAATAATATCAAGAGACAAAGAATGGGAGGAAGAAACAAGCAGTTGTAAAAATCTCATTTATTCCGGAAGATGAATTGAACAAATTCGGAAGATGTCAAAGGAGGTTCCTTCCTCCTGTGAGAAGTATCACTTGTTTTTCCTACCACAAAACTATACATATTGCAGCTCAATGTAAGACAAGGCAACTCAAGTTTAATCAACAAAATATGCAACAAAAGAAAAGAATACCTCAAACAAACAAATGGAGAGAAAAAAATTTCACCAGGTACATAAATCATTTCCAAGGCTATTGTTATTCATGCAATGAATTTGGACATAAATCTGCTGAATGTAAACTATGTTAAAAAAGGAGCACAAAATTCTATACATCAGCTCAAACGTACCTATGAAAAATAAGATGTTATGTATGCCACAAGCTTGGGCGCAAAGAAAATGACTGTAGGATTCCATATACATTAAAGGAATCTAGACAGATGAAGGAATCAAACCAAATCTGACCAAACTGTGAATAAAAAAGAAATGGTACCCCAACAAAGTATGGAAGAAGAAGAAAAAGGGGGAGCTTGTTACTTTAATGACATTTTGAATCCATCATAGTCTTAGGGGGAGATGCTCTAGGAAGAAACACATCTATCCAGTCAGTGATAGACAAGAAGCAACATCCCAGGGGGAGAGAAGTTCATAAAAAGTCCCCATAAGAATTGTCAAAGAAGAGCTGCTTGGAATAATAACATCTAAAAGTTTGGGATGGGAAAGGACAATTCCTCTGGAAGATAACTACATAGGAAGAAGGACACCTAAAGCATTCAATGCTAATTTGAGATAGCCAACATATTGATGGAAGAAGAGAAAGCAGCAAGAAGCCATGGTGATAAAGAGATCATCATTCATGAACTTGGAAACTAAGAGGATGATTACACTGTGTGTCACACTGCAAGTGTTGATAATGAAACAAAATTCTTTTAAGAAGGATGAATAAGAAAAGTGTTATCCCAAGTGTTATTATTGGAGTAGTGGTATGATACAGGTCCTCAGGATTGGAATGCTATGGTATGCATCATGGTGGTGGTATGGCAGAAATAAAACAAGGAAGAATTCCCAACGTTATCAAAATTATAGTATATGTGGATTAAGCTTCGGTTGCTCTGATTATTGCAAAGTATCTTCTGATTGTAAATGATGGATAATGTCGAGCTATATTATTAAAGCATGGAAAGGTCATTAAAAGTGCCAAAGGATCATTATCTTGTTTGAATTGGAAGTGTTATATTGAGCATTAAAGCAATATCTATTCTTGGATATAATTGCATACCTTCCTCAAGTTAGTACACATATATCTTTAAGGACTCTTTCTTAAGATCATTCATAAATCCATGTGAAGTTTGTTTGCTGAGATTTCAATTAAACAAATTGAAGATGTTTTTTTGAAGATAATTATGATAGAACAGTTGAAGTATCTGAAGCATGATGGGCTAGCTATGTTAATCTTACTATTGAATTTCAAAGAATCTATTATTGATTCAGCTGAAGCTTACTTCTACAGAAAGGAATTATCGATATTTCATCACTGCAAAGAGTCTGATCATTGACACAAATACCTCCCTATGTCAAAAATGAAATTGTATGATTGGTGGTGAAAATTTTCCAATGTGTTGAATGTATCTAGCCTCAAGGGTTTGTTTTGAATATGCTCTGTACAGTATTAAAGGCATTGGGTCCTTTTTAAATTGAAAGATATTGTCTAATCTTACAATAAGTTGTAAGCTCTAATTGGACTCATTTTTCACATCAGCATCAAGGGATTTTTTCTTATAGTGATTATATCTTCATAAGTCTAGCACATATCACCACTATCAAGCAGTAAGGGACAAAAATACAAAAAATTATATGGTGACATGCCTTACAACATTTTCATGAGTTTGGGATAGCATCAATTTGCAACATATTCATGTAATCTCTATGATTTTCAAGGTGTTACCTCAAAAACGATCATATATCTCATGAATTATACAATGCAGTCACAACGATGGTCTACTACACTCTTGAAATGTTGAAGTGCACATAAAGAAATTATTATGTGTAACATAAAGTAGCACCCATTGTGTATGCAGAAGATCATAAAGTAGTAATGCTATGGTAAATTAGGTGTATTCATTCAAATACAAAAGGATTCATCAAGTGTGTAATGAATAGATGGAGTGTGTTTATTCATTTCATATCAAAAGAACAGAATGAAGAATGCTTATACACAACTCAGAGAGAATTAATGAAAAGATGAAAACTACATTGGAAAATGTGTAACCCTTTGCCATTCATGTCAAAGGGGGAGGAAAAGTGAGCAGAAGAATAAATTCACTTCTCAGAATGAAAGGGGGAGGAAGTCTTGGAGGAAGTATTGGAGGAAGTGTTGCCATCAATGCCAAAGGGGGAGACTGTTGGAAATATTGTCATTGATGGCAAAGGAACATAAAGGAGTAACACCAGAATTATCATTGATGGCAAAGGATCAGAGAAGCAGCAACAATAAGGCAAAGGAGAAGATCAGGCAATAATGCAGTGAGAAAGCATAAAAGAGAGGCAGAGGATCAACAGAGAGGCAAGGAGAAAACGCAACAAAGGCAACAAGTTTGGGTCAAGTTGTGAATGTGCTAGGAAGAGTCATGAATGTGTTGTATTAAATCGTGCACGAGTGGGAAAAGTCATGAATGTGCCTAAGTAAAGTAATAAACACATGCAACAATAAAGAACAATTGTGAAGAGCGGGTCAAGTTGTGTTATTTTACGTTCAGAATAGTGTGCAGGTCAAGGGCAGAGTCGTGCTTATTTACGTTCATAAAACTGCATAGGTTAGGGTCAAGTCGGGCTATTCATGTTCACTATAAAAAGAAAAGGAAAATTCGGGTGTATGCGTACAAAATGCATACAACAAAGAAAAGAAACGAATGAGCGGGCCAAGTCAGGCTGGTTGTAAAACACGTTCAGAACAGTGGTTTTGCATTTCGAAGATCGTGAACGAGTTGGGTGTTCTACGTGCAACAAAGAAGAAATGAACAGGGGAAACTAAATAAGAAAAGGCGTGAAGGAGTGAACAAGCGGGTCAAGTCATGAAAATACACGTTCAGAATAGTGTTGGCATACCACACATCGCAATCGGCGATTGTTATGTTTATTTCTAAGTTATTGCAAGCTATATGTTTTAAGTTGCGATGCGAAGTATATCGCATACCGCAAAAAATAAGGAAAACCCATTATGGTAAATGCTAAAAGGTGCGACATGCAATAACGTTTTCACCGTGGGTTGCGAAATCACGAAATCGCAAATATTGCAAAATTCTTAAACTTGAAAAGTGTGGGAGATGACGTGGCAGCTAACGTGGAAAGTGACGTGGCTGCTGACGTGGTAGATGAGGTGGACCTGACCCCACAAATCAAAAATACATCTTGATGACATGGTAGGTGACGTGGCAGATGACATGGTAGGTGACATGGAAGACAATGTGGCAGTGACGTGGCACCCTGGTGGGACCCGAACCTTTTATCGCAAATCGCATGTTGCAAGAGTTTATAACCAAATATCGGAGCAAAATTGCGATAAGAATTTTCAATGAGGAAACTGCGATCGGAAATTGTGATAAGATAGGTGGGACCCCTTCGCATATCGCAAATCAGGAGTTCAGAAGGACTAGAGCACAACGGATAAAAATGAAAATTGTCAAACTGCGATGACAGACTAGATGCAATACCTTCGAAAGGTAAATGATAATACATTTAAAAGTCTGGGTGTATTTGTATTGAGTTATGAAATCGCACTGGGAGAAAGAAAGGCGTATATAACATATAACATAGCAGAACGCCGAATTGTGATAAGAAAACGGATGTGAGGATTTTCAAAGTTTAATTGCAATATAATCAAGGTCCAAGGTTTAATGTGTTTGCACCATTTCTTTGAAAAAAATCTTGAATGCGAAGTTGACTCGGGTAATAAAGGAAAAGCTGGAACGCAAGAAAGAGGACTCGTGTAAGACCTGACTCTATGTGCTCAATGATATATATATATATATATATATATATATATATATATATATATATATATATATATATATATATATATATATATATATATATGAGGTTATACCTTCCTTAAGGAAAAAGGACCCGGTGCTCGTGCAGAACAACGTTATGCGGTTGCGACTGTGAGTTAAAGGGAAAGGCTGAACACAAGAGAAAAGACTCGGGCAAGTGACCTGACTGTAGTGAAAATGGTAGTGTGCCTATTAAAACAAAAGTATGAATGCGAAGGAAGTACTCTGGTGTATAAGTGACCCAACACATAGAGAAGAACATAGAACGTTGCAGGTAAGATATGAAATAGACGAAGGCTATGTAAAACGTAAAGCCATGGGTCAAGTCGGACAAAAGACGATCCTGCTGCACAGGTGGAAATGTAACAACAAGAACAAAAAAGGTAATGACAGCATCAAAAAAGACAAATGCACAGCGAGCAAAGAGCTGAAAGAGCTGAATGAAATATTTGTTGTAACTGTAAATGTATTGATTATTTTTATTGCATGTGATGCAAAGGCAAGTCTCCGTAGGCATAGGCAATTATCCATGAGTGTTGTAATGATTATTTCTAATGTAATAACATGAATTGAAGTGTAAGGAATCAAATGGGTGGAAGGCAGAGAGACAAGCCTGTTCACTTCGTATTCCCTATAGAATGCAAACAATCAGGAGTTATCTGTATAAGATATGTAATATCAGTGTGCGGAAAAAGAGTTATATAGTTGCAAAATGGATGTGAGCGGAATAATGTAAGAGAGATGGAGAAGGTTGGAGAGTGGAATAATCATAGAGAGCTGATAGAAATGTTGTGCACATCAGGAACTGATATAAAGCAGATATGAAGGTTGAAGAGGCAGCAATGGAGAAGGAGTATAACAGAGTTGATATCCAGGTAAATCAAAATTTTAGTTTCATGTTGAGTGAGGGGATTGTAGTCTCCTTTCAAGTTGTAGCTTGATAAATTTCTAGTTGGAGCTAGGTGAGGTAGGAGCCTCCTGTGGGTTGTAGCCTACAGAAAATACATGGGAGTTGGTCCTTCCGTTTCAAGTTGTAGCTTGATAGATGTCCAGTTTGAGCTGGTTGAGATAGGAGACTCCTGTGGGGTGTAGCCTATAGAAAATGCATGGAAGTTGGTGCTTCCATTTCAAGTTGTAGCTTGGTAGATGTCCAGTTGGATCTGGTTGAGGTAGGAGCCTCCTGTGGGTTGTATTTTGCATAAAATAGATGGTAGTTGGAGCTTCCTTGCAAGTTGTAGCTTGCAAAATTTGAGGTAGTAGCCTCTTGAAGGTTGGAGCCTATAGAAAATCAATGGTGAGAGGGAGTTGGAGCTTTCCTTTGCATCACAACAATAATAAGATATGGTTTTCTCCCTTATTGGTTTCCACTTATATATGTTGTCTATGTGCTTGATGATTATCTGTTGATGTGATTTTTTAATCCGCTTAACTACTTGTTGTCCACACATTAAGTTTGTTGATTCATTATGTATTAAGCTGCTTATGAATTGAAGGTGTAATTGAGTTAAATGAAAAGAGTTTTAAATGACCATGAATGTACTAAACTGATTCACCCCCCTCCCCCTCTCAGTTTAGCTAAGGGTTCATCATCTTTCTCATCCAGATCACCTCACATGTTGCTTGCCTTGCAGCCATGTATTCAAGTTCTACCGAGTTGAGTGCTAAGAACCTCTGCTTCCTCTCGTACCAGGAAATTGTTGCGGATCCAACACTGAAACATTCACCTAATGTACTCTTTCGGTTAGATGGACTCCCTTCCCAATCTGCATTTGTGAAGCCACACAACTTCACTCCCTCTGTCCATCTGTACCATAATCCATACTAGGTAGTTCCTTTGATGTATCGTAAAACATGCTTTGATTCCTTCCAATAAAATTTGGTTGGCCTAACCATAACTTGGCTCAGTTGGTTAACTACATAGCACATATCTGGTTGTGTGTTCACAAGATACATCAGTGAACCTACTAGCTATCGAAAAATAGTAGCATCAACCTCTTCACTTGAAGTGGCATTCTTCTTCCTCTAGGTGGTTGTTAGAGGTGTCTCCGTGGGCTTAAAATATCCATGAAAAATATTTGCAGTATCTCAGTGGCATACCTTGCTTGATGCACAAATAATTCCCCATCACCTTCCCATACCTCCAGCCTGAGGAAGTAGTGCATGAGATCCATGTCTTTCATCTCAAATTCCCTTGCAAGGTCCTCCTTGAAAGAGCTAATTAGCTACTCATCACATGTAAATATTAAATCATCAACATATAAAACAATAATAAGGAATATCTTCTACCAAAATATGATATAGGTTCGCATATGCTTCACTTTTGGTGAAGCCAAATCTAGTGAGATAACTATCAATCTGAGTATACCAACCTCATGGTGCTTGTTTGAGACTGTACAATGCTCGCTTGAGTCTGCAGAAATGAGACTCCCAATCAAATGTCTTAAGAACTTCTGGTTTCTCTATGTACACTTCCTACTCAATAACACCGTTGAGAAATGTTGTTTTTACATCCATCTGGTGGATATTCCACCCCATTTGCGCAACCAGTGCAAGAATTGATCTAATGGATGAATACCTTGCTATGGAGGCAAAGGTTTCCTCATAGTCAATTCCCTCAACATGAGAGAATCTGTTGGCCATAAATCTAGCCTTATATTTCTCTATGATTGCATCTGCTGCATTTTTAACCTTGACGATCCATATCAAACCCATAACTTATTTATCTTTCAATCTTGGGACCAGTTCCCAAAATATGTTCTTCATTATGGATCCATATTCTTCCACCATTGCATCAACACAAACTAGTTTCTCAACTGCATCATCAAAATAGGATGACTCAGTCTCTACAATCCCAATCATTAGATCCATGTAGGCAATGTACTTCTCATGTGACCTCCTTTTTTGCACAAATTTGAAGGATCTCCCACATTCTCCCTTGCATCTTGCACCAATCTATCAACTTCCATAGATATTTTCTTACCTTCTCTAGATGGTTTTTCTTGAGTGGATGTCTCCACTTTGCCTCCTCTCTGCTCCTCTATTTTGGTTACTCCACAACTTCCTAAGGCTCCTCCTTTGGAGCTACAATCTATTCTTCTGAGGGGAGTTGAAGCTCCATCTCATTGCTTTCTCCTCATCAAAATTTACATACCTCCGCACACATGTCATTTTGAGGGAAGGTACGTATGCCTGGTAATTATGTTGAGTTTCGGTGTAACCCACAAAAACTCCCAACTTCGTTGTCGGCTCAAGTTTCTTCCTTGAATTTTTGGAGACATGGCAATAAACAGATGCTCCAAATTTTTTGAAATGAGACACACCAAGCTTTCTCCACGAGAAAGCCTCCTCTAATGTAATCATACAAAGAATCTGATGAGGACTCTGGTTCTGCATGTAGATTGTTATGTTACATGCCTCTTCCCACAAATGCAGTGGTAGGCCTTGTTCATGTAGCATATCTCTCACATATCCCACAATTCTTTGGTTCTTTCTCTCAACTATCCCATTCTGTTGCGGGTTGTGGGGAGTTGTCAGTTCTCCTCGAATTCCTTCTTTGGCACAAAATTCCTTGAAGTCATTCGAAACATACTCACCTCCATTGTTTCTCCTGAGAGCCTTCACCTTATTGACAATCTCTTTCTCAACTACTGCCTTGAATTCTACAAACTTTGAGAATGTCTCATCCTTCTTCCACATGAATAAGATCCAACACTTTCATGATAAATCATCAATAAAAAAAACAAAGTACTTATTTTTGGTAGTGGATGTTGTTGAGAAGCGTCCACGAGCATCAGAGTGGAAACTTTCCAATACTGCATTTTCTTTGTTGTCTTGATCATGGAATGTGGAATTTACATACTTTCCCAAGGTACAACCCTTGCAAACATCCTACTCCTCAAGTGCTCCCTTAGGGAAGCCAATGGTTATTTGCTACATAATTTTAAGGGTGCCATGGTCCAAATGACCAAGTCTTCTATGCATAGTTCACCAACATCACAAATCTGCACTTTCTCTGCCATACTACTTAATGCAACACAATCTTCCACATCAAGTTTATGGAGGTTCTTCAAATGAACCCCTATTTGCTTCACCTGCCCAGTAGTTATGTATCTCATAAAGGCTTTCCCTTTACTGAAGATTACATCATAGCCATGGTGTTCCAAAAGTGATATAGAGATTAGGTTCTTATTAAGGCCTCATACAAACATGAAATATTTGAGGCGAAGAGGGATCTTGACTCCCTCTTAAAATTTAATGTACCAATCCTGGTAGCAATGTACCTTCTATCGTCCCCAAGCTCAATATGCATCTGGAGATCTTTCTCCTCCAGGTCACTGTAAAACTCTTTGTACACTACCATGTGGAACGAGGCACTTGATTCCAAGTACCACACACTCCCAATCACAGTGTTGGTCATGCATGTGATAAGGGTGAAGTCTAGCTCAAACTGTGAAGCCAATGCTTATCCTGCTACACCTCATGAGTTCTTCTTGCTAGAATTTTTATGTGGACACTCTGTAGCATAGTGCCCAAATTGATGACAATTGAAGAATTTTACTTTTTACAAGTCTTTCTTCTTGCCCCCTTGGTTTGATTCTGGTTTGGTTTGATATTTCTTCCCTTTTCCCTTCTTTCCCTTTCCAACCAATGCAAAATTTTCTTCATCCTCTCCCTTGGATGAACTTCCATTTCTGGTATTTTGGCTAGTTTCTTCTTGTACCAAATTAGACCATAAGCATTGATTAGGTGATCATGTCCTATTGGAAAAATGCTCAAAATTTTATTTGCTCAAAATTGGTTGAAACCTGAGCGACGGGATAGGCCTCGGCGATATGATAGTCAATGCCGCAAACGGCACTCAAATCCGTTACCGTATGAAGTAGTTGTTGCACTTTGAAATCACCCAATAACCTCTAATGTTGAATGGGTATTGATAAATTTATGTGTTGAAATTTTTTTATTTCTAAGGTTTAATTAATAAATTAAAATATATATTTATTAATGTTTTTATATGATTTTAATTAATCATATATTTTATTTTATTTATATTAAAAAAAACCTTATTAATTAATTTTTTTTAATATTATACATTTATTGAAAAATCATATGGTTCATGTTAAGGTTTATATGGCAAATGTCATATAGTTTTAAAAAGTATGTTAAAACCCAAAAAACAATCATATGGCAACGTTTAATTATTTTGCAAAGGTTAAAATCTTATGGCAATAGTCATTGGTTACGTGAAGGAGGTTTTAAGTCACATAATTAAATGGTGGAGCGGAGGTTACATTTGGGCGGGGCCTGAAGGGGGCCAGCCCCCCATTCCACATGACCTCAAGTGGTAACCGTGACCCAAGCCTATAACAACTGAAACATTAAATGCTGGAGATAAGACTGCATGTGGCCACGTCAACCTAGCATTAAATGCTACCTTAACCGTTGGCGGAAAAATTGGCAGAGCACGCCATCTTTGGCGGAATGACCGAATTTAATTGGAGCTAACTCCAGTTAGCCCACAATTAGTGGGATTTTTGCCTAACATTGGGCAAAAACTTCAGTTGGTCATAACTTTGGCTAGGAGAATCATTTCTGAGCGATTTTTTTTTTTTAATTTTGGGTCTTCTCAGCATTTTGAAGCCAATGAGACAGGTTTCAGAGCCATTGGAGTAGTTCTTCAACTTGTTTAGCTTCAGAGAAGCTTGTTGAGCTACTAGGGCCACTTTGGGGTTGAGGTTGTGCTGAGCTCTGGTTGACCAGCTGAGGTGAACCAAGAGTCTACTTTGGGTAATTTGAGCATTCCAGAGCCATTGGTGTAGGTTTCAGAGGCAACAGAGATCATCTTCAGGTAATTTTACAACAGAGAGAGCTTGAAGAGCCACTAGGGCTTGGGGATTGGAGAGTTGTGTTAGGCTATGGTTATTTGTTTAAGGTGAAAATATAGTCGATTCTTATTGCTTTCAGCACTCTAAATCCATTTATGCAGCTAATTTCACCTGTTTAGGCTTTCTACACTTTGTATAACCAATTTAAGAGCATAATAAGAGAAAGTACATGCCCATTTGGGAGCCTTGGACCCGACAGATGTAACCCAGGAGGCGTGAACTGCCTCATCACATGCTGAGTTTTATGCTCTGTGTTTATTGCTGCTTATTTTTAGAATTAAAATGAAAATGAAACAGTAAAATGAAACATATCTCCTACATGTAAAAAGACACATAAACTCATCAAAGTCACTTTGTTCCAATTTCAAAACACAATTTAAAGCTTGCATACATTTGTTTATGGTTAATGAATACTTTGAACCAGCAGCAAATGCTTTCATAACTAGATCATTAGTTTTTACTGATTATTTCATTATGAAGATTCTGTTTGTGGGCCAGGTAGCCTCTGGTTTCATTCTTTCTTTGAAAGGTGAAATAACCAGTGAATGCCCCAAAAGTCTATCTCTGTATTAGAAATAAGAAGTTCTCACATTTTTAGATCATATTGGTATCAGAGCATAGGTTTGAGCTTAAAAGTTTTGAATTGTGTGCAAAGAAACATTTTACTATTTGCAAGTTTTGATGCTTACCAGGTTAAAATTGAAGAGAGGTGAAGGAAACTGGTTAGTGCACAAACTAATCCACAACCAAGAAGGGTCAGAGAACCACCTCCAAGAGCCCTAGAATCATCTACAAGCATGTCTTCAAGAAAAGGTGAAACTCATGAAGAAATGGATCCCAAAGAAGAAGAAAGAGTTTTTCGGAAAGCTTTCTTGGATATGACTGAAATGGTAATGATCCTCTATCAAGAAAGAAATTATAGGATTGCTGGAGAAGGATCTAAAAGCCAAAGAGATGGAGGAGATTCTTCAAGAGGAAAGAAGGACAATGATAAGTCAAAGAAAGGGAATGGAGGAAATGGTGATCCACCATCTCCATCGTCATCCTCTTCCTCAACATCATCCTCTTCAACTTCAGTAAATCAGTCACATAAGTAAAAAAAAACTGGTAAAAATCCTTTGTTAGAGCTTGATGTCAAATTTGAATTGCCAATTTTTAATGGTGATGTTAATGCAGAGAAATTAGATAACTGGATTAGACAACTGGAAGTATATCTAAGGATTCAAAATCTTCATGATGATGATACAAAAATACAATTAGCCTCATTAAGGATGGATGGAGCAGCATTGGTTTGGTGGGAAGCCAAGACCAGGGAGGAAATCAAAAAACATGATAATATTTCTTTATCATGGACTGAGTTTATTACTGCAATCAAGAAGCAATTTTATCCTCTTACTCACCTTGAGAAGGCTATAATGAACTGGCAAAATTTTAGACAGCTTAAGGGACAGAATGTGCAAGACTATACCCAGGAATTTAAGAGAAGAGCACTCTTACTTGGGGTAGATTTACAAAGCCAAGACACGTTGTTAAAGTACATAGGTGGTTTGCACAGTTACCTTCAACACACTATTCTTATGTTTAATCCTACCAGCTTAGATGAAGTCTGTGTACAGGCTACACATTTAGAAGCTAGAGGAAAGAATACTTTTGATGCTTTGAATGAGGATAGTGATTTCAAAAATGAAGGAAGAAAAAGAGTTGCAAATTCTAGAAAGGAAAAAGGTAGATTATTTTGCAAGAATTGTTCAAAAACAAGCCATGATGAAGATCACTGTTGGAAGCTTCATCCTGAGCTGAAACCAAAAAAATACAAAAACAAAGACAAGACCAAAGAAAAGGGGAAAACTGTAGCAACAGTTGAACAAGACTTAAAGTAAGAATTTGGTGATGAGACAAAAAGTATTGCCATGGTATTAAAGAACATCAAAGAGAAAGAGGTTGTACAAGAATCAAATCTCAGTTCTAGCTCATTAAACTATCACAAGGAAACTCAAGATGAAAAGAGGAGGATAGAGCTATTTCATGTGAGGATAGTCTCAAACCACACAAAGATAGACACACTTTTTGATAGTGGGTCTCAAGATAATCTCATCTTAGAAGACTTGGTCAAACAGCTGAAACTTGAGACAATTCCACATCCAAAGCCTTATCCACTTGGGTGGATATGCAAGGATGCAAATTTACAAGTCTCAAAGAAGTGCATCTTGCGCTTCGCCATAACGGCTCATTATGTTGACTGGGTTGAACTGGATGTAGTACCGCTTGACATAACAGGTGTTGTGTTGGGTAGTCCATATTTATATGACAGAAAGGCAATCTTCTATCGCCATGAGAATAAGTATCACTTGTTCAAGGATGGAAAAGAGTACATTGTGAGAGCACATAAGAAGAAGCTAGAATCTTCTTTAGTCCATGCAGGTCAATTGAAAAGGCTAGTTAATGCAAGTCAAAATCTGAATTTGTTGATGTTGAAACGACAAGATTTTGTACATTTACCTTTTCATGATATTGCTAATGATATGTGTCAGTCTGATAACAGTTCGTCTTGGAAAGAAGATGACATTATGTTGCACAAGGTACCTTTGGTGTCGATCGGTGTAGAGGACAAAGTGTCGGTGCAAAGCAGTGCAAGAGTCCATGAGATGGAAAGGCATGCAAGAAAAGAGGGCACACAGTTCAGCATGGGTCAATGTTGGTTTCAGAATGGCATATTTTTATGGCGAGAAAACTTGGTTGGGATTCAGCACAAGTGCATGGTTCATTCAGCAAAAATTCTCCATGTGAATAGTTGGCAAGGTGAATCTTGTTTTCAGTCTTCTTTGAAGTTTGATCATTGTAGAGACAATTTATTTTCTGCAAAATATAGTTGTTTTTCAGCAAATTTCAAGAATTTGCATCATGACTTAGTTAGTTTTAGCAGCGGTCGATTAGTGAATTCAAGGGAAAATTTATCATTTTATGAGAAGCTCAATTTGATGAAGTCAGGAAGATTTTAGTGGTTCAAAGTTGGAAGAATGGAGAATCAGTCTCCTCATCTTCATTTTATGTAATCAGAGAGCTTTTGTGGGTCCAAAAGCTTCCCATTTGGGAAGTGTGATCAGGTGATCATGTCCTATTGGAAAAATACTCAAAATTTTATTTGCTCAAAATAGGTTGGAACCTGAGCGACGGGATAGGCCTCGGCGATACGATCCTGGTGCCGTGAACAACACTCAAATCCGTTATCGTATGAAGAAGTTGTTGCACATTGAAATCGCCCAATAACCTCTAATGTTGAATGGTATTGATAAATTTATGTGTTGAAATTTTTTTATTTCTAAGGTTTAATTAATAGATTAAAATATATATTTATTAATGTTTTATATGATTTTAATTAAACATATATATATATATATATATATATATATATATATATATATATTATTTTATTTATATTTAAAAAAAAACCTTATTATTAAAAAAATGTAATATTATACATTTATTTAAAAATCATATGGTTCATGTTAAGGTTTATATGGCAAATGTCATATAGTTTTAAAAAGTATGTTAAAACCCAAAAAACAATCATATGGCAATGTTTAATTATTTTGCAAAGGTTAAAATCTTATGGCAATAGTCATTGGTTACGTAAAGGAGGTTTTAAGTCACGTGATTAAATGGTGGAGTGGAGGTTATGTTTGGGTGGGCCCTGAAGGGGGCCAGCCCCCCATTCCACATGACCTCAAGTGGTAACCGTGACCCAAGCCTATAACAACCGAAAGATTAAATGCTGGAGAAAAGACTGCATGTGGCCATGTCAATCTAGAGTTAAATGCTACCTTAAACGTTGGCAAAAAAATTGGCGGAGCATGCCATCTTTGGCGGAATGGCCGAATTTAACTGGAGCTAACTCCAGTTAGCCGACAATTAGTGGGATTTTTGCTTGACATTGGGCAAAAACTTCAGTTGGTCATAACTTTGGCTAGGAGAATCCTTTTTGAGCGATTTTTTTTTTTTTTTTGGGTCTTCTCAGAATTTTTAAGCCAATGAGACAGGTTTCAGATCCATTGGAGAAGTTCTTCAGCCTGTTTAGCTTTAGAGAAGCTTGTTGAGCCACTAGGGCCACTTTGGGGTTGAGGTTGTGCTGAGCTGTGGTTGACCAATTGAGTTGAACAAAGAGTCTAATTTGGGTAATTTGAGCATTCCAGAGCCATTGGTGCAGGTTTCAGAGGCAACAAAGATCATCTTTAGGTACTTTTACAATAGAGAGAGCTTGAAGAGCCACTAGGGCTTGGGGATTGGAGAGCTGTGTTAGGCTATGGTTATCTGTTTAAGGTGAAACTATAGTCGATTATTATTTTTTCAGCACTCTGAATCCATTTATGTAGCTAATTTCACATGTTTAGGCTTTCTAAACTTTGTATAACCAATTTAAGAGCATAATAAGAGCAAGGACATGCCCATTTGGGAGCCTTGGACTGGCAGATGTAGCCCAGGAGGGGTGAACTGCCTCATCACATGCTAAGTTATATGCTGTGTGTTTATTGTTGCTTATTTTCAGAATTACATATGTTAAACAGTAAAATGAAACAAATCTCCTACATGTAAAAAGACACATAAACTCATCAAAGTCAATTTGTTCCAATTGAAAAATACATTTTAAAGCTTGCATACATTTGCTTATGGTTAATGAATACTTTGAACCAACAGCAAATACTTTAAAAACCAGATCATTAGTGTTTACTGATTATTTCATTAGGTAGAGTCTGTTTGTGGGCCAGGTAGCCTCTGGTTTCATCCTTTCTTTGAAAGGTGAAATAAGCAGTGAATGCCCCAACAGTCTATCTTTGTATTTGAAATAATAAGTTCTCACATTTTCAGATCAAGCGTTCCCAATTCGGTAATTTTTCCCTCCCATTCACTGAGTTCTGGTAGCTATGCCAAGATTTAGGAATGCCTAGAAGAGTTAGGCTCACCACGTCATCTTCAACAAAATTCACAAAAAACCCTCCAATATCATCATGAACTTGTGATATCTAGTGGGATACTATAGAATAGTATCATTGTTTTTCATCTTAATGTTTAAAAGTTTTTCTTTGAGGGTTAGTTTTCTATGGTCACTGTTATTCTCAAATAGCTCAGTCAATGCCTTCCACATTGCGAAAGGAGTTTCTTTCCCATGGAGATTTGAGACAATGTGGTCTCTCACTCCCTCCAAGGTTATTATCCTCACCTTGGCTATATCTTTCTTCAATTTGGCTAGGTTCTGGGCATCAACTGATCCTAGTTTTGGAATGTTTTTCTTGACATATTCCAACAATCCATTGTCAACAAGCATTGCCTCCATGTGATCCTTCTATGAAATGAAAATCAAGTTTCCTTCCAAGAATCTAGTCTTAGTCCATTGAAGGCCATTCTCCTAACTCTGAAGAGATCCTGCTACATTGAAGCTGCAAATTCGAACCTCCTAAGGAACAACTTTGAAATTCTTGTTCTAATGTGAATCTTACTTTTATAACATGTAGAAATATGGTGATATAATTGAAACTTATCAAGAAATTTAATCTAAATCAAGAGACACAATTATACTATATTCCTTTGTGGAAATTAATTCACAATTTAGAACAAAATTCATAAACATGCATCAATCAAATACACAAGTACATAGATTTATCTAGGGGAAACCAAATGGTAAAAAACCCTTAATCCCTCTTGCATTAATCAGATGAATAGATAATGTATTACAATTTCTTGCTTGCTCTGATCATAACATGAAAGTGAATAATTGTTCTCTCTGCTCAATGAGAAGCTCTGACCCAGAATTAGTAAATTTCTACCTCCACATGAGCTCCTATTTCCTTGCATAAATACTGACGAATTATCCCCCCTTTTTTTAAGAATTTTCCTCCAATTAATTGTGCAATTCCCAAGGATTGATCTTTGATTGCATGCAACAGATGTACACTCAAGACTAGTCTACAACTGATGTTACACTACCTTGGAATATCCACCACTGCTAAGGAACTCAAATTATCTGTATGCACTAGCTATTTTAGGCTGATTGATTAGCTAACTGGATGATCAGTAAGTTAGATTGTTGACCCACTGCACAACTAACCTCCAACTAGTTCTATCAACAATTAGAACTAGTTTAAATTAATACAAATGGAAATAAATGAACTATATTGCTACAAATTAGAATTCAAACATGCTTATCTAAACTCCAAGCCCACTAACTACAATAAACTGAGCTAACTGAGCGATAAGAGCCATGTCGCCTTAGTTAACTTCCCCCAAGTTGTCTGTTGATGTGGAAATTTTGAATTTTCTCAATATGACCAAGGCAAAGTCAAATTGAGCCTTTCATGCTGTTGTGGTTCCTAGAGACGGCCTTGAGTTGTGAAAGACCAGTGCCTAGGACATCTTATATAGCAAGGAGCGTGTAATATAACATGGGGAGTTATCAAAAAAAGGATCTCATGCTATATCTTGTAAACAAGAAGGTTAATTTGAATGGGACCAAAACTTTTAGAAACTTGACACAGGAAGAGCGATACTGCAGAGGCAAGGTGTAAAACTCTAATAAAAAAGCATCAGACAATTCAAAGGCAACTTACTGTAAAGAGGGCCGGTTCAATAATATTTCACAGAAATAAATAATCTGAAGGTGTTTACTGTGTATGAAAGATTGAGAGAATACTAGCTGTCATATAGATGATATCTAGATACACGTATCACCATGTAATGAGCTTACCAATTTAAGAATCCATACATGACAATAACATTTTAAAAATAACATTCCATAGGAGCTAATATAGCATAAGTGTGGTTGAAGTGAAAATGGAACATTATATCATGCATGAGCCATATTTAAAGCGCTTGAATGATTCTAGCATGAGTATCAACTAGGATAAATTCGCACCCAAAACCAGTGAGCCACTCGCATTCCAAAACATGATACAAGAAAAATGGATGAAAGCAAGATGAACCATTAAACCAACACATAAAGGGAGAAGTTACAAACTGTGAAAAAATAAAGACCAGAATCCTCTTTACAGATGGAACTCCTCCTCACTAAAACCCAACGAGCTCTGAGCATTCATATAAGAGTTCGACAAAAATGTATACAAAATCCTCTTACTGCATAATTTTCTGATAAATCTGGAACCCTCAATAATCTGTTCTTAGGGAGTTTTATAGGAGAAAAAGAAAACTATTAAAGGAAGTGGGTGATGAACATTTTATTTGCCTCATTAAGACAAGATGGTGGAAACGTGCATGCCCATACCGCCTGATGACTCTATAGTGTTGTATGTACTCTGCGGCCTGCTTTCTGAAATAAATGCACTGGGTAGAAGTCTCTTCAGGAACACAACATAGAAGTAAAGTCACATAGACATTCCATCCTTTCCTGAAAGAAAATTCTGCTGAAATGAAACCTCAAGGGTATTGTCTTCTGTGCATTGGACCTTTTGAGTGATCTACGGGGTCTTTGATCTAGTATTCTGCCTTCAAATGGTTAGGTTAAGGCTCAAAAATCTTCAATTACGCACCTTTAACTCTTTGTCTTTCACTGATACTCTCTGTCTGCAACATTAATGTCTCCGATTGGGAAATATGCGCTTTGAATGACTCTAGAGGGTTTGACAGAGTTTAACCCTGCTTCTTTAATGGAAGTCATGTCGTAACAACTTCCCAGGCCTTTCTCCATAATTATAGCCTCTGAAAAATGGTCCTTTCCAGTGTTCTCTGTTACTGTAATAAAGACTGTGAATCATGACGATTTACCGCCACTCACACCCTGCAAAACTCACAAAATTTTCAAGAAAACAAATGCATGGGAAGGTGGATGCAGTGGGGATAATGGTGTGACAACACAGCATGATGAAATGGTGGAAAAATGTAGGACGAGGGTAAGAAGAGCAGCGAAATGGTGAAAAATGGCTTGGGGAGAGTTGGCGGAATGCGGTGAGATTTATACGTAAACCATGGACATTTGACCCTTGAATGGAAATAAATGGGGGGCACAAGAAAATGCAACAAAACATATGAACCGGTGATGGGGCGGAGGACACGTGTCGATGGTGGGGAGGTAAGTGATCTGGACCGTCCAATCTCAGGAGGAGATCGACGGCTGAGAACACATCAGAGAGCGACCGAAGGTGGGCCAGGGGCATGATTTTCCGTGGTTATCGCCCGAGCATCTTCGTGGTGTGATGGCCGTTGGATGGCCCATCCCAGATCGGACGGCGTACAGTGATATCGCGCCAGCTTTTCCACCGAACGTTAATGAGCGATGGGGGGCAGTTTATGAACAATGTGTGGATCCACACATCATGCAATGAGTGGAATCGCTCCGAAACGAAAAATACCGCCTGCCCCTTGAAAGGTGGTGCGATGAAAACCGGCGGGTTTTGAACAGTGCTTTTGGGCACGTGGACCACAAGAGCGGGTGAGCTACGGACTGTTGCTTTTGCAGGTTGATCGGATGGTAGACAGGTAACTAGGGAGATGAACGGAGTGGGCCACAGGCACGGCGCTGATCTGCGAAGACCGTTCGAGCTGTACAGATCGACGGTTAATACTGTGCCTGATCATTTGGTTGATAAGCGCTCTCCAAGCTAGCGCTTGGTCTAGTGCCCAGGTCATGTGGAAAATGATTTAGGGGGGGTAAGGCCGAAAGGTGCCAGGCCTTAAATATGTTATAATGTGGGATTTTGGCTCTTTTTATGCAATTTTGAGGCTAGGAAAAGGTAACTATAGGCAGAAAAAAGATTTTTTAGGGCAAAAAGGGGGGGTTGAAGGGTTTAAGCGAGATTGCTTGTCAAAATTTAATAGGGGGCTGATATGATCAACATTGGCTCCACCTGGGGATGGCACGTTCATCCTTGGGCGTGTCAAGAACTTCGCAGACCACCTGATAATCTTATATGCAGACTCTGCTCTTCAGCACTTCTACTTTTCACTTCATGATTCATCACGACACCCACATTATTCAAACAAAGATGAAACAGAAAACTAATATACAGTAGAATACACCAGGATGTCTTTTCCTGAATCAAAACTGGTAGTAGGGCTTAAGGAACTGACCATTTATAGGGGCATCGAGCAAGTCTCCCTGTAAACTCTCCAACCTGAAAGTGTTGTTGCCTCCTTGTTCCAAAATTTTAAAAGGGTCGAACCAGAGAGGGTCAAATATACCATGTTTCCCCTTTTCAGCTCTTCGGATATCCCATCTGAGCAATAAATCACCAATCTGCAACTTCTTGTCCTTGGCATGCTGATAAAAAAGGTATTTCATTTTCTCTTGATATTCAATTAGCTTTTGAATTACCTGGTTCTGTGTTTCTTCTAGCTCCACTAGCTGATTTATTCTCTTGGTCATATCATCGGGCTCTTATTGACTTTCTTGCATGAATCGGGCTACTGGTAAAGCTAACTGTATAGGGAATACTGCTGCCCTCCCATATACTAATTCGTATGGGGACTTCCCAGTTGCTCTCTTGCTGGTAATCCTATTAGCCCACAGAGCAAATTTCAACTGGGAATCCCAATTTTTCTAATTTTTGTTGATAGCCTTCTTTAGTGCCCTCACCAGAGTTTTATTTGAAGACTCTGCCAAGCCATTTCCTTGTGGGTAATAGGCTGTAGAGTGACTTAGTGTAATATTATACTGCTGGCAGAAGCTCATAAATTTTGCATACTTGAAGGCCTGGGCGTTATCAGTCACTATCCTGGCAGGGCAGCCAAACCTGGATATGATATTTTCTTCCATGAATTTTATTATCATGGCATCTGTAGCATTCCTCGCAGGTATGGCTTCCACCCATTTTGTGAAATAATCTATGGAAGTTAATATCCACTTATGCTGGCCACTCGACGGAGGATCTATTTCACCTATAAATTCAATTCCCCATTGCCTAAATGGTTCGTCCATGTGAACGGGAATCATGGGCAGAGGTGCCAACTTTTGTCTTTCAGCAAATCTTTGAAATTTCTCACAAGCTATAACCCGGGCAAAAACATCTCCAAAGAGTTTGGGCCAGTAGAAACCAGCCTTCAGGATTTTGTGAGTGATGGCCCTCTAGTTGTAATGTCCCCCACAAATTCATTCATGAAATTAGGCCATTATATTCTCTACCTCATCCTCTGTGAGACACAGAAGTAGGATACCTGAGGGATCTCGCCAATATAGCTAGCCATTGGCGACTATGTACTTCTGTGATCTCAACCTTAGTGTTATGTATTTAGCTTTATCACAGCTCGGAGGGCAGCTGAGTGTTAGAAGATATTCCACTATCTCTTTGTACCACGGGCTGATGAGGTATTTCATATGTGCTTTCTGAGTAGCTATCTCCACTCCCTGCTGCTCTTTCTTCTTCTCAGACTCTTCACTTGCTATCATGGACAGATTGATACCCAGAGCCTGATAGTTTGATTCGGATAAGATTTTGGCTAGCCCTTGTCCTTTGATCAGTTTGGTAGGATGGATGTCCAGATCATACTCCTATATTTTGGCAATCCACTTCCCCCTTTTTCCTTCACTATCTCCTTCAATAAGAATATCTTTTACAACTATTGTAGGCACAAATGCAGTAATGTGGGACTGCAAAACATACATGTGGAATGCTTTAAGGGATTTCACTAGGGCGTATGATTGCTTTTCTAATATTTTATATTTCAGTTCTGCATCACGGAGCACCTGACTGAAGAAAGCGATGGGATGCTCGTACCCTTCTTCATTTTTCTGCAATAAAACTCCTGCCACTGTATGAGGTGATGCAAATGAAAATATCATGAAAGGTTTGGCATAATCTGGTCCAGCTAGTACAGGGGCTTCTGTGAAAGCATCTTTTATCCTAGTAAAGGCCTCTCGTGATTCCTGGGACCACTTTACCTCATTATTTTTCTTCAACATGTCAGTTATATGTCTAACTATCTCAGCATAGTTAGGAATAAACCTTCTCAGAAAATTAATGCGCCCTAGAAACACCTGCACCTCCTTCTTATTTCTGGGGAGAGAAATACCATTTATAACCTCTACTCTTTTAGGATCTATTTTTACCCCATCTTTGGTCACAATATGTCCCAAAATCTTGCCTTCTTCTAATGCAAATAAAGACTTTTGTGGATTGAGAGAAAGACCATACCTTCTGCATTTCTCAAAAGTTCTACGCAAATTCTCAATGTGCTTAGTATCATCCTTCAAAAACACAGTGATATCATCAAGTTAGACTACCAAAAAATTACCTTGCTCCCCAACAAAGGCAATGTCCATGGCCCTTTGGAAAGTGGCCCTTGCATTAATCAACCTGAAGGGCATCCTGGCATACATAAATGTACCCCATGGCGTGGTGAAAGTAGTCTTCCTCTAATCTTCTGGATGTACAGCCACTTGATTGTAACCAGAGAATCCATCCATCATTGACATCCTAGAAGCTCCAACCACTTTCTGCAGGATGTGATCCATCTTGGGCAGTAGATAATTATCCTTTAAGGATGTTCGATTTAAAATTCGGAAATCAACACATAGGCTTATTTCTCCATTCTTCTTTTGGACAGGGACTAGGTTTTCCACCCATTCAGAGTACCTCAATGGCACAATTATTTTGGCCTTTAACAGCTTCTTAATTTCTTTCTCAATGGAGGGAAGCAACAGAGGATTTATCTGTCTAAGCTTCTACTTATGAGGTTTCACATCTCCCTTTAGTGGAATTTTATGCTGCATTATACTGATGTCAAAATTTTTTAGGTCCTGATAAGACCATGCAAATACATCTTTGTAAGGCTAGAATAATTTCTGGTATAGATTTTTATATTCTTCTGGGACCTTCTTGAATAATTTTACAATTTTGGGGTCAGCATCAGTACCAAGATTTAGGTCTTCTACCTGATTTTCTTCTACCACTTTGCTTGGCTGCAGTGGGACATAGTTCTTGTCAAAAAATATTTCTAGAGGCACCAGCCCTCTAGGTATAAAGTTTCCCTTCAATTGCAACACTTTATTACCTGCCATTTTCTCCTCCCAATTACTTTCTGAAGTATCTTCGGCCTCTTCTTCTTCACAAGCGTCAATCTCCATATTGGAGAATTCCCTTACTGTTTCCAGGAATCTCTTCACCTTTTCTTCATCCTCAAATACCTGCTAGTGCTTTATGTTATCTGGGATTGATGGTCGATAACGTACCTCAGTTTCATACCTTAAGACAGGGTTCTGAGGTGGACGGAATGTACTAGAAGCCACAACAAAGGAATGGGCCATCCTATTCTATTCCCGTGGCATTAACTGGATATTAAATGCCAAGAAAAAATTCTTCTTTTCCCCTTCTTCTAGTATCTTGTTCAGATTTTCCCTTTGATTTACTAGTAGAGGCGAAATTTGCCTCCAACTCTATCGCATCTGTCTGAGCATCATCCAGAGTGGCAGGCTTTCTTTCTCTCAGAGAGAAACCAAATTCGGAGTCAAAGGCTGCTACGAAAACAACTTTAGCAGCAGTTTGATGAGGTTTCATATCAGCAAGAAGACTCAAATATAGTTTATTAAACCTCTTGATGAACTCTGATACCCCTTCGTTATGTCTTTACTTGAGTGTATTGAACTCAGTAAGACAATGTCCATGATCTTTCTTCTCTCCCCATTTCCTGAGAAAAGTATCTTCCATTCCTTCCCAAGTAGTGACAGAATGGTCTCCCAATGTCTTAAACCATTTTCTGGCTTCGCCATCAAGGGATTGCACAAACAGTCTTAGAACTACATATAAGTGTTTCACATTAAGGTTCTCTGCAAAAGATCAGAAGACCTCAAGATGTTTTTGAGCTTCAATCTCATTTTCCCCATTGAATCTGGGAAAAATCTTCAGATAGTCCTGCGGCATGTCATTCAGCACTTGGGGTAATGCAAGAGGTGCATATTTATTCATCAAGAAGCCATGAACATTGGCCATTGGAGGAGGTGGAGGCAGTGCACGAGTTTGATGTGTAAAAGGAGGAGGAGGAGGTGGAAGTGGAGTATGAATGAAAATAGGAATGTATTAGACTGCACCTTGGGGTGTTGACGGGAACAACGGTCTGTTAATAGCAGATACTTCGGTGAATTCCTTGACCTCTTCGACCTCAGGATGAGGGTGAAAATTGTTTTTAATTCAGACACCTTTCCTGGGTGGACTATCTGAGCAGTAATCAGTATCTCCCACAGTGTTGTCGGGACCTTGCACTTGGGAATCTTGAGAGGAGGATGATGGAAAGTACTCTAAAGAGGATTCAGGAAACTCAGTATGGACTGATTGACTTTCTTTCCAACTTCTTCTATGTATGATCTTCTCTGGGTCAGACAGAGAGGATGTCTTTGGCTGAGACGTATCTGAACTTAGGTGTGGCTTTCGAGGAGCCAGGACTGCAAGTAAATTCTTCTAATAAATGACTGTGGAGTCGCCAAGGTGAGGGATCTACAACTCTCAAATCTCCATGCCCACCTATTTGGAGAGTGAATAATTTTTTTTCGAGGCCCAAGGATTCAAATTTTCTGAACTTCGTTCCCCGGAAACGGCGCCAGAAAGATGTTGTGGTTCCTAGAGACAGCCTTGAGTTGTGAAAGACCAGTGCCTAGAACATATTATATAGCAAGGAGCGTGTAATATAACATGGGGAGTTATCAACAAAAGGCTCTCATTCTATCTCTTGTAAAAAAGAAGGTTAATTTGAATGGGACCAAAACTTTCAGAAACTTGCACAGGAAGAGTGATACTACAGAGGCAAGGTGTAAAACTCTAATACAAAAGCATCAGACAATTCAAAGGCAACTTATTGTAAAGAGGGTCGGTTCAATAATATTTCACAGAAATAAATAATCTGAAGGTGTTTACTGTGTATGAAATATTGAGAGAATATTAGCTGTCATATAGATGATATCTAGATACACGTATCACCATGTAATGGGCTTACCAATTTAAGAATCCATACATGAAAATAGCATTTTAAAAATAACATTCCATAGGAGATAATATAGCAGAAGTGTGGTTGAATTGAAAATGGAACATTATATCATGCATGAGCTATATTTAAAGTGCTTGACTGATTCTAGCATGAGTATCAACTAGGATAAATTCGCACCCAATACCAGTGAGCCACTCGCATTCCAAAACATGATACAAGAAAAATGGATGAAAACAAGATGAACCATTAAACCAACACATAAAGGGAGAAGTTACAAACTGTGAAAAACTAAAGACCAGAATCCTCTTTACAGATGGAACTCCTCCTCACTAAAACCCAATGGGCTCTGAGCATTCATATAAGAGTTCGAAAAAATGTATACAAAATCCTCTTACTACATAATTTTCTGATAAATTTGGAACCCTCAATAATCTGTTCTTAGGGATTTTTATAGGAGAAAAAGAAAACCGTTAAAGGAAGTGGTTGATGAACATTTTATTTTCCTCATTAAGACAAGATGGCGGAAACTTGCATGCCCATACCGCCTGATGACTCTGTAGTGTTGTATGTACTCTGCGGCCTGCTTTCTGCAATAAATGCACTGGGTAGAAGTCTCTTCAGGAACACAACATAGAAGTAAAATCACATAGACATTCCGTCCTTTCCTGAAAGAAAATTCTGTTGAAATGAAACCTTGAGGGTATTGTCTTCTGTGCATTGGACCTTCTGAGTGATCTACGGGGTCTTTGATCTGGTATTCTTCCTTCAAATGGTTAGGTTAAGGCTCAAAAATCTTCAATTACGCACCTTTAACTCTCTGCCTTTCACTAATACTCTTTGTCTGCAACATTAATGTCTCCGATTGCGAAATTTGTGCTTTGAATGACTTTGGAGGGTTTGACAGAGTTTAACCCTGCTTCTTTAATAGAAGTCATGTCGTAACAACTTCCCAGGCCTTTCTCCATAATTATAGCCTCTGAAAAATGGTCCTTTCCGGTGTTCTCTGTTACTATAATAAAGACTGTGAATCATGACGATTTACCGCTGCTCACACCCTGCAAAACTCACAAAATTTTCAAGAAAACAAATGCATGGGAAGGTGGATGCAGTGGGGATAATGGTGTGACAGCGCAGCATGATGAAATGGTGGAAAAATGCAGGACGAGGGTAAGAAGAGCAGAGAAATGGTGAAAAATGGCTTGGGGAGAGTTGGCAGAATGCGGTGAGATTTATACGTAAACCATGGACATTTGACCCTTGAATGGAAATAAATGGGGGGTGGAAGAAAATGAAACAAAACATATGAACCGGTGATGGGGCGGAGGACACGTGTCGATGGTGGGGAGGTAAGTGATCTGGACCGTTCGATCTCAGGAGGAGATCGATGGCTAAGAACACATCAGAGAGTGACCAAAGGTGGGCCAGGGGCATGATTTGCCGTGGTTATCACCCGAGCATCTTCGTGGTGTGATGGCCATTGGATGGCCCATCCCAGATCGGACGACGTACAGTGATATCGCACCAGGTTTTCCGCCGAACGTTAATGCGCGATGGGGGGCATTTTATGAATAGTGTGCGGAGCCACACGTCATGCGATGAGTGGAATCGCTCCGAAACGAAAAATACCGCCTGCCCCTTGAAAGGTGGTGTGATGAAAACCGGCGGGTTTTGAATAGTGCTTTTGGGCACGGGGACCACAAGGGCGGGTGAGCTGCGGACCGTTGATTTTGCAGGTTGATCGGATGGTAGACAGGCAATTGGGGCGGTGAATGGAGTGGGCCACAGGTGCGGCGCTGATCTGCGAAGACCGTTCAATCTGTACAAATCGACGGTTAATACTGTGCCCGATCATTTGGTTGATAAGCGCTGTTTGGGCTAGCGCTTGGTCTAGCACCCAGGTCACGTGGAAAAATATTTAGGGGGGTAGGGCTAAAAGGTGTCAGGCCTTAAATATGTTATAATGTGGGATTTCAGCTCTTTTTATGCAATTTTGAGGCTAGGAAAAGGTAACGATAGGCAGAAAAAGGATTTTTTAGGGCAAAAAGGGGGGGTTTGAAGGGTTTAAGCGAGATTGCTTGTCAAAATTTAATAGGGGGCTGATATGATCAACACATGCTACACTTATCAACATCTCGTGCATATGGTTTGTTGAATTAAATATCCCATTGTTAAATGAATCCATAACACTATCGCGATAGGAATAGTTTCATTAATACTATAGTCCATGACTCAGAACTTCATTGTTAAGGATAGTATACAATATCAATTTTTTTTTTTGCAGTGGAATGGGTGCCTCATGAGTGTATTACCTCCATCGAGGGATTGGTTGAAAGTATTTTTCCCTTAATTATGTGAAAATTGTAATAGGCAGTGTGCTCAGACTATAGAGTGTAGGCACATGTCTATCTTATCAATTGAACTAGAATCCTCATGTACAACTCAATTCAGACATGGGAACTTAAACCTGAACCAATGCATGTAAGAGCTCATGAGATAGTCGATCTTGCCTAATTTAACAATCAACATACCTAAGTGAACAACCTAGGGTTGGATGCCTACATAATGACCTCCTATGTGATAGGAGGGAATTCTATAGGCTAGAATTCAAACCTCTAATTGATAACCATGTTTTATAAAATTCATACCTATTGAAATCTACATTGGTACTACATAATATTCATGACTATAAGTGATTGTATCTACATGTGTGCTACAAGGTTACATTACCAAAATTAAAGGATTGGTTGAACTCTCTAAAAATCTCCAAAATTTGTGTGATATAGATGACCTTTAGTATGCTTGGAACTGTAGAGTAGCAGGAGAATAAAATTTCTTGTTTCATGACTGGTCTCTGGAATACATATATGAAAAATGTTACACAATGAATCTTGTGTCATAGTAATATTGATAATACACAAGGTGCACATGAAAATGAGTGATCAATGAGCTCTCCAATCATTTTTCACCAAATAAACTTCAACCAAGGAAATATCCAAGGTCTACAACCCCTCGATTATGTAAGGATATGACCAGTTACCTTGGCTTGTGAATTATTAACACCGTCCCTCAATCGTAACTCTCTAGAGGTAATTTCTCACTAAACACCAAAAAATACACTCGAAATCTCAATGATAACAAAAAGGGAAGATATGTTTCTAATTCTAGTTGTGGCCACAACTCTGGGTGTAAATTTTGAATAAAGGGAACAAGTTTTTGGTTTAAGGAGATAAGCCAATAAAAATGAAGGCATTAGATAATCTCATAGTTGATCTAGTGTAGTTGTGGCTTTCGTTAATGACAAAATTAACAAGAAGCATAAGCTTTCCGAGCAACCTCAAAATTTAGTTGATCCATACTTATGGAGAAATATTATATCTTCAATAATGGTTTTCAAGGGCCTCACATAGTTGGTAAGAAGTAGGTTATTTCCAACATATTTTTTACTAAAGATGGAAACAAGGAGGAATCTGAATTGAGTTTTGGTTAGTCTCTATGATTTTAAATTTGTGATATAAACTTATACAAATTAATTTCATACCCTGTCCAAGTTAGGAGTCTGTGATAAAATAAATCTTCCTAAGATCAATACAAAAAACTCATACCATTTAAGAATCTCTCCAAGTTGTATTTAGTGTTTAGATTGATATATAAGTTGGTGGTTAGATGGAATTTGGATATTTTCTTCTGAAAAATTCCTACTCAAATTATGCTTGTACATAAAATCTTCTCTTCACCAATTCTGCCAAGTTTGGGAGCTTGAAATCATGCCTAGTTAAAAATGATTACAATATTACGTTTGTAGAAAACATATTCATCAAATTTAATTGATTCCATTGTAAGCCAAGAGTAGGGCCATCTCATTGTATGCAAACTTAATTGTTTTTCAACTTGGAAACATAATGAAGATATATAGCGTAAATAAGGTAGAAGATGCACACTTTTTCTATTAAAGGATGACCAAAAATGTGTGTTATTCTTGTTCATCTATTTTAGTCATTATTCATGTGGTTGTTTAAATAAATATTGATTTATTTCCTTCAACACCAATCTTGTTAATAGAAATATGTATAATACTTGTCGAAATGTAAATAAATATTGTAGTTGATAACAATTTGGTAATATGTGTAAAAATGAGGATTTTTAATTATTGTTGCAACATGACTCTTATTAGATGGATGATGAAATGTAGCGATGACTCTGGGGTTAATGCCTAGGACAAGTATGAGACTCCTCTATTGATGATAAGAATACATTACATGGGCACCATAGTGTGATGTGGAATTAGGGTAATATCCCGCGTTCGAACCATGTGGGCGCCACATGAGCACCACGTGGGTGCCACATGTCATGACAAAGTACTCTAGCATAGTGTAGGAGGAGAACTATAAAGTGATATAACTTTTTTCTGGTACCTGATTAGGGAAAAAATTGATGACATGAAAAATGTTTTGATGAGAAAAATAGCTTGAGTTGGTTTGTTTTATATTAAAACCTAAAGAAGACGAAATTTTTGTATATCCCATTCCCATAACTACACATTGAGAGTTAGGTTAGCACATTAATCAGCTTTAGTTATCAAGTTAGATAAGGGGGTGTGTTACAGAAGTTTTATTAGAGTAGATGTAAAATCTTGCAACAAGATGGAGGTATGCCAAATGAGAGGTATGCGTGTAGATTTTGACTTTCCTATGAGAATTTCTATCCAGGGGAAATGGAGTGGCGAGTTACATAGGTTATTTTTTGTAGATTTCAGAGTCTAGGCGAGTATTTTTCTGAGAAATTGTGGACTCATGGGCTATTCATAACTTCATTAAGGTAATTATAGAAAAGGAACTTGGTCTACAATTATATGCTTACTCTACTTTTGGTGATCCAATCCTCTTTCAGAAGAAGAAGGATACCGATGAGTTGAGTATGTGTCTCAATTATAGGGCTTTGAACAAGTAGATGATTAAGAACCGATATCCACTATCACTTGCAACAAATTTCTTTGCTAAGTTTGTGAAAGGAAATGTGTTTCTGAAGCTTGATTTGAGATAGGGATATTATCAGGTAAGCATTGTAAATGTTGATGAACATAAGACAACTATGGTGACCAGGTATGGGAGTTTTGAGTTTTTGGTGATGCCATTTGGGTTTTGTAATTCCCCTACAACATTTTGAACCTTGATGAATGATGTACTTTAACCAATTCTAGATTAATATGTAGTGGTTTACTTTGATGATATTGTGGCATATAAAAATTGTATGGAGGATCATAAAAAGCACTTGGAATTTTTATTTGAGGCACTAAGGAAGAATTAGTTGGTCTTGAATAAGTCAAAGTGTATGTTTTCTTAGACTAAGATACCATTTCCGGGACATTGGATTGGACATGGATCCATCCTAATGGACCGTAAGAAGGTTTGCACTATTGAAGATTGGGAGGAGCCCAAGAATGTGTATCATGTGAGATTTTTCTAGGGAATGACCAACTATCATAGGTGATTTTTGGAGGGATATTCTAAGATCACTGCACCACTAACCAACTTGTTGAAGAAGGATAGGTTGTGGATATGGACAGAGAAGTATCACAAGGTGTTTCATGAGCCAACGAAGAAGATTGTGACAAATATGATATTGAATTTGTTGAATTTTGAGAAAATTTTTGAGGTAGATACATATGTTTCCCATTTACCCATTGGAAGTGTTTTGATGCAAGATGGACAACTGGTAGCTTATGAGAGAAATAAGTTGCAGGATAAAGAGCGTAGATACCCTGTTCATGAAAAGGAGATGAAAATAGTCATCCACTATCTTTAGGTGTGGTTGTATTATTTGATAGGAAAACATTTTGTGGTTAAGATAGATAAAATTGTGATGAGTTACTTTGGATCTCGGCCTAGATTGTTAGCAAAGAAGGCATGTCAGAAGGAATTTTTAGCAGAGTTCAACATGATGATTAAGTATAGGTCGAGGAAGATCAATGTTGTTGCAAAAGCCTTGAGTAGGAAAGCACTATTAGTTGTAATTGAGGAAGAATAAGACCTACCTATGCCAAGAGAGAGTTGGATGCAAATGGCAGAAGAGTTGTATAGGAAGATTCGTGTAGTTTTAGAGATAGACACTACAATGTAGAACATTATGAAGTAGGTGAAGGAAGGGGAGATTAGAAAATTCTACATTAATGATCGTATCTTCTTATTTGGTGATCATATCTATGTTCCTATGTTGAGTGGGATACGCAAAATTCTCTTGAGGGAGTGTTATGACTCACCTTGGGATAGCCACCTAAGACAATTCATAACACTAGCATTACTAGAGAGAAGCTACTTTTGGAAGCATATGAGGTGTGATGTGGATTAGTATGTATATACTTGCATCATTTGTCAGCAAGAAAAATCAGATACAAAATTGTAGGGAGGACTATTGCAACCTTTATAGACTCCAGAAAAATCGTGGGAAAGTGTGTTGATAGACTTCATATCTTAGTTATTGATGGCTTAGGGGGTTAATGGATTGATGGTTGTTGTCGATCATTTCTCCAAGTACGTCATATTCATTCTAATGAAGGTACCACGTGGAGATGAGGAGGTAGAATCGAATTTCTTCAAGTATGTGGTGAAGTATTGGGGATTACCTTTGAGCACCATGTAAGATAGAGATACAAGATTCACAAGGAAGTTTTGGACCTTACTATTTAATATTGCGGGGAACAAGTTTTTTTTCAATTGGAATTTTAATTTGCAGATAGATGGAAAAATGTAGTTCCACCAACTCATTTTCAGAGGATTATTTTAGATATTTTGTGAGAGTCGATCAGGATAATTGGCCAGATCTATTGGATGCAACAAAATCTAGCTACAATCTTCAGAAGAGTTTAGTGACATGTTGTAGTCCATTTAGCTAAAATCTTTAGAAAAGTTTAGCAACGTGAGAAACAAACAAGCCAAAGGGTAATGATGATTCCTTTTGCATGATCCAAGACACCCAACAATGATGAAAGATGGAACCAAGGTACACCGCTCTCTAGACTATTCTTCTGGAATGAATATGCTAAATTCGACAGAAGAGGGTCTGCCAGAGCCGAGGCAATGAGTAATCCTCGACTAAGGCATGAGGGAATATAGAAGAGTGGTTGATGGACTGAAACCAGTGATAATTATGGAGGGAAATAAATTGAGAGGCGAACTGATGACTTCACTTGTCAAAGCATAAAATGCATGGTTTACCTGGCATCAACTGAATCTATTTTGTAGAGGACGGTCAAGTACTCAGACGAAATATTTTTGATGACAGACAATATAGCTGGTGGCCAAATGAAGAAAAAAGTGATTAATGTGATGAAAATATGGATGAAATATTGTAACATGACACAATGGGACTCAAAATATACTCCATAAATGCTAGGGTGACTCATCTTGAATGCTCTGAACAAGGGAGACTTGATGATGTTGCCACATAGGATAGGCCCAAGGGGACCATAAAAAGCATGAGTAAATAAGGGTTACTCATGAAGAAAATCGACATGGGTCAACAAGTGCCAAAGCAAAGTGGTACCTAAGTAAAAGTGCCTCAAATGAAGAAATTTGATTTGAATTGGAGGAAAAGTGAAAGTTCGTGGAAAAAATGGCTTTGAGGTGAAGTGTAAAATTACCAAAAAAAATGAAGACCCATTGTAAAAACCAGTGACCGAGCTACGATTTGGTCACAATGGGTGATGGAAAAACTAGGTTTTTCCTATGAAAGGGCTTATTGCCTCCATATCTAATTCATTTGCACAGTTGATTTTGGAGAATTTGGAGAGGAGGAGAAGGCCCTAAATATTGTGGAGATCGTAATGGACAAACCGACCATCAAAATCAGAATCTTTAAGTTGGAAGTTGGTGACCTAATCGTACTCTTCAAATTCAGTGGCTTAGAATTTCAGATTAGGGTCTCAGTTGGATATGGGAGACACATGTTATTCCTCACAGTCACAATGCACTTTTTGGGGCTTGATCTATGTTATGGAACGTAGAAGCAGGGCCTTAAAGTGCGTCCAACATGGTTGTGAGGGGAAAAATTGTATTATAGGCAAGGAGGAAAAGAAGGATGGGGGAGTGTGGAAAGATGAAGTCGAGGACTTGGGATGTATGAATTTAAATCTGAACTAACAAAACATAATAGTATTTTGTAGGTATGGTAGAGTTGAATGTGTCATGGTGAGAATGAGACGTAGAGACTCTTTGTGCTGAGATTTAGGGAAATATGACAGTCAAATGGGTTTTGGATCATTATGGGGTTCTTAAGTTCTTAGAGAACCCCTTGATGAGAGCTAGTGAGCCCTTGTGATCAAGGATAGTGAGCTACTGGGACCTAGATCAAGAGGATTTTGTGGTACAGGGCCATAGGATCCAGCTAATGATCCTAAACATATATTTTCTGACAGGACTGATCCCCTTGGGGATGGTAGGGGAGATACATCTAGTGTTGCCTCGTTGGAAGCAGATAGGTGAGCTTTTGGATCATCATTATATTTTGAGTGTTCATGCAAAGGGCACGACCATTCAGATCAATGACATAGAGAGGTTTGCGACACGAGCTACAACCGCAACAATGGTATGAATCTTGGGTATTCGTTCCTTTCATCACATCACTGGAGGGTAGATGATGTTGGTATAGAGTGTGTTGGCAGAGACCTACTATGGGTGGGTCCATATGATATTATCATTGTTGAAATGATAGTTGACTTTATGTAGGTGATAAACCAATGATAACTGTTCATTTGGGATAATTTTATGCTCATTCTTCTTTGAGAAGATCCCTATCATTTGTCCACATGTACAGATTTGTGATGGCGGGCCATAGGAGCCCAGGATGAGTCATTGGGGGTAGCTACTACGATGAGGTGGAGGAGGGGGTGTCAGATGAGTGTTATGACCCGATGTTTTTGCACATTGGGACCAGATGCCACTGCACATAGATGACTATCCATACAAAAGCATGAACTATCAGGGGGATCTTGACTTGCCCCTACTACCACAATGAGCATGGGGTCGAGATGGTAAGTTAAAGTTACTATATATTTGGTTGCATTTAAATTTTAATTAGTGTATATATGTGGTACTGATTTCAAAACTTATGTGACGCAGATATAGTACTGGTGAAACCGGCAGGATATCCAGGTCGAGTCGTAGTGCCTAGGGCTACAGATCAAGGTGGATCGATGTCACGACTGAGGCCAGACAATGATTCTCTACTAGAGGACCTCCATCATATATTTAATGTGCTACTGATTGGGGTGACTGAGTGCATATGGCATGAGTTATAAGATCAGTATGCATATGAGTGCATTGGTCTTCCATCAGAGTGGCGAGGTATCACGCTGTGCATATCGATGGTCGGTTAGGAAGTTCTAGATCTACGAGGTGGTGGTATGGATCCATTGGCTCGAGAGCCTCCAAATAATAGTGACTAGGGATAGGGACATATGGTTCCCATTTGTTCATTATGTAACATGCTATGGGTCAGATGTATTTAGAGTAGTGGACTCCAAACACTTATATGTTTTGATATGATGATACATAATATGGTTATTCATCTTTGTGACAATTTTTGTTCACCATTTGTTAATTTTTATCGTTTCCTTCTTATATGTTATAAATTCCAATCTAGAATGTTATTTTCAATTGAAAATACATAGTGATTTTGGGCTCTAGGAACATGACTGAATTTAGTGAATTCAAATTCATGTGCAAAAATATTCACTCATAGATATTTTCTAAATAGGATAGTATTATGCACATGATAAACACCATTCAATTGCATGAAAAGTAGCAGGGAATATAGAAAAATGTGAAGATGAAGGATGCGACGATCAAGGGAATCGGCTAACAAACCTATCACAACATCATATTTGGCCTGGTTATTGGTGGAAGATCCAATTCATACATCGTTGGAATGAAATAACGAATGCAGAGGGGTGAAAATGGCCCAAGCTGCCGAGGCAAGATTCCTAGAGAAGTGACTTGCACCATTGGAATAACTGATATGAGGTGTGGATGATGGATCCATATGAAAGAAGTAAGAAGATAACATATGATATTATGGGGGGAATGCAAGCTACCTAAATGCAGAACATAAAAATATACATGCATCTCAATGGGAAATGATATGGGTAAAATGTATTCAGGTAGAGTGCATTATGAGGATTAGGAAGGAGTTGGCCTTCAAAAGCCCCTAAAAGGAATGCCCCCTTTCCCAAACACTTACGGATGATGTAAGGTCCTATCCATAATGATTCAAACTTCTAATGCCCCAGGACATCATGATCTTGGTCATACACAAGAACAAGGTCACCTTCGTGAAAGGTACGAGTGTGGAATTTTCGGTCATATTGGGCTTTGGTGCAATTTTTGGCTGCTTCAATGGTTTGCAATGCAATATGGCAGTCTTCGTTGGTGTCCTCAAGCATGATAAATCATTTTTATAACGGTTGGGTGTCCATAATAAGTTCGACAACAAGGTGGAGGGAGGGGATTTCACACTCTATCATAAGAATTCCACCTCTCCAAAAACAAGGTGGAAATGAGTAAACCCGGTGGCAGTTTTAACAGACGTTATATAGGCCCATAAAGCAGGGTAGAGCATAAGGTTCCAGTTGTTCTTGTTTTTATTCGCCGTCCACTGAAACATGGTATTAAGGATTTTATTGACTGCTTCAACTTGGTCATTCCCTTGGGTATAATAAGACGATGAATATTGATGTTCAAAGCCCAAAAGAGAGGATAGCTCATGCCATATCTCATTTAAGAAATTTCAACCATGGTCAGAAACCAATTTTTTCAGAACCCCGAATTGTGTGATAACAAGGTTGAAAAAGAATAGGGTTGCAGTAGCCACATTGTTATTGAACATAAGCATGGATTCAACCCATTTGGGAAAATAGTTGACGACCACGATAATATATTTGTGGTTATTAGAATATGGGGTTCGACACTCCATGAAGTCAATAGCCCATTTACAGAAAGGGTCAAATGTGATGATAGGATGGAGGGGAGTAGATGGAGCTTGTGCCTTAGGGGTGAATAACTGACAATTGTGACATTGTTTGACTGCCTTAATGCAGTCACTGAAGAGAGAAGGCCAAAATTAACCAGTGCACATGATCTTCTAGGTAGTGGCCATTCTAGAGAGATGACCACCATAAGCATCATCATGGTAGACATTGAGCACCTGCTCAGTTTCAGCATGTGTGAGACAACAAGGAAGGAGAGTGTCGACATTGCGATGATAGAGATCATCGTCGATGAGGAGGTAGTGAGGGGCTTGATGTTAAATATGTCATCAAGCATCACTATTAATATGGAGGCTAATTTATGGGTTCATAGATAATTGAGGATGTTGTCATACCAAGGATCATTTGAGGTGATGGAAAAAAAGTGTTCATCTAGAATATCATCATTGACCCGTGCATCTGGCACACTGGTATGAAATTCTGAAATGAATTGAGTGAGGGCCAAACCTTTCTTACTCTTGGGTATGAAAAATTTGAGATTTAATTCTTGAAGAATGATGATCCAACAAGGATACTTTCCATTGATGATCTGTCGAATCAACAAGCAGGCCATGGGGTTGGAATTGGTTATGACTCTAGTGGTACACATAAGGATATAATGAAAAATATTTTGAACAGAGAACACTACATCCAGTTCCAACTTTTCTTCGTGTGAATAGGACACAAGGGAACCATTGAGGTTTTTATTGACTTAGTATATGACATGCTTATTTCTGGTAGCATCTTCTTGGATGAGGACCCCGACTACCAAATAGGCGGAAGCTGGGATATATAGGATCAAGTCCCTTTCAAAGTCAGGTGGACTGATCAAGGGAGCGGAAGTGAGAGCATGCTTGAGAGAATAAAAATACTTTTGTGCTTGGTCATCCCAAAAAAATGGATTGGTAGATTAAAGGAGTCTAAGAAACCCATGGGCGGTGGTGGCATAGTCAAGGAAAAACCGACAAAGGAAGTTGGATTTTCCTTGAAGTATTTATAAGTGGCGAAGGGTATGAGGAGGTGGAAGTTCGAGAATGGCTTGAAATTTGAGAGAGTCAAGCTTTATAACATCTCTGGACACAATGAAGCCCAATATTCGACCGGTTGGAACGCAAAAGAGATACTTAAGGGGGTTGAGGAAAATATTATACTTGCGACAATGGAGAAAAATGGTATGAAAATCATGGATGTGTTGTGCCTAAAGCCTAGAACAAGGGGTTAGATAGTCAAGGTATGCAAGGATAATATGAGCCAAGTCATGGAAATAATAAGATATGGCCTGCCAAAATGTGGCCCCAACATTCTTTACACCAAAAGGCATGACCCTATAGGTGAAAGTTCCCCACGGACTAATGAAAGCAGTTTTAAGCTTATCAACATAAAGGATAGTTATCTCATTATATCCAGAGAATCCATCCATAAAGTAAATAACCTCATGCCCTGAACACTCATCAATGATTTGGTCAATGAATGTTGCGGGGAAGTTATCTTTGGGACAAGATTTTTTTAGGTCATGGAATTCAGTGCAAACATGAATGGTGCCTTGTTTCTTGAGAATGGAAACAAGGTCGGACATCCATGTGGTGTATTCAATGGGATAGATAAATCCAGCCTGCTTGAGCTTATCGATTTTGGCTTTAATGGCCTCACATTTGGAAGGGTGGATGGGTCTCAACTTTTGACGAACAGGAATGGCATCAGGCCATGGGTCAATATGGTGTTCAATAATGGCAAGATTAAGTCCAGACATCTTAGAATAATACTAGGCAAAAACATCACTGAATTATTTGAATAACTTGGTGTCAGCATCAATTTCTTCCAGGGTACAGTGTTCCCATAAGGTGATATTTTATTTGATCTCGGGTTTATTCAAAATGTTAATATTAATGGTAGGAGAGATATTGGCCATGTTTCCTTCTTCAAAACCATTTGGTGCAGGAATGGGATTTCTAAACTAATCGAGTTCACCATCAATGAAGTCTTTCGACTCCACAACATATTGATCATGGGTTTGTTGCAGAACGAAATACGCACAATGGTGCATATCGTCCCAAGGATAATCAAGGGTGGTCATGTATTCCATGATGTCTTCAGCTGAATGAAATATGGCTGGATGGGAGGAGGAGAGACCTCTTGAAGTGGAGGAACTACCTGAAGCATCGACATGGGAGACAAGGTTCACATGCACATCGAAAACAGGAGGGGACAAATGATTAGTAGTAGAATATCTACTAATGATAAGACTGGGGTATTCGATGAAGAAGGTTCAACCGAATCAAAATGGGAAACTCCAGAAGAGTCCCCATACGAAAATCCCATGGATGAAGACATGTAGAGAATAGGAGCAATGTTATCCATCATCTCGACATTGGGAGGAGGGATCACAATGCGTGGTTCCTATTATGCCAGAATTCGTAGGTAGAGAAGTGGTATATTTACTACGAGCAGCCTATATTTCACAAAGTGCCTAGTGGGCGTCGCGAAAATATTTGAGATGACGATAATGGTGAGAGTAGTGGCCAAATTTATCACACAAAGCACAAGGGTGATTCGTGCGTAACAATCTATTTTTCTTGTCTGAATCAGGTAATCTAACATGGACCTCTGGGATTTGAGAGTCAGGAAACATTTGAGTAACCACATCTTTGAGATGTGGGAGTTCAGGATAATTATTGGTGGCATGCCCAACAACATCACACAAAGCTCATGGAGGTGTCATATTTGGAGGCTTAGGAGGAGCTAGAGTTATTTGGGATGCCTTGTCTTTAGTTCCCTTTTTCTGGGCTTTCCCCCCCTCACTAGATGCTTTCACAAGAGGTGTAGGTGCCTGCTAAGGTTGTTATCGAACTAAAGGAAAATAAGGGGAAGGCAAAACAGGTTGTACCTGTGTCAAATTTGTGTAAGCTTTAAGTTGATCAGGTGGAGTGTTTGCGGGGGGGATTAATGTACCAAATTGGGATACCTAGAGTAATGTTGGGTAAAATCAACGTAAAAATGATAGGGACAGAAAAAACTTCTGGAGGGTGGAATAAGAAAGGTATTTGACTCGAAGGATAACGGCCTAACGGAACGACTCCTGGATGGTTAAGGCCTGGAGCAATTGTTCCTGGTTGGAATGGACTAGGAGAGAAACTAGCAGAAGGAAGTGATCCTTGAGGAATTATACCTATATGCTAGGTTGAGTTGGGACAACCGGTTGCGAAGGAATTGGCTATTGGATGGGTGCACCAGACTTCTTGTGAGTAGGTCGTGACGCTTGCAACATGCAAACACTAGATAAGTTGGGCACAGAAGGGGTAGGTGGTGGACCATAGTAGGCACCAAGAAAAGAGGAATCTTTGTAGACACTAGGTGAAACATTGGTGAGGGATGAGACAATCATGTTGTCAGTCACAGACAAAATGTTGGATTGAGGAGAAGTCTGTGCCTTAGGATCATAGTATGTCAGTTGATTGATGGTGACGATATTTCCTTTGTGGGGAAAACATATCTTATGAAAAACCATAGATGCTATAACTGACATGGCATAGGTGTAACTACAACCCAGAAGGATGTTTTAATCCAATGGGGAATCGATGACTTCTCTATCAATGGAGACATTCTTGCCGACAACAGTGACATGACAATTGCGAAGTAAGCCAAGGGGCTGAGATGGATGACCATCCTATGCAGAGAAAGCGATGGTGGACGAGGAAAGTTCTAGTGAACCAAGTTTCTTCGAAACATGAGAAACCATCACACAGGTGGAGGCGCCTTCGTCAATGATACACTATTGAAGAGTGGTGTTTCTTATCGAGATAGGTATTTGAAAAGAAACAGATGAAGGAAGTGGGGGATGTTTCGATTGCTCAACATCAAGGACGATAATATGATCATCTGAAAGATCCAAAGTACCTAAGTAATTAAGTAAAAATTTCCATTGGGATGGGAACAAATGGAGGACTTCCAGCATTGACATAGTAGCACGAGACTGCACCAAGTCATTTACTATGTTGTAGGTATGGGAGAATTTGGGTAAAGCAACAATATGACGTAATGGTCCTTTGGGGATCTTGGTAATAACCTTTCTTAGGCTGAGGGATCCGTAAGTACCATTTGATAACAAAATAGACTCAGTAGAAACTTTCGGTTGGGACTCGGTCATAGACTTAGAGGGTGGCTTGTCATACTAGCGTGATCGAGTCTGAAGGTTGACTTGCGCTGTGTTGACCTCATCAAAATTCATCATGAGAATTTGATAATTGTTAGGCATTGCGTAACCTTGTGTAGGTTGGGAAGATATGTATCCTTGGTGAGGAAACGGGATGGTAAGCACAATCTGCTGATATGAAGCAGGAGCCGGAGGACACTGAGACATGGGTTGTTGTCCTCTAGAGGAAATTGCTTGAGTTTCCCACAATTAACACATATGAGGTAAAAGGGGACAATCATGAGTATAATAGCCATATACTCTGCAACATGCACAAGGCTTATTCGTATGAAGGGCCTTGTTCTGTTTGGGTTCTCTGCCGTATTGTTGGGTTACGGGATTAGGTTGATTTCCCTGGGGTGGATTAGGTTGAGGACATTGGTTACCCTCATTACCTTCGGATTGATGATTCCTATTACATTTACCAATATTCTTCTTCTTGGTGTTGAGGGGATTTCCCATGCTTTGATCACCATATACTTGACCTTAAGGAGGAGGTGGATGTTGTGGCACCAGAGGTTGAGGAGGCATGGGAGGTTGAGGCACTAATTTCAGAGGGGTTAGAGCACTAGGCGGTGCATAAGGAACATATGGGTGAGGGAAAACATTTAGATAAATAGGTTCAGCAACAGCTGGCCCTAGAATCTGCTGATGCGGTTGGGGATATGCATATGGCGTGCTTTGAACTCGATAAGGTTTTCCTGGTGGAGGGGTATAATTGTAGGAGGTATTGGTCCCCCCCTGGGTTTGACCACAAATAATCTGAGGTAGAGCGTATGGTTGTGGGTATGGGTGTGAGATAGATCCAACACTACCGTCGGTAGCATAAGATGCCCCTAGTGCATTAAAAACATGGGGCAAAGGTAGATCAGGGAGAACTGTATAAACATACCCTGATTGAGAATAGATAAAGTCATATTTTAAAGTTATTTGGAGTGCATATTCCTTTCTATGAGGGAAGTGTGATGCGACATCTTTACCTATGGGGGCCAAAAGCGATCTAAGGAACCAATCCATGTAGACACAGTCTTCAAATTCAGGAGCCCTACACATGCTCCTCCTTCTGTGCCATTCTTGGACATGGTCAGAAAGGCGGGTTAGTATGAAATTTAAATGTAAATGATCGATGGGTGTGACTTAAATGAGATATTTTTTAGTAAACCTTCCAAGAAGCCTATCCCACCAATCCTACACCTAACTAGACAAATTGTTGGCCTTGATGCTCAAGTGGGCTTAATCTGTGTGTGCTAGATTTTTAAATGTGGTGTGTTTCAAGTCTTGGATTGGCAGTGTTAAACAATCTCACGTTCACTTAGGGTGCGTATGTGTGTGAAAAAAATTGTTTCAGTGTGTTACACAGTAATTTGTCACCATCCCTACCATTCCCCGTCCCGCACAATGGAGGACCCATTATGTGACCTGTGAACACTGTCATGCCTTGAAAACATCATCAATGCATCCCTCTGAGTATGAGCTTCATTTCCCCTTGAGACATCTCCTTGCAAAACTTATGAAAAACAACTCTTTTTGCATTGGCGCGGGTAGGCAGTTCAGTGCTCGCGCCAATCAGGGAAATCCTGTAAAGAGGTCGCGCCACTTGGCGCTCTGTCATAGAGCAGCAACGCGCCACCCATTTTAGGGACTGTTTTTTAAATATGGATGGCGGAAGTTGAGTTCAAACAAACTCACAACCATTGCCTATCTTGAGTTGGGAGGTTTGGCTGCGGGAGTTCTATGGAAGGGAAATGGTTTTGCCACCTTCTATGGAACCTTCCTTGTTGATAGGGCCAATCCCATAATAATAGGGATCCCAACTCCCTCCTTCCCCATCTATAAAAGCTTGCTCAGATCCATGGCAAGCTAGTCTTGAAGTGCTGAAGCTTTGCATCTCCTATTCCCAAGTGCCTTTGTGCTGAAAAGAATCCTTCCTTTCCCTTAAGGCCCATTCGAGCAAGGAGACCATTGTTACAAGACTCTGGAGAGGTTTCCCTTTCCCCCGGCGAGCTTTGCGAGACGTGGACGACCGGAGACCCGCGCGAAGGAGGCTGCAGCGTCAGAACTTGGTTGTAACTTCCTGATAGTTTATCTTTGTAGATGACTCTAGATGTGGTTCCTCCTTTTTCCATTCTCTTATGCAGTAATATCTTTTCGACCGATGTTTGAATTGCGTATCTTGGTTCTATGCATGTAGCGTTACGATCTTCACATGCATGGAATTCATTTTCTCTGGAGATCGCGGAAGGATTGTGATCTGCCAGGGCTGAAGGACGGGGACATCTCTTCTTCAGATCTAGCGTTGGAATCCAGGTCGGCTCTTATCCCAAGTCTTTCATTCGTAACTAGGAGCTTGCGTCATAGCATTGTTTGTTTGTTGCTAGACCCCTGCTGGGCTAGTAGGGATCGCCTCTGTCCGCAGAGGGGATTTACCTCCTCAACAAATTGGCGACTCCACTGGGGATCGTCCGGTTTTCCTTGTCCCGTTTATGATTGGTTCACTTTGATTGTTTCTCCTTGCTTGATGAACCTTCTGGGTTGGATTCTTTCACTATTTTAGCTTCTTGGTTTGCTTAGCTTGTATTGGTCTGCTTTCAGATTAGCTTGTTTTTTAATTTTTATTGAAGAACTCGACTGGCGCGGGTTTTAACCCGACAGTCGCGCCACTTGGCGCTTGTTGCATTTGTCTGTATCGCGCCAATCGGCCTCTGGCGCCAGTTTCAAGTCCACAGTCGCGCCACCCCTGTGACTTTTTTGAGTTTCTTCATTTTTTTAGCTTTCTGAGCTTGACCAGTACTTTTCTTCTTGATTTCCTGATTGTCTGAGTGTGTTGGAGTCTTGTTTGACTGGAATTCACCGCTATCCTTTGGTTGTTTGCCTCTATCTACCGATTTCATGATTTGAGCCCTAGGGCATCTAGTGGCTTAGTGTATCGAGCCCTCCTTTGGAGTTTTGGTGTCTTGATTGTCCTGTCAACTTGTTGATTGATTCTCCATGCTCTCTTACCAGTCTTTGATTGTTTTGCTGCGTCTTTTGAGTGATTGTTCATTCCTTCATTCAGAATTCGTTTGCCTTGCTTTGGACCTAGATCACACGGTCCATCGGAAGTTTTTCAAGTCTTTCTTTGCTTTGAGGGACTTTGGGTCGATTTAGAGATTTGGTTGCTTGCTTCGTTGAGTGAATGTTGTTTTCTTCGCTCTCTTAGATATCATTTCTCAAATTGTTCCTTTTGTTTTCAGTGCACATTAGCCATTAAACATTGAAAATAAAAAAAAAATATATAATCTCTTTTGCTTTTGTTAAATTAGTGCAAATTGTGATCTTTTCCATATTGCTAGTGATTAGTGTTTGAGTGAAAAGTGTGCAATTGCATTAGTTGCATTAGAGACATTCTTGTTTGTATTCCGTTCATTTCGTTTGTATAAAAGCTCTCAACTCTCATTTAACTAGTTTTCATCGAGCGAAATGTTGCATCGTGGCATATAGCTTGCATTTAGGAGACACTACATACGATAAGGCCTGGAAATTGAAACTTAATTCAAGATCAGCGTAAAATTTATCTATCAATTAACCTAAAGCAACATTCAGACATCTTTGCTTCTTTAGAAGGTCTCATTTGAGGCGTGTCCAGCGTCGTTAAACATGGTGTCGTTCGCCTCTTAGCTTTAGGCAAGGCACTAGTGCGGAGACTTGCGCTCCCAGGTAAATCCCGCGTATGTAAGGGGGAGACCCCTATAGGTTTTCAATCCTTTATCCATAGGAAGCCGAGTCTGCCGCCCTATACCCGTGATACACCGAACACAGCATTCGGGGAGACTACCTGCACGTACGGAAAGTCCTTGGTCGATTTCTGTTTCATTTTTCAAACCAAGGTGTATATTGCGGTTCACGGATATTTGGTACACCCTTTGTGCCTAGTTTTTCCTGAGCAGTCATTTGGTCTTTTCTGACTCCCTAAACTTGAAAAGACCGTCAAGCGCTTGTCCTTTCACGCTTGTATCAACTCTGAAAGAGATAGAGTCATCTTTTTATCGTTTCTCGACTCTTAAAATATGAAACGGTAGGATTTGTTTATTTTCCAATGTGGTAAAATCAATCTCCCACGATTACACACCCGTTTAGACATTTCTTGTGACTGTTTGATCGTGTGTCTTAACTCATTTTTAGCCCGTGTGTGTCATGTGTGAACTTTTGAGTTTGATGAGAAGCAAACAGTGCACCAAACCATGAACAACTTCCGAATCTGCAGTCAATTTTCTCTTATTCTCTTTGGAAATGTGGTGCTCCTTACATGAGAAGCACGTTGTCCCTTCTGCCAGGCTCAGCCCATTCAGTTTGTTTGGTTGTTCTCAACCTCTTGTTGTCCCAGATAACTCCGCTACGTTGATCGGTTCCTCACCGGAACAACATCACATGTTGATTCCAAGGTGGACCTCTCCCCTTCTTCGCACATTTACTGCGTCCTCGTCTTCTCGCCGCTTTGGTGAAAGTGTGGATTCAAGTAACCGGGACAGCTAAGAAAGAAAGAAAAATCCACAAAGAAGAAGAAGTCTGATAAGCGAGAGGCTAAATGTACAGCTACTGTCCATGAGAAATCTCATCTTGATAGGCCCTCCGACCCTCCGCGGAAAGTCAAGTTCCCATGCATGTTGTGCACGGGAGACCATTTGCTTCGAGACTGCCCTGGCATTCCCAAGGTGCTCGAAATATGGTCCAACGGCCGCCCACCGTTGCCTTTGGCTTCCCGGAGTCAAGTTGGGGGCACGTCTTCAGCTGCTATTGATAAGAACTCTAAGAAGCAGAGTAAGATCACCAATCCCTGTAAGTTGTGTGAAGGGCACCATGCCATTCACCTTTGTCCTTATATGGATGAAGCCAAGCAAGTCTTGGGCAACCCAGCCGATTCTACACCACGCCTTCCACCTGGTTATAATCGGCTTTCTTTGGGTCCTCCGCCAGCTGATCCTACGATTGGTCAAGAGTCATCCTTGGTCGATCCCACTCCCCCAGAAATTCAAATTCACGAATCCGTCCCTGACCAACCATTGGTCGTCGGATCGGTTGAACTGGCCCCGTCCGCGGTGCACCAGGTATTTTCTGTCGAGAGTGGATCTCACAACCCTCATGTCCTTCTGGTCTCTTCAGATTCTTCAGACTTGGAGAAAGATTCTCCTGTCCCTGTGCTTCAAGAAGCCCCTCCTCCGCCTCCCATGATGGAGGCTCCAGAGGATATTCCTCCCGCCTTCGAGATGGAGGTCATGGAGGAGGCTTCTGCTTCCGTAACATCAGGGGAAGACCTTCGCTTGTCGATGGTAGCCCCTCAGAGTAGTTTGGTCGCTTCCTTTGACTGGAATCGATTTGCAGGATTTCGCCTTCCGTCTTATGTGCCTTTCGAGATCACAGTACAGGCTCTTGGTCTGGTCGTACCCAGTACCATTATAGACGAAGGTGCGTCTGTTAGTATTCTGTCTTCAACTACCTGGCAAGCTTTCGGTTCACCACCGCTTGCGCCTGTTACGCAGAATCTGTTGTCATTCAATCGAAGGACCAGTCAACCGTTGGGGATCCTTCCAAGGTTACCAATTACTTTGGGAGGGAAAACCGTCCATATGGATGTGATGGTCGTTCCAGGCCCCTTGGATTTCAATCTGCTATTGGGGCGCGATTACACCTATGCCATGGGAGCACTTGTCTCCTCCCTCTTTCGTGTGGCCTGTTTTCCGCATGAAGGAAGGATCGTGACCATTGATCAGCTGTCCTTCTTTGGTCCTAATGTGGCAACTGGTCCGCCATCACCCCCTCCTGGTTTTTATCCACCTATTGTATATGCTCCACCGCAGGTCAACTATGTGGCCACTTACCCCGTGCCTGTGCTCAGTGATGATACCGTAGTGTATAATGTGCTGGGGGCATTGGGTCCTGACTTCCAGGATGTTTCCCTTCCATCAGGAGTGGAACTCTTGGAAGCACCGCCTTCTTGTTCATTTTGATGTAAGTCGGTTAGAGCATGGTTTCCTCCCTGGGTCAAGCTCTTTAAAAAATGAAACTAGGATCTTGGAGCATGGTTCCTCCACTTGTGTCAAGCTCCTTAAAAACAATGAAACAAGCTGTTTGAAGATAGTTCTTTTAAGTGTGTCAACCTCATTAAAATAATGAAACACAAGCATTTTCAATTCGAGTTTTGTCAGTATCAGCTCAAATCTCGTGTGTGTTCAATCTTCACTCCATTTTCAATCGAGTGAAGCTTGGGGGGCATGTGCCTCGATTTGAGACAACATGCTGGGGGGCATGCCCGTATTTCTTATTATCAAGCATAGTTTGTGTTTTAAGCTTGCGTAAAAATAAAACTCGTTTCAAGCATAGTTTGCATGTGTGTGTGTCCATGTGTGCTTTTAAGCTTGCGTAAAAATGAAATGTGTGATTAGATACATTGTGTGAATACATTTCGTATTGGGTCGTTTGTTATGTAACTGATACATTAGATTACATCTGTATTAGACATTCGCATGACATATAGAAAACATCATCATATGTAAAAGAAAGATCCATCCAAAATAGTCATATGTATATATATATATGTGTGTCGAAATGTTTGCACAGTGTGCATCACAAAACTCAAAAAATATACATAATTGTCTTAGTACATCCGGAGACGCTATGTCTCTCAAAAAATAGGTGTGGCTAAATCCTAGAGACTAATCAGCATGGTGCTCATGGTAGCACGTCACTGCACGCACTAGCCGCCTCAGGATTCGGTGGAGCCGGTTTGGAACTCCCACCGTATGGCGCTGGTACTCCATTGGTACATCTAACAGTCGGGCATAGTCTGGGATCCCATGGACGATCCCCTCGAGGTTCTGAACCAGTGCCTCTCCTCCGGTGCCTTCCCCCTGGATCTCAGGGGCGAGTTGTGTCCTCCGGGAGATAGGAGACATCCCGGCTGGTCTCTCAGGTCCTACATCTGCATGCATATATAATTGTGTTTAGACAAGTGTGTATTAACAAAAAAACATATAAACATAAAATCAAAATATGAGGTCTTACCCAGCTCTTCATCCCAGTCGTCTCCTTCTGGTAGCGGGAGATCTGGGTCCCCTGTAAAGTCAGTTCCCGAATAAAGCCAATCTTCCACAACGATAAGTTGGCGCCGTAGCCATCTGAAGAACTCGGGCTTCCAGGACATCTGTTGCCCGCCTCCAGATCTGGGCATCAGTGCTGCCCAGCGAGCCATTCTCGGCTCTCGTGGTACCGGACTCGCCACAGGGGCCTCTTGGGCCTGGAAGGTTGGTATGCGTTCCAGAATGAACGATACCAAGATGGAACCATACCCAAACTGCTTCAGTTTTCCCCGTTTGCACTTTGTGAGCTGCCTTTTCATGTTGATCGTGACGGCTGTTGCCCAATCATACAGTCGGGGACCCATGCATTCTGAGGCCAGTAAGAGTTGAGTCTTTGTAGCCTCATGCGGTGCCTGCGATCCAGCAGCCCGCGTAATGGTGTGGAGTACAACTCTCAGTGCTATATCGGGGATGGTTGAGATGTATACCTTCTTACTCCCTGTTCCTGTTTGTGCCCCACGGCACACCCGCGCCATTACTTCTTCCATATTTTCCCCTGATGGTCTGCTCCCAGTCAGTACAGGGATTGGACCCCTGCGGGATAATCCAGTAACGAAATAAATGTCAGTGACCTCCAATTCCAACACCTGGTCTCGTATTCTGAATACTTGGTCATTTTCATCCCAGAGGTTGATCAGATATTGGAGGAGCTCAGGCTGAGCTCGTAAGCACGGCGTGAGGAAGAACTTTTTTAAGCCACAGTCTCTCAGAGCATTCATACATGCTTGGTTTTGCATGGCCTCTTCGTCCTCATCTCCGTGTTCTCGTTCCTTCCATTCGATTGCCATTCTGACTGTTTATCTGCATTCACATGGTCCAAAACCCCTGATTAGATTCTTTGTGAGCTTCAAAATTCAAGAAATTTGGCATAAATAGTATAATTTTAGGCGGAAATTTGGGTTCCGCCGCTGGCGCGACTATTTTGCTGACAGTCGCGCCATGTGGCGCGGGCCCTTTGGTAAAAAGAGCTCAGTGGCGCGGGTCCGTGCCCGATACCCGCGCCACTTGGCCCGGCCCTAAAATTTCAAAAGTGCCCTTACAAAGCTGATTTCTAAGGGGAAATCATTAAAAAATGCATGAAAAGAAAGAGAAAAGGAGCGCCTCTTACCTGTCACAGACGAGACGCTGAATGGTTGCCTGGATTGGTCGCAATCACCGTCAGAAGATTCTCCTCCAAATGGACCACTGTTGCTCTCCACAAGGTAAATAGTAAAAAGTAATTTTATTTTTTACCATTAGACATATTTATAACTTTTCAACGTTAAATGAGTTTTAAAAGTTATTTTTTGTCAAATATTTGCGTGTATTATGTCGAAAATGGATTTTACGCTTGTTGGGTATGTGCGGCGGCAGGTTTTTGCGACTTAAAAGGTGGAAACGAGTTGTATTTTATACTTTTTCGGACTCGGTAAATACACGAAAAAGTCACTCTGGAGTCATCTTTCAGCTCTTTTCTGACTCTCTAAATATGAAAAGATCGCCGAGGCCCTTGTCGTTTCGATCTCGTTAAAATGGGCACGAATCGACATTCACCCAGTATAAGTTTAACCCTTTTTCGGGCTGGGATGGATTGATTACGAAAAAGGAATACCCTAGCCTATCGCGACTAGGAGGTTTTCCCGGATATTGTTTTCTACCTTTTCGGATGTGGGGAACTATTTACGAAAAGGGACCTGTGGAGTTTTCTTTTCCGCTGTCTTTTCAAACTCTCTAAACATGAAAAGACGCCGAGTTCTTCCTTTGTCAGACTCGTTAAACCCTGATGACATCGGATCTAGTCGAAATGACGTTCTCCGAGTTTCTCCTTCCTGGGACTCGTTAAATGCACTAGGATGGATTTTCCCGAAGGGCGGACTTATATCGCAAGCATATGCTATCCCCTTCAAGCTTGTTATCAAAATAATTGGGGTACTCGCCAGAAATGGTGGGGGAAAAATGGAACCATCGTCGTTGTCGTCGGCAGTATGTCGCTCTTGAACATGGCACTTGTCTGCATTCGTGTCGGGTTGGGGACATCTCATCTCGCTGCTTCACTTTGCTTCCATGGGGTTGGGTAATCTCTTTTGACCTCTCGCCTGTTCACTGCCTCGTCGCCATGACCTTTGATCCGTTGATGTCAAATACTGCCAAGTCCATTGTCGTGCTGTTCATGTGTTCAAGAGAAGTTGACCTCTGCAAATATCAACCTTCCTCTGTTTCTCATATGGTCCTAATTCACAACAAAACATTATGTTCCTCTGTCTCGTGTCGATGATGTGGGAATCATTATGGCCCACCTTCGATCAAGGTCACTTCCTGTCGACTTCAACTCATTATCCAGGAAGTTGGTCTAGAGACTCCTTACGGTACCTTGGAGCCTGCATGCCTCAATGGCAGGTTCGTCGCATTCGACGAGAGGTTTACATCATTGGCCTCCGATCGAGTGATTCTGCGGGTGTTCGACGTCGGCTCATTTATTCGCATGCCGTAGATTGTACCAGTAGTACCTTGAGAGCCATTGTCATTATTGGTGGTTTCTCTCGCGTCGGTTAACAGCTTTCATCATTGGCTGGTAATCCGACGATGTTCTTGCATGTTCGACTTCAGCTCACACATTCACATGCTTGAACTTGTACTTTGTTGGGTCGAGATAGAGCGCAAGACCCTGGATTGTGTCTGTTGTAATCCAGGCTGCGATTGTGGATTATTATCATTATGTACATGACTCACTGATTGGATGGCTGCGACCATACCTGAGTCTATTTATTTGATCTTAGTTGGATGGCTGCGCCCATACCCTGGATCCGTATTATAGCATACTCTGTTCGGACGGCTGCGTCCATACCATATATATACATCATGTACTTGAGATATCAGTTGTATCTTTCTGCGCAGGTTTTCCGACGGCGGGCCTTCAGTTGGACATGTTCTCGTAAAGCATTTCACCCCTCTCACTCTCGGGCCTCATGCTTTAGGGGGCATCTGTTACACAGTAATTTGTCACCGTCCCTACCATTCCCCGTCCCGCACAATGGAGGACCCATTATGTGACTTGTGAACACTGTCATGCCTTGAAAACATCATCAATGCATCCCTCTGAGTATGAGCTTCATTTCCCCTTGAGACATCTCCTTGCAAAATCCATGAAAAACAGCTCTTTTTGCATTGGCGCGGGGAGACAGTTCAGTACTCGCGCCACTCAGGGAAATCCTGTAAAGAGGTCGCGCCACTTGGCGCTCTGTCATAGAGCAGCAATCGCGCCACCCATTTTAGGGACTGTTTTTTAAATATGAATGGCGGAAGTTGAGTTCAAACAAACTCACAACCATTGCCTATCTTGAGTTGGGAGGTTTGGCTGCGGGAGTTCTATGGAAGGGAAGTGGTTTTGCCACCTTCTATGGAACCTTCCTTGTTGATAGGGCCAATCCCATAATAATAGGGATCCCAGCTCCCTCCTTCCCCATCTATAAAAGCTTGCTCAGATCCATGGCAAGCTAGTCTTGAAGTGCTGAAGCTTTGCATCTCCCTATTCCCAAGTGCCTTTGTGCTGTAAAGAATCCCTTCTTTCCCTTAAGGCCCATTCAAGCAAGGAGACCATTGTTACGAGACTCTGGAGAGGTTTCCTTTCCTTGGCGAGCTTTGCGAGACGTGGACAACCGGAGACCCGTTCGAAGGAAGCTGCGACGTCAGAACTTGGTTGTAACTTCTATTCGTTTATCACTTTAATAGATGACTATGATTATGGTTCCACTCCTTTTTCCATTATGTTAATGCGAGTAATATCTTTTCTGACCGATGTTTAGTTACGTATGCTGGTTCCTATGCATGTATCTGTTCGTCTCTTCTGTGTGCAGGTGTTCATCCACGGAGATCGGGGAAGGATTGTGATCTGCCGGGGTTGAAGGACGGGGACATCTCTTCTTCAGATCTAGCGTTGGAATCCAGGTAGGCTCTTATCCCAAGTCTTTCATTCGTAACTAGGAGCTTGCGTCATAGCATTGTTTGTTTGTTGCTAGACCCCTGCTGGGCTAGTAGGGATCGCCTCTGTCCGCAGAGGGGATTTACCTCCTCAACACAGTGGATGAGTTAATTGAGAATTTTTTGTGATGCCATATGCTGCTGAAATAAAATGTTGAAATACTGTAAATAATGTTGGAATATGATAGTAAAATAAATATCCAATCAAGCACAAACCCCACCCAAATAAGGCCTTCAAACAGCTAGACAAGGAGAGGGAAACAAGCTACTCAAAACACAAAAAAATGTCCTACAATATCTAATGTCAATGGGACTAGGATCTAAAAGCTCTAAGCTACTAAAAATGGTGCAGAGAAACAACGAAAATTGGAGCTAAGATACGTTGCAAAGGATAGGCAATAATCTCCACAAACCAAGCATACTCAAGGGGATCCTAAGGGGGAAGGAAAGAGAAAACTAAAAATGGAGTTATAATGGAAAAAGAACCTATATGAAAGGGCTAAAATAAAGTGGGTCAACCCTACAAAACAATAGCTAAAAGTGTTGAAAACCCTAGACTCCTCACTTGGCCAATATCTTCCTAAAAAGGTGGAAGATTACTACACACCCTAGGGGGCTTCTTATTCCTCAAATAGACAAACTAAGAGTATCCAGACCTAAGAAATATTGAAATAGAAGTAAAACAACCTTGGCCCAGTACACAGACAACACTCTTGCAATGCTCGAAAAAACCTGAAAAAAATTCTAGAAATTTTTCAAAATGTAGGGACTAACTTGAAAAGGGATGAAAACATAGTTTTAGGGCCAAATAGTGAGTTTTGGAGCTCAAAGCATAATTGTGGGCTAAAATGTGTGTTTTTCTTACAAGGACCTTTGGTCATCAAATCACACCAAATGTTGTCGTCTCTTGCTCGACTTGTACCTGTGACCTACAGAAAACACTATAAAACCACTAGTATACGAAATTTGACAAAATAATGGAGAGAAAGCTATAAATAGAAAAAATAAGCTAATAATAGTTGCAGAAAACCTTGAAATTTCTGAAGAAAAGGTCACCCACGAAACTAAATTGTGACACTAGTGGAGTCGCCATTTGTTAGTATGAAATTTCTTGGAAGGTTTACTAAAAAAGATCTCACTTAAGTCACAGGTGACTAGTGACCCTCACAACAATTGTGGTTGCTTATACTTCAGATCTGCAACAAATATGTGAAAAAAACCTGCAGAAAGATAGATGTATTTGATATAAAATAACAAACAACAAAAATGAATATGATGTAATAACCCAATCGTGGAAAAGATTTGAAAGAATATATATTTTATTAATGACACCTGGCGAATGATATTCACAAAGGGTTGTAAGTTCCCCTCATTGGGATGGGTCCTTTGATTTCCTTGTCGCTTCCATATTCAAATATTCCTCTCAAATGTGTGAAAATCCAAACAATATGTAGAACTCAAAATGGGGGCTCAAAAGGCATGAGATGATAATGGTGACAATGATAATGATCATTGTGAGAAATGAATGAAAAGACCTTCTTATTTACAGTAAAGTATTGGGTTTATCTTGAAAATGGAGAATAATAAAATATTATTGACCAAAATATAGATCTATCTGCTTGGAATACTTTATTATATTTTTGGAGAGGGAAAATATATTTAAAATATTTAAATATATTTATTTGTAAATAATTAACAAATAAAATTATTTATTAGTTATTTCGCAAATAATAAGAAAAGTGTGAAATGAAATAACTATTAAATAATTATTTAACAATTATTCCAAGGACGGAGTTAAGAAAAAGTAAATATATTATGATTTCTTTAATTATTCCTAGGTGATTTAGTCAAATTTGACAAAGAATAATTATCAAACAATGATTTATTAATTATTCCTAGAGAAAATTAAATAAATAATGGTTTATTTAATTATTATCTGGATTTTAATTGAAAATAACTTAATAAAAATGGTTTATTAAATTATTTCTTATAGTGAATTGATTTTACTATGGTAAAATTAAACTCACATGGTGTATTTCGATCCACCTAGCTAAAAATGGTTAGGTGATCATTTTTTGGTGATAACACCTCTACTACTACATTTTTAGTTTTTTCCATAACTTCTCTAAGAGAAAGAATCTATCTAGCTTTCCAACTATTCTTTGGATACACCCTCACTTGAAGTGTACAACCCATTTAGGGTGGGAATGTCTATGACTCTTAGATAGTGAGTGACTTGTTTGAAACATTGGAATTTTAGCCTCTCAAATTTGCATCTTTTCAACCTTAGCAACTTGCATATGTTACAGAAGGATTCATATTCTTTTTTTAGAGAAATTCACATCCTTTTTCACAAAGAATGCCCACATTCTTTTCATAGAGGAACTCACATCCTTTCCTCAGAAGAAACTTATATTTCTTTCTTCAGAACTTCCATGAATTTCTTAACAAATGGTGTAACATTTATGCTAATATATAGTTGTTTGTCCATGTGGTAACATCCTTTTGGCAGGTTGGCTTGATAAGGCAAGGCTGACTTGGTATTGTGGGAACAACTTGAAACTTTTGACTCAAAAATAATTTTTATTTCAATTACAAATAATCCAAATGGGATTTATGACTCATGAAAAATACTCTTGTTGACTCAAAAACCTAGAATCATGAAGAACATGCTTCACTAAAATAAAGTTTTACTTGAGCATGAAACCCATGCTTGAAAAATAAATAATTTTCTTTTACAAAATATATAAATTGATGAAAGTAGAATGATAATTATGAAGACCGAACCTAGTTACATCTTCAACACTCCCTCTTAACTAGGGAGGCATTCATAATTCCACAAATGGTACAAGGATACTCTCAAATTGAAATATTCTCATAAGAAGAGTCAAATTGATAAGCCATCTTTAAGCATCAACATCACACCCAAAATTTTCAAATAAAAATATATCAAGGCCTTAACTCTGAAGCTCTATCTCTCCACTAGATTAGAGCGTAATGTTGGGAGACATACATATAGAAACCACCATAGCCTCTTAAGGCACATATGCCATATGAATGTTTAATAGCTATGTCCTTTTAGGACTATTTTTATCTTTGATTTCCAATCCTCAAATAATGTTTGTCCTCTTCAACCACTATTAGCTTGAATACCCTATCTAACCCTAAAATAGTGTCGGTCCATAGGATTACTTCCTATCTTGGATTCTCAATCCTCAAGGGGTACCAGTCTTAGATGCTTATCCAATCTTCCATTCTCTCTAATAGTTCATTCACTAAGACTTATGGTTTTTATTCATGGTATAGTAAATGACACGTGGAGAATATGACGTCCCTCATCACTCCCTCTCAATCAAGGAGATAATCCTTGCTCCCTTTCAACCAGGGAGACTTCAACCATAAGCTTTATTTTGTCTTGTTCATTGGATGCTTGTTCTTTTGTCGATATCTTAGTGTTATTTATAGAGCTCCTTTCTCGCATCATCATATCATACCGGAGCTTCGACCTTCCAATTTATTTCACATTTTATCTTCATGGACAGATTTCTCGGCTCCTAACAACATCACATCATATCAAACTTCGACCTTTCTAGATATTTTTCAATCTTCATCTAAGTTTGAATGCATCATGTCATTAATTAGTTCTTCAAACAACTTCCAGAGCCAAAATTCTTCACATATATATATTCATGTAGGCCTTCACGGCTTCTTTCTTGATCAAAATTTCTCTATTGTAGATGTAGAGTCATAAAATTGGTTGCTTGCTCACTCTGAAGTCAATAATCCTTTTCATGGTCTATCTTTATATTGTAACATTGTTCTGCTACATGCTCTTCATCTTCCAGTTATCAATCAATGTGTTCCAAGCTTTAATTAATATCATATTCATCAAGATTTTTACAGCTCCCTCTATGCATGTATGGCATGTTAACATATTTATTTGTATGCTTCCATGATGTCATCAAATTTCTTCTTTGATACATATTTCTAAACTGCTCCCTTATTTCTTATTTTTGATCTTCTTGTATATCATCCTTATTTACCTTATTCTACCATCCTTCTCATCTTGCTTTCACAACTTTTATATTCTTCATTCTTTGCTTGCAATTCTCACAAGCAAACAAAACCAAGAAAAATATACAAAAACAGTAAGACAAAATCAAGAAGGTACTTATCTCTAAGAATATGTCAGGATGATGTTAATCCTGTCATTCTTAAAGACTATGGATTTTACAAATGATCTGAAAATGAAAGTATTTTTAATACTGTTCAAAGTATTCATTTCCATTAAATTAAGTGTGCAAATTGTTTGTAATGTCTTGCAAGTAAAACAAAGTGTTTTTGGTAACTTTTTATGAGTTTATGTATGAGGGAATGTTATTTAAATTTATTGTTTAACAACTTGAATCTAAAATACACAGCAGAATAACTTCACCATAAACACACATCAACATGATGAGGCAGTTCACCCCTCTTGGGTTACATCTACCGGGTCTAAGGCTCCCAATGGACATGTCCCTGATATATTATGATGCTCAAATTGGTAATACACTGAGAAAAAGGCATAAACAGGAAAAAATAGCTGTGAAAATTAATTCAGAAGGCATAAATAAGCTAAGAATGACTTTTATTTCACCTAAAACAGTGAAGTGTAGCCCAATGCAACTCCATTTCCCCCATGGCCTTGATGGCTCTCCAAGCTCCCCTGAAGCAAAAATGGTTGTAAAACACCTATGTTGGCTCTGCAACCTGTCCCAATGGCTCCAGAATGCTCAGAATAGTTGAAATTGACTAAAATTTTGTCCAAAAAGGTTCAATAATATGAAAGTTATGACCAAAATAATATTTTGCCCAATGTCACAAAAAAACTCCACTAAAAGTGGAAACACTGCCAGTTAAACTGACTAAAATGGCCAATTCCGCCAACTTTGGCACGCTCCTCCAAATCTGTCGGTCAGTAGCAGTTGGAATTTACTGTCAGATAATGGGCTGGTCACATGCCCCTCAGCATAGACCACCGACACTTTTGGTTAACAAACCACGTTTAAAATCTAACTCTGAAAGTTTATGAAACCGTGGCAACATATATTAAAGTCCCGTGAAGATCGTGGCCACATGGCCTACATTAACCGCCAAGAATCTAAACACATAAGCCATGAATTTTAACGCCGTAAGGCCACGGTTCTTGGCCCGGGGTCACTTCACATGTAGGGGGCTGGCCCCCTTTTTCCCACCATCCTTTTGAACGTCAAACTTTAAATAAGTCGTCGTCCCCATACATATTAAGTAACAAAGCGTAGCCCGCCCGGTCGGGTCGGTGGGCTGGCAGCCACCCGACCCAGGGTCGAATCCTGTACACTTAACAAAATTTTGTAAGACCAAATTTTCCATGGCTTGGGGCCACGTGGCGGCCTCCAAGTCTGCCACGTGGTAGCCCCTGATTGGCCCAATAAATTACATAGTCAACCAAATGTATAATAAGAATATGCCACATGTCGAATTATGACTCGCCTAGATGGAATATTCCATGGAATATTCCAAGGAATATTCCCAAAATATTCCAAGGAATATTCTTTTCTTAATATTTTCCAAGTCAAATTCAACCCAGGTCAAATTGGATTTTTGAAGGTTACTGTAAACTTCAAACCTGAATAACTTTCTCATACAATGTCGTATTTGAATGTCGTTTACGGCGCTAGAATCACAGCGATGAGGCCTATCTAATTTTTCAAGTTTCAACCAATTCCGAGCAATTCCAATTTTGAGCATTTTTTTCAACTTAGGACATGATCACCTGATCACACCTCCCAAATGGGAAGCTTTTGGACCCCAAAAGCTCTCTGATTTACAGAAATTGAAGATGAGGAGACTGATTCTCCACTCTTCCAACCTTGAACCACTAAAATCTTCCCGACTTCATCAAATTGAGCTTCTCATAAAAAGACAAATTCTTTCTTGAATCCACTGACCGACCGTTGCTAACCTTGACTGAGTCACGGTGCAAATTTTTGAAATTTGCAGAAAAACAACTGAAATTTGTAGAATACATATTGTTTCTACAATGGTCAAACTTCAAAGGAGACTAAAAATAAGATTCACCTTGCCAACTGTCCTCATGGCGAATTTTTGACAATTGAGCCATGTACTTACGTCGAATCCCGACCAAGTTTTCTCACCATACCAACCTGCCATTCTGAAACCAGCATTGACCCATGCTGAACTTTGTGTCCTCTTTGCTTGCATGTGTTTCCATCTTTTGGATTCTTGCACCACTATGCACCGACACTTTGTTCTCTGCACCGAATGACACCAAAGGCACTTTCTGCAACAACTTGTCATCTTCAAAAGACAACTTGCTTTCAAGCTGAAACATATCATCATTCATATCAGAAATAACATGAAAAGGAGAATGTACAAAATATTTTTTCTTAACCATCAACAAAGTCAGATTTTGACTTGCATTGACAAGCCTTTTCAATTGCCCTGCATTCACTAAAGATTATTCTAGCTTCTTCCGATGTGCTCTCACAATAAACCCTTTTCCATCTTTGAACAAATGGTACTTGTTCTCATGGTGATGGAAGATCCTTTTTCTATCATATAAATACGAACTACCCAACACAATACCTGTAATGTCAAGAGGTACCACATCTAATTCAACCCAATCAACATAATGAGTTGTTATGGCGAAGCACAACATGCACTTTCTTGAGACTAGTAAATTAGCATCCTTGCAAATCCATCCAAGTGGATATGGCTTTGGATGAGGAATGGTCTCAAGTTTCAGCTTCTTGACTAAGTCTTCTGAGATGAGATTCGCTTGAGACCCACTATCAAATAGTGTGTCTATCTTTGTGTGTTTTGAGATTATCCTTATATGAAATAGCTCTATCCTCCTCTTTTCATTTTGAGCTTCTATGTGACAGTTTAAAGTGCTAGAACTGGGATTTGTTTCCTTAACAAACTCTTTCCCATTTATGTTCCTTAGTACCATGGCTATGATTTTAGTTTCGTCACCTGATTCAGACCCTAAGTCTTGTTCAACAGTTGCAACAATTTTTCCCTTTTCTTTGGCCTTATCTTTATTTTTAAATTTCTCTGGTTTCAACTCCGGATGAAGCTTCGAGCAACGGTCTTCATCGTGGCTTGTTTTTGAACAATTTTTACAAAATAACTTTCTTTTTTCTTTCCTATATTTTTCATTTCTTTTCCTCCCTTTTCCTTTGAATTCACTATCCATATTCCCATCAAAAGATTGTTTACCTGTAGCCTCTAAATGCATAGCTTGTACACAAACTTCATCTAGACTAGTAGGATTGAACATAAGGATAGTATGTATAAGATAAGTGTGTAAACCACGTATATATTTCAGCAAGGTATATTGACTATGAAAATCAATTCCAAGTAGTAAAACCCTTATTCTAAACTCTTGAGTGTAATCTTGAACACTTTGTCCTTTAAGTTGACTAAAACTTTGCCAATTCATGATAGCCTTTTGTAAATGAGCTAATGGATAAAATTGTTGCTTAATTGTGGAAATAAATTTAGCCCGTGATAAAGTGATCTTACCATGTTTTTTAATTTCATCCTTGGTCTTGTCTTCCCACCATACCAATGCTGCTCCTTCCATCTTAAAGAGGCTAACTGAATCTTGGTGTCGTCTTCATGAAGGTTTTATATCCTCAAGTAAACTTCCAATTGTCTTATCCAATTGTCAAGTTTCTCTGCATTGACTTCATCGTTAAACATAGGTAGCTAAAATTTAACATCAAGCTTTAAAAATGGACTTTTACCAATGGTTTTAGACTTGTGAGATTGATTCACCAAATTTGAGGATGACGATGTAGAGGAAAAGGATGAAGATGAGGATGGTGGATCACCATTTCCTCTGTGTCCTTTCTTTGACTTGTCATCACTTTTCTTTCCTCCTGAAGATCCCTCTCCTTCCTTGGTATGTTTAGACCCTTCTCCAACAAGCCTATCATTCCTTTCTTGGTAGAGTATCCTTACCATCTCTGTCATGTCTAGGAAAGCTTTTCGGAATACTTGTTCTTCTTCTTTGGGATCCATATCTTCAAGAGCTTCTCCCTCTCTTGAAGACATGCTTGAAGCTGCTTCTATGGTTCTTGGAGGTGGCTCTCTGACCCTTCTTGGTTTTGGATTACTTTGTGCACTAACCAAGTTTCCTTCACCTCTCTTGAGTTTAAGCCTAGTAAGCATCAAAACTTGCAAACAATCAACTATGTCTTTGCACAAAACAAATGCTGAGTAAAACTATAGCTCCTAAGGCTCAATTCCTTAGCTCTAATACCATCTGATATGAAAATGAAAGTATTTTTACTACTGTTCAAAGTATTATTTTCCATTAAATTAAGTGTGCAAATTGTTTGTAATGTCTTGCAAGTAAAACAAAGTGTTTTTGGTAAATGTTTCTGAGTTTAATTGTGAGGGAATGTTATTTAAATTTACTGTTTAACAACTTAAATCTGAAATACACAACAGACTAACTTCACCATAAGCACACAACAACATGATGAGGCAGTTCACCCCTCCTGGGCTACATCTGCCGGGTCCAAGGCTCCCAATGGGCATGTCCTTGATATATTATGATGCTCAAATTGGTAATACAGTGGTAAAATGGCCTAAACAAGAAAAACCAGCTGTGAAAATGAATTTAAAAGGTAGAAATAAGATAAGAATGACTTTTATTTCAACTAAAACAGTGAAGTGTAGCCCAATGCAGCTCCATTTCCCCCATGGCCCTGATGGCTCTCCAAGCTCCCCTGAAGCAAAAATGGATGTAAAACACCTTTTTTGGCTCTACAACCTATCCCAATGGCTCCAGAATGCTCATAATAGTCTAAATTGACTAAAATTTCGTCCAAAAAGTTTCAATAATCTGAAAGTTATGACCAAAACAATATTTTTCCCAATGTCACAAAAAAATCCACTAAAAGTGGAAAAACTACCAGTTAAACCGAATAAAATGGCCAATTCCGCCAACTTTGGCACACTCCTAAAAATTCGTCGGTCAGTAGCAGTTGGCATTTACTGTCGGACAGTGGCCTGGTGGGCTGGCAGTTGCCCGACCCGGGGTCGAATTCTGTGCACTTAACAAAATTTTGTAAGACCAAATTTTCCATGGTCTGGGGCCATGTGGTGGCCTATGGGTCTGCCATGTGGCAGCCCTTGATTGGCCCGCAAAATTACACAGTCAACCAAATGTCTAATAAGAAGATGCCACATGTCGAATTCTGACTCACCTAGATGGAATATTCCATGGAACATTCTAGGGAGTATTTCGAGGAATATTCCTAGAATATTCCAAGGAATATTCTTTTTTTAATATTTTCCAAGTCAAAGTCAACCCTGGTCAAACTAGATTTTTGAAGGTTACTGTAAACTTCAAACCTGCATAACTTTCTCATACGATGTTGGATTTGAGTGTCGTTCCTGGCGCCGGAATCGCAGCGACGAGGCCTATCCGATTGTTCAGGTTTCAACCAATTCTGAGCAATTCCAATTTTGAGCATTTTTTTTCAGCTTAGGACATGATTACTTGATCAATAAAAGACAATTTTCTAGGGTTTCTAAGGTTTCTAGGGTTTTCTAGTTCAAATAATTTCTACGGTTCATAAACCATAGGTCCTTCATGTCATTAATAATTTTTCAAATACTAGAGGATCAGTTGCAAAAAACCCAAAGATATCAACCCTTTTATGAGGATACTTCTATACCAACAATTTTATGATGCATTTCAATCCTTTAAGAGATCATTATATGCACAGTATGACAGGAAGACATAAGTATACATACCTTTTTTAGTGTTACCTTTTTCATCCTTGCAAAGATCTTGTTCTTTGTTTTCCATCTGTCTTTAATCTTCCATTGTTAAATGGTCTCAATCCATTCATCATTGTTGCAATATTGTCTTATCAAAATTAATTCACGAGATAACCCTTTTCACAGTCTTGACTTAGGAGATCATTTCGCCTTACTGTTATGCATGATTGATATATAAAAATCACATGTAAAGAGGAAAATTTTCATCAATGTATGTCATTGATATGTAGAACTCACATATTATGTACTACTAATATGTCAAACTCGCATGTTGACAAAGGGAACCCACATCACTATATGATGTTGACATTGATCACTAAAAGACTCACATCATTTTTAGGATTTTGGTAGATAACATAGTTTGGATTTCCATTATCTCAGATCATTTATTGTCAAGTCTAGATGATACAACTCACATTATTGTTTATCAAACTTACTTCAGATCTTTTGTTAGATGGGAGATAATAATGATGAATCCGGATCACTGTGGTTCTTCCAAATGTATTATTTTTGTATCATTTTCCCAAGCGTATATGGCTTTCTATCATACCTAAGTGTATGAATATCATTATTATTATACGAAATCTATGACTGCGAGCAAAAGTATCTTCCCTAGACTGGGTGGGAGATAATAATGATGACTTCGGATCATTGTGGTTCTTCCAAATGTATTCTTTTTGTATCATTGTCCCAAGCGTATATGCCTTTCTATCATACCTAAGTGTATGAATATCATTATTGTTATACGAAATCTATGACTAAGAGCATAAGTATCTTCCCTAGACTTGGTGGCCTAAACTAGAACAACATGAAGACAAAGAAGCTAATGTTTTTCTTAAAGTAAATAGATAATGGGATGAAGCCTACCTGTAATATATCATATGCTTCACTCCTCTCTTGTCTTGTATTCTCCAATCTGAGCTTTGATCACTATAATTAGAACTCGCACAATCAAACAACACAAGCCAACGATCTACGAAATCTATGTAGAATCATCTAATCACTTCATTTAATGGATCAACATGGAATTGAAATACATGAAATCATAACATCATATATAGGAAAACAAAGAACTCTTTGAATTAATAAAAATGAAGTGATTTACAACCAAATATACAAAATGTCCTCTTCTCCTTCGACACATGAAAATAAACAGGACATCCAAAAACTATAAAATGTGAGACGTCAGGTTTCTTACTAGAGAAAACCTCTTCGGGAGTTTTGGAGTCCAAAGTGGAATGCGGGCATCGGTTTTGTATGCACACATAGTAGTGTTCGCATCTTCTCCCCACAAAATTTTTGGAAGACCTTGGTCACATAGCATGGCACGGGAAGCTTCCACAATGGTCCTATTCTTTTGTTCAGCAACACCATTCTGCTTAGGAATATAGACATTTGTGGTCTCCCTCTTGATGCCAGCTTCTCTATAAAATTTCTTGAACTCATTCGTCTCATATTCAGTGCCATTATTGGTCCTCAATATCTTGATCTTCTTTCCTCTCAGATTATCCACCAAGTATTTGAAGGTATGGAAACACATGAAATCCTCATCCTTCTTCTTGAAGAATTATATCCAAGTTTTGCGAGAGAATTCATCTATGAACGTCATATAATAAGAACATCCTCCCAAGGATGTCATGGGCAACATACCAGACATATCAGAATGTATCAATTGCAAGACATAAGATGTCTTTGTGACACTTGAGGGGAACGGTCCCCTTGTATGATTTCCTTCGGCACAACCCTGACATACACCTTCATGATCATTTTTGAACTCAGGCATACCCATCACTACCTTCCTTGCTTCTGGAAGGGCTTTGTAGTGAAGGTTTCCAAACCTCTGGTGCCATAGTTAAGTATGCTGGATATTATCACATGTCATCGCTTCCAGTGGACTTCCTCCAACCTGGTACAATGTATCAACTCTAAACCCAATCATGATAGCTTCCTTGAAACTATTCTTCTAGATACACACCTTTTCATCAATGAATTCCACATTGAAACCTTTGTCTTCCATGGCCGATATAGACACAAGGTTCTTCTTCAAATCAGGTACATATAGTACATCTTGCAAGCACATCAATACAAAATACCATCTTATTCGACATCATGTTGAGGCCAAAACTATCCATCTACGTCATTGTTCCACAAATAATCAGACTGTAGACATCTTCACCAAAGCGCTTGGAAGAGAAAAGTTTGAAAAGTTCAGAATGATGCTTGGACTCACCAACATCCCTTCAGATTAAAGGGGGGAATGTTGACACTTAATCCTAAGGGATTGGGTGAGATTGTAAATTATTGTAATTCAGTAAATAAGGAAGGTCAAGAGACATTGGGAAGTGAATCCCAATAGCCTCACATCCATGTATAAGTACACACACAATCTCCATCTAATTCATCTTCAGTTTTGCGGAGTTACCTCCTGGTCTAACATGTTAGAATAAACCTTTAAATGCTAATAATTATTGATTTTTTGAGTTATATTTAAGTTATTTGAGATAGAGTTCTAATTTTAAATAGATGAAAACTTGGGAAACATACTAGATTGGCAAAGGATGTTTGACATTATATTAGGAATTGCAAGTGGGCTAGCTTATCTTCACCAAGAATCAGACATACGCATCATCCATCAAGATATAAAAGCAAGCAATATTCTACTCGATCACCAATTCAAGCCTAAAATTGCAGACTTTGGGTTGGTTAGATACTTCTCAGAAGATCAAACTCACCTTAGCACAAGAATAGTTGGAACTCGGTGAGAACAAATTTAATAATTCAAAAAAGGATTAATCTTATTAGAAATATTGATAATAATTATTTTTGTTTTTGCATAGGTTACATGGCTCTAAAATATCTTGTTCATGGTCATTTGACAGAAAGGGTTGATGTTTATGCTTTTGGGGTGCTAATCCTTGAAACTATCAGCAGAAAAAGAAATAAAACACCAATTCATATCGATGACTTTCCTTCTCTCTTATCAATGGTAATTTCCTCGTCATATACATAAATATTCATTGTTTTTTTAAGTGAAATTTTAATAATATTAAAACTATAATATATGTATGGTGCAGGTTTGGAATTGTCATCTATCAGGTACCATTTCAAACATAATTGATCCCAACATCCAAGAAAGCTACCACAAGGAGGTATTGCAATTTATTCATATAGCTCTACTTTGCACGCAAATATCGGCAATACTACGTCCTTCAATGTCTAAAGTTATCATGTTACTCACCAACAAAGAGCCAAATCTTCTAGAAGCTAGTCAACCCCCTTTTATAGATATTGACCATTTGCAATCAAATCCTAATATTAATGTTGTTTCAAACCATTCAAAATCACACACTACTATTACATCAAACCATTCACATTTAAATACTAACACAAGTATTATGCATATATCAAAAACACCTAATCCAATATCAAATATTGCTTCTTCGTTTATCACTCCAATGTCTTCAAACAACATTTCGACAAGCTCTCTTGATCCAAGATGACAACAAAAAAACAAGGAAATAAGATACTTATTTCCTCAACTAATCCTACATGGTGAGGAATTACTATTATTGTATTTATTGGTACTATTAATACATATGAACCTTGTTTAGAAAATAAGTATGGATGGATTTTTACTATATTTGAACTAATCCAATGATAATATATATGCAATTGTTATATTAGAATTAATTGAAAAAAATTCCATATATATATAACACAACAATGTTAAAGTGATAAATATAATCTATAGATAAATTTAGTATATTATTAGATGGTTATATGCCATATAGAGATTTGATAATATATCATCAATGTGTTACATGTAATTTATAGATTTATGGTATTTGAACTATTGTAAATGTAATAATATTAATATGTATTTTATTTGGAAATATATACTCACTCATTATCACATGAAAATATCAGATGATTAAATAAGAAATCATAATTACAAAATGTATTTTGTAAATTTAATATATATTATATTTTTTTTCAAATAAAAATAAAGATAAAACTATTAAACTAATTTATAATAACATGAATACATTCATAAATTAGATAACAAAAATTTTATGAACGCATTATAATGAATTATTTATTTGAAATGTCCAAAATGATTTAGGAAGGATTTGCAATCTACTTCAAAAGTTGTTATCTTATTGATGCTTAGGAAATTCTGTAATCAACAATATAGAGATATCATTCGATCAAGGACCCAAGTTTGATTTATACTTATTTGATGCGGTGATTATCATTTGTATGTAGTCTTGATTGCCATTAAATAGATTTTTGGGATCAATAATTTGTTGATCTAATTTGGATTTAATGCTATTTTTTATGATGTAACTTTAATTAATGAAAATAAAATAGGAGAATAAGGAGATACAGGACTTAAAATCTGAAGTGCGCAGTATAAAAAATGAGCTAAATGTCTTGAAAGCTCAAAACAATCAGTCTGCTTCTCCCACTTCTACACAGCAGACAAATTATACACTGCACACTAGACCTGAAGCCCCCACTAAATTTGTGTCTTCAGGTTACAGAGATATTGGGGATATGCAGGTCCTCACAGTCCAGTACCAGCAACATCATGTTCTAATCGATCTTTCTATTGCTGGTAATACTTATCAGGTTATTGCACTTATTGATTCTGGTTCAGATCTTAACCTGATTTCTAAGCATATCATCCCTTCAAGATATTGGACTACTGCAGAGAGAGAAGTCCAGGGATTAGGGGTGAAAAAATTAAAATTTGAAGTTTCTAAAGCTACTGTTTGCTTTGGTCCAAGTTGTGTGAAATTATCCTTAGCAGTCTCAGACATTCCTGTTGATTGTATTTTGGGTAATATCTTCTTAGCAGCAGTAGAACCTCATGGGTCAGTCAGATTTCCTGATGGTGGTTCAGGGATGTTTATTACTGTTTCTGGTAGAAGAATTGAATTACCCTATGTTTCCAGAAACAAACTTTCACCCATGGTGCAGATAATGCAGGAGAAAGTAAAGAAACTTCAGAAGGCTGAGAAAAGTCTGGACGAACTCAAAAATCACAAAGAAATCATCAGAATTGAAGAACAGTTGAGTTCCCCAGAAATAAAAAGAAAAATTGCTGCTTTCCAGAAAGAATTTGAAGATACTTGTTGTTTAGAAGAGCCAAATGCCTTCTGGCACAGAAAGCAGTACAATATACAACTGCCTTACAAGGAAGGATACACTGGCAGACCTTGTAAGTCCAGATCCATTTCTATGTCTGTTCAGGACAGACAACACTGCCAGCAAGAGATTGAACAGCTTCTTAAAAAGAAGTTGATCAGAGAATCCCATAGCCCATGGAACTGCTATGGATTCTACGTAAATAAAAGAAGTGAACAAGTCAGGGGAGTTCTAAGGTTGGTGATAAATTATAAGCCCCTGAACAGAGTATTAGCAGATGATACTTATCCAATCCCCCACAAAGGAGATTTGATAAGGAGAATTTCTGGAGCCAAAGTATTTTCAAAGTTTGATCTAAAGTCTGGTTTCTGGCAAGTTGATGTTGCAGAAAATGATAGATGGAAGACAGCATTTAGTGTTCCCCATGGACACTATGAATGGAATGTAATGCCTTTTGGTCTGAAGCATGCACCGTCAAAATTCCAAAAGGTAATGGATTCTATCTTCAAACCATATGCTGATTGGTTACTTGCCTATATCAATGATCTGCTGATATTCTCCAAAAATTTGAATGACCATTTCAAACATCTGAGAATTTTCATGAAATTGGTCAAACATAATGGACTTGTCCTAAGCAAGAAGAAGATGGAATTGTGTCTGACAAAGATAAAATTCTTAGGACATGAAATTGAGAATGGCCAGATTGCTCTGCAGCGTCATGCACTAGAATTTGTTGATAAATTTCCTGATGTTATCCTTGATAAAACCCAGCTGCAAAGGTTCTTAGGGTGCCTAAATTATGTGAGCAACTTCTATCCAAACTGCGCCATTGATAGATCTCTGTTGAATCAGAGACTTAGAAAAAACCCTAAACCTTGGACTGACAGGCACACCCAAACAGTCAAAGAAATAAAGTCCAAGGTAAGATTTCTGCCTATTTTACATGTTGCTGATGATAATTTCTATAAGATTGTTGAGACAGATGCAAGCAACGTAGGATGGGGAGGTGTGCTGAAACAGAAGCCAAAAGCAGAAGACCCAAAAAAAGATGAAAGAGTTGTTCTTTTTTCCTCTGGAGTCTGGAGTAAAGCAGAGATGAATTATGCTCCCATCGAGAAAGAGGTAAAGGCAGCGTGGTATTGTCTAAGAAAGTTTTCTGTTCATTTGGCCAATAAATATTTTCTGCTCAGAACTGATGCTAAAGCTCTGGATGGAGTTTTATCTAAAGAGACAAAGAACCCTGAGGATGCAAAATTTGCAAGATGGCAAGCCCTCTTTGCATATTTTAGTTTTGATGTTGAACATATTAAGGGTTCTGAAAACTGTATTCCAGATTTCCTAAGCAAAGAATATATCCAGCATCAAGGACAAGAAGATGACAATGAAGATCATGTGCAATATCATTGTTTTGTCATCTTGACAGAATGGAATCAGGCCCAACAGAAAGAAGAACTCAAGTTTATTGCAGATAATGAGCCTTGGCCTGTATACTTGGAAAAATGGAGGCCAACTTGGATCCTCCGCAATACACAGGTGTTGGACGGTAATTTGCAAAACCATTCAGATCTGCAACACTTGGTCCCTGGCAAAAAAGTATATCCCAAAGGAAATAGATGGATACACGAGAAAATGTATTCACACAGTATGGCTGCCGCACAAGAAGCTGAGAGGTCCCTCTCAGAAGATTTCTGGGATCTGTATGTCATTGGTATTGGTGGCAATAACAGATCAAGTTACAAGAATTATGTGATCAACCGTGTTAGAAAGATGGGTCCCTACACTTATGGTAAATTCACATCATGGCCACATGATGACCCTAAACTCATTTTTCCTGACACAGTTTATGATTTTGCAGGATATGAAAGATTGTGGTGGAATCTTCTTAACAGAGATGGTCCAGAACAAAACCACTACACAAAGATAAAGTTTGCACCTACTTGGATAAATGAAAGAGAGCCATCCATTCCTTGGCTGACAAATTGGTGGTGGCACTATGGGGTCAGTCCCTACAGTATGGATCCTGATCAATTTCAGACTTATCACAGACATTTTTGTGATGAATGTATCTCAGGACCGGCCGGAGAATGTTTTCATTACCCTTGTAAAACTGTTGGGGAAATGACCAGTATTGAACATACAATGTTAGACCATCCCATACTAAAAATGTACATGCAAATGCACTATCAATGGGCAGTAATGACAAAAATTAAGCATCAAATAGTGCTTAACAAACCCATGATATTAAGGCGAATTTATACAAAAGCCTGGGATGATGAATGGTACCATGTTAGATATCCAGGTGTCAAAATTCTAGAAGAACTTGCAGATGAACCCAGTACTAGTGGTCCTCGGGAGCCCCACTCATGAAAGGCTTTCCCTGTGTATATATGATACCTAGTCACGGGTTTACGGTGACATAGTTTTCTCTTGGACTTTTCCTATGTCTGAAAAGTATCCAAAGTGTAATTATTTGATTCCTCGTGGGCCTTTTTAAGGTATCCACTGTGTTTTCACATGACTTTCACTTTTGTCGGCATGTTAGATCTCCGTGCGGATGTCACCTCACGGTGTTACCCGAAAACGATGATCTACTGCCAAGTGTCAATAATCGGACGAACCACAGTAATGCTTGTCCCCCTCTCATTCCTATAAATGAAGAGGTAAGGTTCATTTGTGATTCATTCGCATTTGGAGTGTTTGGAGTCTTGAGTCCGAGTAGTCTCTCCCTGCTCTGCGTCTGCGCCATCTTGGTGATCTGCTCGCATCACGGAGTCCATTACTCATAGTCTGAGTAGTTTCTTCCTGCTCTGCGTCTGCGCTATCACAGCGATCTGCTCGCAACACGAAGAACTTTGCTCACAGTCATTAGGTCGAAGTGAGAAGCCTGCGCGTCTGTTCATGTGACAGGCGAGAACCTAAAGTGGCCACTTCATTAGCGTGTCTGCATATGTATGTGTTTATGTCTATAAATCTCTGAGACAGAGTCTGTATATTGGCCAGGAAGCCTCTGGTATCGATCCTTCATTCTATTTAACTTGACATCTTTAGGCCTGATGTCTTGAGGTTGATAATAGTGGGTATTTGGCTTCCATCTGGATTGTCGCTTTGGTGCTTTAGACCTGTGTTGAACTTTCGGTCTGCGAATTTCTCTTCGCTTTGAAGGACTTAATCTGTAAGCAACTGTACTTCTCTTATGAGCCTTCTTTACTTGCCTCTTATGTTTTCGGTGATGTACAAGAGGATCATCCACTGTAATGCCATATTTGCTGCAAAATGACTTAGTACCAGGAAGTCTGTTCAATTTGTCTATAGACTTCTGCATCTTAGACCTGGTACAAAGTGAAATTAAAAACTTTGTGATAATACCATAGAGATCTCCCCAAACATAGGTCTCTAATGGCAAAGGAAAAGCATCTTCCATTCTCAAAATATCTACAAGTTTGGAAGGCAGAGCAGCTAGATAGACTTGCTTCCACAGAATATTCTTGGGCTCCTTAACCCAAAATATTCTCTGTATCCAATCTCTGTGGAAGTCTTCATACTTATTAATATTGTTGCACTTTTCTAATTACGACTAACGTATCCGAGAACCAAAAAATAGTTAAATATGAGATATTGATTAAAAATAATAAATTTTTAAAACAATTATAAAATTAACTGGAAATTTAAACAATTGCTAAAATTTAATTATTTAAATAACTTATTTCTAATTACTCTTATTGTAATTAAATTTCATTAATTTCATTCACATCTAATTCAATCAGAATGGAATATAAATGATAATATAACTTGATCCTTCTAACAATAATGCAGAAAAAATAGTATGTACTTATGAATTATTCCACTGACAAAAATCAAAGGAAATAAAAAATGGTATAATTTGTGTATTCAATGTAAGCATAATAATGATATCAAACAATTAAAGACATAAATGAGTCACCAAATTATGATTTTGAATTAAAAAAAAAACCTTGACAATAGTGTACATAGTCTGCAGTTTAGAATTTCCAACCATTTTCTCGATTAGTGAAGTTCTATATATACATCAAAATAACAACAACGATCCCAATTTGGCCACATTTAATGAGTAACTAGAAATTTTATATAATAAATAATTTTTTTGCACATTTAAGGATTGAATTTCCCCTCCTGACTCCTTTTAATAATTAATGTGGAACAAGTTGTTGGATTAGTAATGAACTAATTAATGTTTTTCCATGTTCAGTTGTCGATGTGTTGCAATTCATTTTATGCATATTTTCTTTGTTGTTGAACGTCAAATATGCAAGAGCCACTGAGTATAGTCTTTCCCAAAAATTACACATTCGACATGTAAAAATAAATTATTATATCCATTAAGCTTTTCCATATGCTTTAGCATAGATTTATTGATTTACTAATTAAGTTTTGACAAAAAAAAAAAAATTTCAATACCAATCTTCTAATATGATTGACATTTTGTGTTTATCTACCTCTAATACTTTGGACAATGTGGTTGAAGCAATTGATATTTTATTTTCCAAATTTTTAGCTTCTAAAAAGCATTTGGTCCCCTTAGATGTAGGAATATGGTATTCTAGATTTGGTATTGGCTAAGGTTGTGGAACAAGCTTAGAATGTGGTTGCATTACCTTTTCATATTTTTGATGGGGTGTTTCTAGAAGCATATCGCTTTGCATCTCTTGAATTTGAATGTCTTCAATTTGCATATCTTTGGAATGGTTTCTTGTGGCTGCAATAATTTTGGGTGGACATTTTTAGACCAGGAATGCTCAATATGACTTTGTTCAGTCTGTATTAACTTAGCTTGAGTATGTTGTATTTGTTCTTCTGTCATAAATTCCTTTCTTAAGCCAACAATATGTTTCTTTGAAAATCCAATAAATTTACTTTACCATGGGCTTTTGGTATTTTTTGAATTATTTTTGCAACCTCTTCATATCATCCCACGTCCTAAAAAACTTGATCAAACAATGATTTTTCATCTGCATATGTTCAAAATCCATTTTGAGTTTAAAAAAATTATTGAACAATATTAAGAGGGCCATGCTACATAGAGGATATGTAATATAACTTAAGCAATTATAAATTTTTCACTTCCTATTTGGCATGCTTAGGATTTTCCAAGCAAAGAAAGTCCAATTTAATTGAAAGAAAGGTCAGTTTTTCTTTGAACCAGGTATAAGGCTCTAATAGTTTTATAGGATATTTATCTTAATGTTAGCCTATCTAGAACATATCTAGGTAAGGCATGTGGTGTCCCTTCAAAACCATAGATTCTAAAATAAGAAAATGTTTCATCGAAAAACTGTTGAAATGGCAACAAGAAATGGCACCCAAGGGGGCTTCTGATTTAATTTTCCCTTAATTAAATTGGAAGAGAAATTGTAATTTCATTTCGTGAAAACTTGTATTAGTTAACCAGGTGAGAAACATTGATTTATCTTAGGAAATTTGGGTTGAGGGAGAGAGAGGAGGCATGTATAGTTGTCCCCATGATTTAAGGGGGTCTAGTTACAATTATTTGTGTGTTGTAATTAGTTAACTCAATTAATTGAGTTAAAATCAGTTTAACTATTTCTAACTGGGAGATGAGCAAGTGATAGGTCTAGTGAATTAAATATGATTTAATTCATAATGAGTGATCAATAAAGTAACTGATAATTCACTATAAATAGTTGTTGCATGTCAGTTCTAAGGAAGGTCCAATTGAGACTGAGGTTAAAGGGATGATAACTATCAATTGTATAATTAGAAAATTGTATAGGTTAGTTATAGAGTCATGTGGAGGCCAAGGAAGAATTTCGCAATCAATTCAAGGGAATTTCATATTTAATAGGGTGGAAATTCCTCATGGAATGTGTGAGTAAGGCAGGTAGAGAAAAGGATGAGAATTGGTTAAGTAATTGACTGGTTTTTCCTAGATTAGAGTGAGACAGTTGGTAGAGTGCAGGAGTTTCTCTAGTGAGAGAAAGCATTGTATTGTTTCATGGTCTTGACTTTATACAATATATAGATAGCAAGGTTTTAGTCAGTGTTCTTTCCCTAGATACATCTTGTGTTGTGCGAGTGATTCTTTCTTTCTCTTACTTGTTATGTGATTATGCGACCGTGTTTTGTTTCCACAAATTTGTAGAAGGATTTAGTGTCTTGTTTTAGTACATTATAAGATAAAATTAAATCCCATTGTTATAATTTATACATGGTACCTATTGTAGCTCCTAGAGACAACCTTGAGTTGTAAAAGACCAGTGCCCAGGACATCTTAAAATTAGAGGTTAAATGTATATAACCATAAGGATGCCTCTGATAAAATATGGAATAAGAGAAAAATGGTTTTGGTGGTTAAAGGATGGAGAAGACCTTGGAGTCGATTCATGTGAATTCCCTATACTGTGAGAGGGATCAAGAGGGTGTGAGGCTTGATGGATTTCAAATGGGCCAAGTAATAAACAATGAGAAGAAGCTTTAAAAATATGCAGAGGCGTTGAGAAAGAACAGAGAAGGAACCCACAAGAGACAGGCTTAAGAGGATTAAGAATCTGTCCCCCGTGAACTCAGAGGAAGCGGATGTGAATGAGATATGGACAATAACAGAGGTTCGTGGAGCGCAAATTAAGGGAGTGCAACAAGCTTAATATATTAGTGTTAACACCTAAGCGTTATACAGACACGAATTCATGAATAAAATTGCAGACCACCAACAACTACATTACGCGAACCATCAAAGCAACATAGCATGAAAGATGATTACATATAAAAAGGAGATTATTGATAACAGAAGGAAATAGATACATACTAATCATTTCTCCATCTACAATCCAAGTAACAACACTGTATCATATTAATTTTAAACAGCTCTCCCAAATATGTATCTCAGAGTACAGGGATCAAAATCATACAAAACTACAACAAAATTCTTCAAAATTCTAGAACCTTTCTTTCATCTTAGACTTTAGTACATATAGAGTTCTCCTTGAGGGTTTACGATTGAATATCTTGTCATGATTGACCCACACAGGTGAAAACCAAAATATCCTAACAAACTAGTAGAGCGTGCATCAAGAAATCACTCCTGTAACATAAAATCAAAACATAATTGGGTAAAATCGGGATTTTACCAGCAAAACATCACTATCTAACAACAAATAGAAACAAAACAGTTGGCCAGGGAGGCCAAATTCCAAAATATTAAAAAGGAGTGGTGAGAAGTGGCTGTGAATAGGTGGGCGGTCTAGCCTTCATCATTTAATTCCATCTGCTGTGTGGAATCCTCCACTCTCTAACTCTCATGATTTCCACTAAGTAGCTGTGAAATGACCAGTCGTATTGCACATGCTTAGCTCCTTAGTGGAGGTTTCCTGAGCAAATTGAATTAACCATAACTGAATTCTCTGACCAGCGGAACAAAGGCTAGGGAAGGGATTTGATGATGTGGCGTGGAGGTGCGGCCGTGCCTGCACATCGCAAATCACAAGATGTATGTGTTAACAGTAGGGGTTAAATGTTATATATTACGAAGTGCGAAGTGTGGGGTTCGAGGAAGGTGACGTGGCACAAAAGGAGGTGGGACCGTGCAAATAGATCGCATTTCGCAAGGTTTAGTTGGGAGTAGTGAGGGTTAAATGTTATATATTACGAAGTGTGGGGGGCAGAGAAGGTGATGTGGCACGAACGGTGGTGGGACCGCGCCTACAGATCTCATTTCGTAAGGTTTTAGTGGGAGCAGTGGGGATTAAATGTTATATATTGCGAACTGAAAAGTGCGGGGTGTAGGGAAGGTGATGTGGCACAGATGGAGGTGGGGTTGCACCAGCAAATCTCATATCACAAGATTTAGTGGCACACAAAAGAAGGTAAGAGTTAATACTTGTGGGGAGTGATGTGTGATGAGCAGGGGGATGAGTGACGTGGCATCTGGATGACATGTTGCTTACGTCACTGCGGGGTTTCTCTGGGGTACGACGCATCCCTCGGGGGTCCACCCTGCAGTTATCATGAGCCGTAGATCTATGGTAAACAAACTTCTAGTGGAGTCAACGAGGGAGGCACCAACGCTGATAACCTGTGGGTTGTTTGTGCCCGCGGGTTTCTGTTGATCTAAGATTATCGTTCATTTCTTTAACTCCCACCTGACGATTAGCACAGGTGTTAATCCATGATGGGAAATGAACGATGTGGCGTGGTGGAAGTGGGGGCCACCCAGCCCACGCTTGAAGCGCTGGTCCTTCATCTTACCTTCTCCAGCTCTTCATTTCCTTGAATTTAATGTTGTCTTATCCCTCTGAAAGAATCACAAGCCAACATTGGCTCCATTGGGGATGATGCACTCGTTTGAGTATGACGAGAACTCGTAGACCACCTGATTTTGTTCTTCTTGACGTGCCTGGGATCATTGTTAGAACCAATTTCATGCATCTTTAACTAAAAAACAAAACAAGAATTGATGCAGAAAAAAAAAACGACATATATACACTATGAGGATATGTACAATGGGGCATCATAGCCTACTATCAGTGCTGGAAGTAAGGCTTGAGAAAATATCCATTGACAGGCATCTCGAGTGTATCTCCTTCAAAATTCTCCAGCGCAAAAGTATTGTTGCCTTTGACCTCTGCCACCCTGAATGGACCAAACCAGAGGGGGTCAAACTTCCCATGTTTCCCTTTTTCTTATTTCCTAATATCCCATTGTAGCACCAAATCCCCAACTTGGATTTCTTTTTCTTTAGCTCTTTGATCAAATAAGCCTTTCATTTTTTCTTGATATTGTTGGCTCCCTGTAATTTGTAAGAGTGGCAAGAACAAACACTGCAGGGGCCACATCAGAACCACTTTCGAATAATATATCTTTATGTTCTTTGTTTATGATTTTACGCTTGTTATGAATTTCTAAGGACTTGTTGTTTTGGTTGGATTAAATGATAGATTTAAGGATCAATGGTGTGACTAATTGAGGGAATGTTTCAACTGAAAAAATAGACTGGAGGAAAACATCAATCCATTTGGATATGGAGTCTTAAAAGGATTTAATTGTTCATCAACTCTACAAGGGCATTCATAGGGAAAGCTAACTAAATCAAATGGATTCTTTAGATTAGGTTGTGATATGAAAAAATAATAAGTTGTGAAGGAAGCAAAGCTATAATTAGTTAAGAATCTTCTAGCTCTACTTTGACAAGAAAATCCTTTTAAGGTAACTGTTTGGAGCAAGCCGAAGGATAGGGAAAACCATAAATCTCTTTGGGAAAACCTTTAATAAGCAACCTTTCAGACAACAATCCAACAATCAAAAGACTACTGTTCAGATAAGAAAACATATAAGATAACAATAAGAGTGGTCTAAGATCAAACAGAAATAATCTAATCTACTTTTGACAACTCTCAAAGACTCTTTAAAGAAACATTTCAAGGCCGGCCAGAGGGCAAGGCAAACCATAAACCTCTCTCGTTTAGAATTTAATAAGCATACTTTAGAGAAAGATCCTAAAAACAATATCTCAAGTCCTACTCAAAGAAACATGGGCTCACCATAATTTCCTTGGTTTCAGTCTATTGAATCATTTCCAAGACAACAAGCCAGATGTAACTAGAAGGCAATTAAGAATATTCAATCAGATATTGCTGAAGGAAACATGAATATAAAGAAATATAGACAGAAATAGGGTGTTGAAACAACAAATTCTAATCTAAAACTTCTGTTCCTTTATCATAGAAAATGGACATAATGGAAAACATAAGGAGAAACAATAACAATTTAGGAAAACTTCACCATTGATACAGCTCAGGGATCCTGTGAACATGCTTGTATTATTGATGATCAAACCAGTTACAATAATCCAGGTACAATAACTCTCTGTAACTCAGAGCTTTCTTCAATCCAGTCTAGCATTCCTCAACTAGCTTAGCAGCAAAAATCAGTCTAATAACCATCAAGTAACCAACATTTGAAATGAAGCTCATATGCAATATTTATATGTAAAATGAGGAGGTGATGCCAATCTAGGGTGTTTAAATGTTATTTATTACAGAGTTAATGATTTTTGACCTTTGAGACCATGCAAAGCCCCAGGCAAAAATATCTGAAAGAGTTACTCTGAAATAATAACTTCTGAGTTATTTTAGTTGAAATATTTGACTTTTAAGGCTTGGTAATAACTTTGTAATAATTTTTGAGTTGCTTTAAAATATCTCTGACTATGCAATAACTGCCTGATGCCTTTATTGAATGAAATAATGCTGTAGGTGGAAAAATCTGTCTTTGGAGAAGTAATTGCTTCTTTAATGAGTTATTCAAAGTTGTCTTTGGGTAAATCCGCCTTGGTTTTATCACAAAACTCTTCATTATGCCTTTGATCCTTGATTAAACCTTCATAATCTGCTTCACTATCTTTTTCTCTGTTTCTGATTTAGGAATGTTTTGTTTGTTTATCCTTTATCTTTAGACCTTTAAATTTTTACCTTTAATCGCTGTTTTAAAAGGCTAATTCTTTTTTTATCTTTTTGATCTGTAACTTAGCCCTTTAATCTTCCTATTCTTTATTTTATTCTTTGCTTCTCTGACTGTATATGTTCTTTGTGTGCAGGCAGGGTTTCTTCATTGGCATAAGGGTTTATAACCCATCGATGATCATGATACATCGAGGGTTAAATATTTTATGTAAATCCTTGGCCTTCTTTATCTATATTTGCCTCTCGGATGGTCATCCAGAGGTTATTTTGTCATTTGAATGCCCCTCTGGGCATTACTGCCATTAAACCTACAAAAAAAAACAAATATTAACTTAAAACCTGTGGGATTGGATTAAAATTCATTTTGTGGGCTTCTGAGGATTTAGGGGCAATCTGCAGAGGAGGAGGGAACATAGAGGGAAGGTTCCGTATGCGGAACTAGGTGGGAGGATGAATAAATTTGAATTTTTGCGCAGGAGGAGGGACGACGGTTTTGGGAAAACCACGACGGTTTATCGCGTAGGTCATCGGTGGTAAGCGGTTTTGAGCGGAGGACGCATGATTCCACTCAGCGTTGGACGCGTGTCCAGGGCTAAACCACTCTTTTTGCATGGGTTGAGGGCGTTAAAAATCGGCGCAAGAATCCACGCGATAAGAGTTTGAGCCGTCAGATCTCAAAGGATGAGATCGAAGGTGCGAAAAAGTTGAGGGATCAGCGTGCATGTTTATGGAGCGGGGCCTAGAGACAAGTGGCAGGAAGCTATGTCAGCAGGATAAAGTGGAAGGTGGGGGCCCAGCTTCGTGATGTATGCAAGTTTTTCGGGTAGCGGGCTTGAGTTAGGAGATGAGATGAAGGGTGGAAGTGCGATGGTCATTGGATCAGGGCCCAAGGCTTGGGATCAACGGTCCGGATGAGAGGAAAGAGGGAGGAGGACAAGAAGGGAAGAAAGGATGAAATGGGCCCACGTTAATCTTTTCAAAGGTTAAAATGGGGGTTTAATAAGGTTTGGGGGTTAAAAATGAAAGAGCGGGGGGGGAGGGGGGGCGAGTAGCTATATGGCGGAAAGGGTTAGGAATGGGTGAAGAGTTATGGTCTTATGAGGACAAAAATACTGAGGCCTTAGATGGACAAGGGCTTAAGGGAATAGCGGTACGTCATTGTTTAGTGTCATATGGGCGAGGGGGCTGGGCTTAAGTCGAGAAGGGGCTAAAGGCCTATCTCACAAAAGTGGGTTTTTTAACATAAAAATAGAACTTTGCAAGGTTTTGAGAGGATATGATAGGGTTAAAACAAAGTTTAAACAATGTAAGGAGGGTTTTTACATTGTTTAAGGGTTTTTAGACAAAAATGATGAATGAGAGAGGATTTTTAGGGGTTTTTGAGAGGAGGAGAAGGGAGATGAAATGAGGGTGTTAATGAAATGATGAATGAGTGAAATAGGCCAAAACATGGAGTTTTCCTTAGAGCAGCAGGGTGAACATTTGAGAAGGAAAAATATAGGAAAGCTTAGTAAAAAATAGTCAAAATTTAGGACGATAAAGGTACTGAGATGTCTAGAACTCACAGTGTTTCTTAAATACCGTTTCTAGAAGTCCAAAATCAATATTTAGTTATCTTTTAATATCAACAAAAATTATAGATGGCTAATAGTGGCTCCAATTGGGGAGGGCAGCTCCTTTAGGAGGTGTCAAGAGCCTCAGAAAATATATCTCTGGAAGAAGTAGACCAGTGCCTTGATTTTCAGCTTGACAGACCTCCATTAAACTTGATGTGATTTTCAACATCTAAGTCATAACATGATTAATTACAACTCAACATCTAACTAGCCATCATACTTGTTCTAACATTTTTTCTTCATTAGGTGCATTTGAATTAGCCAACCCTTGACATCATTTCTTTTGAAAAATAGGAAACTAAACAAATTCTACACTTATATCAACCAAGAGTTCAGATTAAGCTGATGAACTCTTTTATTTCTCTACCTAATCTAACTATCTGTCAAGATTAAGCTGTATGACAGATTTTTATTCTCTGATCTAAAACAAAAAATTGAAAACATAACCAAATCAGGATTGAACAGTTTGATTTGTTATAAACAGTTATACTTTGTACAAATCTGCATACATAATTTATTTTGCAGAAATTTTAACATAAAACTTAGAGGGCTGAAATTTCGAATTTGCCTTTTTATCCCTCTTTTTCTATCTTGGTTCAGATTCTGAGCTTTGGAACCAATTTATTTTCCTAATCTAATCTTAGTTTACTGATAAACCAGGTTTAGGCATTTTTGAAAATCCTCATTCACTAACCTATCAACAGAAATTTAAAATTTATTTAGTCATGATTAGGCTATATGACTAAATAAGGCTTCTTCTCAAGTAGTGGCATTTGGACTTGCACACTTTCAGAACTTACTCTTTTTGGTATGGGCTCTACCTTTTTTTTTTCTACCCTTTTTTCTTTGTTTTTTGTTTTTGTATTTATTTTTCTCTGATCCTTTTTCAAAACAATGTTATATACAATGGATAAAGCTTCAAACTTAGGCATCTTAATGAAAATAATGTTTGAGCATCCTGCCATTGACAAGATCTCCAAAAAGTTCTATTCCATCCATCTCCTGTAAGAAAAATACATTGTTGCCTCTAGAAGAATGGATAATATAGGGACCTTTCCACATATTTTCAAATTACCATGCTTTCCCTTGTTTTCTCTTCTTGAGTCCCATTTGAGCACTTTTTCACCAATGTTGAAATAATTTGCTTTTGTCCTTTTTTCAAATAGCTTCTTGATATTTTCTTGCACCTACTGTGTTCTATTATAGACTTCCTGTCTTGTCTGTTGTAACTGTATGGTCTAATTTATCCTTCTTATCATGTCATTTTCTTCATACTGCACTTCCTGGATCAGCTTCATGACTGGCACTCCTAGGCTTTTTGGGAAAATTGCATCTGCTCCATAAACTAGTTGGTAGGGAGACATTACAATTGATTTCTTGCATGTCAACCGATCTTCCCATAATGCATGCACTAGCTTGTTGTGCCTTGACTTTTGATTTCCCTCCAGCAACTTCTTGATGATGTTTATTAAAATTTTGTTTGAGGATTCTTCCAACCCATTACCTTGAGGGTAATAAGTTGTGGAATGAACCAATGTGATTTGATATTTGTGGCAAAAGTCCACCATTCTCTTAGATCTAAAGGCAGCAGCCTTGTCAGTGATAATCTTTCCAGGACAACCAAATCTAGACAAAATATGGTTTTCAGGGAATTTGATGATGACTAGATCAGTGGTAGTTCTAGATGGGATGGCCTCTATCCATTTTGTAAAGTAATCAGTTGCTGTTAGGATCCATTTATGTTGGGCAGATGAAGAAGGATTAATTTCCCCAATGAAGTCTAGGCCCCACTATAGAAAAGGAGCTTCAACAGAGATATGATGTAGGGGTAAGGGTAATAGTTTCCTTTTGCCTTCAAATATTTGACATTGTGGTAGGCAACTACCAATTCATGGATGTCTTAGAAGAGGGTGGGCCAATAATAACCATCTCTAAGGATTTTGTTTACAGTTTTCTTCCAATAGAGGTGGCCTCCACATTCCCCTTCATGAAACTCATGCTTGATCTTCTCTGCATCATCCTCAGGCAAACATTTAAGAAAAATACCACTAGTATTCTTCCAATATAACCATTTATCTATAATGTAGTAATTTACAGCTTTTAACTTCAAGAACCTTGCCTTTGTCTTAGATAAACCAGGAGGGAAATTAAGATAAAAGAGCACATACAAAAGATCAGCATACCAAAGTGAATTCAACAATACTTCTTCAACAGGAGGGGCTGTGCATTCTTCTTGTTCTTCTAAAACATCAACCATATTCATATCTAAGGCTTTAAGATTTGATTCAGCCATAAGTTTGACAAGTCCTTGTCCTTTTATCAATTTAGTGGGTCTGATTTTTAAATCATATTCTAATATAATAGCAATCCACTTTCATCTTTTGCCCTCAGGATCTTGTGTTAAAATGTCTTTGAAAACTATGTGTGGGACAAATGCAATGATGTGTGAGTTTAAAATGTAAACTCTGAAATCTTTCAAGGCCTTAATTAATGCAAAAGCCTACTTTTCCATTATGTTGTATTTCAGAGGAGCATCTCTTAAAGCCTTGCTGAAAAATGCAATAGGTTGCTCTTGTCCTTTTATGTTTTTCTGAAGTAGGACAACAACAACTGTATGTTCTAATGCAAAGGAGAAGATGAAGAAATATTTGTTAAAATCAAGGCTAATGAGAACTGGTGTTTGAGTGAGTGCTTGTTTTACTAGTTCAAAGGATTGCTTTGCTTCAATGGTCCATTAAAATCATGTTTCCTTTTTTAGCATGTTTTTTATGTTTCTAAGGAGTTCAACAAGGTTTAGTATGAACCTTCTTAAGAAATTAATCTTTCCAATGAAAGATTGCAGTTCTTTGATGTTTCTAGGATGATTGATTTGCAATATTCATTCAATCATTTTTGGGTCTATTCTTACTCCCTCTTAAGATATGATATGGCCTAGAAGTTTTCATTCTTGGAGGCCAAATAAACTTTTCATAGGGTTTAAGGATAGACCATACTTTCTACTTTTCTCAAAGACTTTTCTTAAGTGAGCAAGGTGTTCTTCATCTGTTTTGGAATAGACAATGATGTCATCTAAATATATCACAATGAAGAAGCCTATCTCTTCTGAGAAAGCAATATCCATGGCTCTTTGGAATGTGACACCAGCATTCATTAAACCAAAGAGAATTTTCACATACGTGAAAGTGCCCCAAGGTGTAGTGAAAGTTGTTTTAAGTTGATCATTAGGATGTAACATTCTTACCGATGAAATAGGTAACCTGACCTCAAAACGGGAACTCTAACCCAAAAAGACTCAAAAAACATGAAAAAACACCAAAAAAAAAAAAAAGTTTATTCCAGAACGCACTTGGTTTTTTTTTACGGTCAAATTTCAACATTTTATAAAATTATGCTAAAAACAAAATTGTTTCTTGAAAAAAGGATTGAAAAAACACCCTCAAAACAAAACCAGTTGATGCTGGAATAACAAAAAAAAAATTGTGTCATATTTTTGACATTTTTAAAAATAGAAATAACATTTTTTAATTTTTAAGATTCAAACATTAAAAAAAATCTAAAATTTAAGAAAAAAATTAAATTTAAACAATAAAAACATTTTAAAGCTTAAAATTTAAAAATATATAGGAATAAAAAAATAAAAATAAAAACAAAATAAAAATTTTAATTCAAACATTAAAAAAAAACCTAAAATTTAAGAAAAAATAAATAAATAAATAAAAATAAATAAATAAATAAAGATTAAAACTTCAAAATATATAGAAATAAAAAATTAAAAATAAAAACAAAATAAAAGTATTAAATTAAAAAAATAAGAAGAAGAAGAAGTTAAAAAATGAAAGAAATTATAAAAAATAAAATATAGAAATTAAATTTAAAAAAGAAAAAGAAAATGTTTATTAAATTAGAAAATAAAAATTTAAATTTAAAAAAAAAAAAATTAAATTTAAAGAAATATATTAAATTTTAATAAATTTAAAACTTTAAAATAAAAATTAAAAAATAAAAGCATTATTGAAATTAAAAGTAAAAAAATGAAAAATTAATTAAAAATAAAAAATGAAAAATAAAATACAATAAAAATATTAATTTAAAAAAATATATATTAAAAAAACAATTAGATTTTAAAAAATAAATTAAATTTAAATTATAAAAAATAATATATATATATATATATATATATATATATATATATATATATATATATATATATATATATATATATATATATATATAGTAAGTTTTATTAAATTTAAAAAAAAAAACAAATATTAAATTTAATAAATAAATGAATAAACAAATAAATTTTGAAATAAAAATAAATTTGGAAATATAAGAAAAAAAGATGGTTAAATAAAAAAGTTAAAAAACTTTTAAATAATTAAAATTGAAAAATAAATTAAATAAAATATATTAAATAAAAATAAAAATAAAAAACAAATTAATTTGAAAAATATTAAATTTGTAAAATCTCTTTCGGTAATAATCACATATAATGGAACGTTATATGTGATTATTACCAAAAGAGATTTTACAATTTTATATGGATCACAGAAGCATAGATTCTAAAATATTGAAAATATTAAGTTTAATTAATATATATATATATATATATATATATATATATATAAATATATATATATATATATATATATATATATATATATATATATATCTAATTTTAAATACACAATTTTAATTGAAATAAAAAAAAATATAAAAATTTTAATTAGAAAAATAATAATAAAAAAATAAAATATTTAAAAAAATATTAAATAAATAAATACAAAATTTACTAAATTTTAAAAAATTAAATGAAAAAACTAAACATAAAATTTAATAATAATAAAAAAAATATGAAAAAATTAAAAAAAAATCAGTTAAATAAAAAAAAATACAAAATTTAATAAAAAATTTTAACAAAATTTAGAAAAAATAAAAATAAAAGCAAAAAAAAAGAATAAAATTAAAAAAAATTAAAACAAATTAAATTTCAAATATAAAAATTAAATTTAAAAAAAAAAGAAATTCAAATTTTTTGAATTTAAAAAAAAAAAAAATCAAATTACAAAAAAAAATATTAAAAATTAGAAAAATTAAAAAAAAAGAAGAATTTTTTAATCGTGGTGGCGCCGCCAATCAGCCTCCCGCCCAAGTGGCGGCAGAGGCCAGCTGCTGGGCTGGAGGCCGATTTCGAGAATCGCTCTCTCGCGGCGGGATGCCGATTCCAGGAATCGGCCTCCCGCCGCGGGAGGCCGATTTCGGGAACCGGCCTCCCACCGCGGGAGGCCGATTTCGGGAATCGCCCTCCCACTGCGGGAGGGCAATTCCCAGAATCGGCCTTAGGGTGATTCCCAAAATCGGCCTCCCGCCGCAGGAGGGCGATTCCTAGAATCGACCTCAGGGCGATTCCCGGAATCGGCCTCCTGCGCCGCGGGAGGGCGATTCCTGGAATCGGCCTCCCGCCGCGGGAGGGCGATTCCCGGAATTGGCCTCAGGGCGATTCCCAGAATCGGCCTCCCGCGTCACGGGAGGGCGATTCCCGGAATTGACCTCCTATCGTGGGAGGGCGATTCTCGGAATCGGCCTCCCACCGCGAGAGGGCGATTCTCAGAATCGGTCTCACGCGGAGGCCGATTGGCGGCGCCACCACGATCAAATTTTTTTTTTTTTTTTTTTTTTTTTAAATTCCAAAAATTAAAAATTATTTGTTTTTTAATTCAAATTTTTTATTTTAAATTTAAATTGTTTTAATTTTTTTTGTTTTTTTTTTAATTTTGTTTTTAAATTTAATATTTTAGATTAATTATTTTTTAAAATTTAAAATTTATATATTAAATTTATTAAATTTTAATTTAATTTAATTTAATTTTTTTAATCTTTTAGTTTATTTAGTTTTGCATTTTTAAAATTTATAAATTGTTTATTTAAAAAAAAAAAAGTAAATTTATGAATATTTGTTTTTTAATTATTTGCACCGTGGTTTTTTTCATTTTTTTTTGTTTTTTAATGATAGTTTTTTTATTTTAATTCTTTTATTTTAATTTTCTTTTTCAATTTTAAATTTTGTTTTTTCTTTTTAATTTTTTTTTTAATTAATTTTAAAATTTGTATTTTTTTTCTTCTTCTTATTATTATTTTAATTTAAATTTTTAAATTTAATTTTTTCTTTTTTTATTTTTATTTTTTTATCTAAATTTTAATCTTGTAATTTAAATTATTTTTAAATTTTCTATTTAATTTTTTTTTAATTATATGGTTTTTTTAATAACTTAGAAAAAAATGTTTTTGATGTTTTTTTTTTAAATTTTTGGTCAACCCGCATTTTTTCTTTAAATTATGTGTTTTTTTTTCAAATTTTGTCATTTCTTTTGATGTAATTTTTGAAAATATTTTATTTTTTATTTATTTTTTTTTAAATTTTTTATTTTTACGAGCTAATTTTGTTTTTTTTTACATTTTATTGGTTTTTTTATTGTTTTTATATATATATTTTTTATCTAAGTTTTGTGTTTTATTACCAACATGAAAATCACCACTCTAAAAAAAAGGTTGATGCTGCATCAATACGTTTCAAAATTAGCATGAAAATCACCGCTCTAAAAAAAAAAAGTTGATGCTGCATCAATACGTTTCAAAATTAGCATGAAAATCACTAACATTTTAAAACAAATATTCATACTTCATAAATAAAAATATTAGAGTGTTGAAAATGTGCTCCAAAAAAAAAAGGTGATTCTGCATCACCACTTTTCAAAATCGGGTGCTTTTTATGGTACCAAAAAAAAGTAGGTAACAGTGCGGTTACCTATTTCATTGGTAACACTGTTATGTACCAACACTTGGTTGTATCTTGAAAAGCCATCTAGCAAAGAAATTCTTTTAGAACCTACTACCCTTTGTAAGATGTGATCCATTTTGGGAAAGGGGTAGTTGTCCTTTAAAGAGGCTTTGTTTAAGTTTCTAAAGTTGATACAAAGCCTTATTTCTCTCGTTTTCTTCCTCACAGATACAAGATTAGATACCTAGTTTGAGTATCTTACTGGGACTATGATTCCAACATCATACATTTTCTTGGTTTCTTTCTCAACCAAAGGTAATTGCACAAGGTTTATTCTGCAGAATTTTTGTCTAAAATGTTTTTGATTTTCTTTGAGGGGTATCTTATGCTGAATTATATCTGTAGCATATGATTTTAAGTCCTCATAACTCCAAGAAAAAATATCAAAAATTCTATAGAAAGCTCAAGATATTTCAGTTTTATATGAGCTGGCAGTGTTTTGGATAATTTAATCATCTTGGCTTTTAATTCACTGCCTATATTGCACTCTTCTACTTTAGTTTCAGTGGGTTCCATTTTTGGTTTTTTGGCAACATCATTAAAGTCAAATAATTCTTCTAGAGGTGCCAGTCCCTTTGGCAATTTATCAGTGTGAGATTACAACACTTCAAAGTATTCTTGTTCTAAATTAGTGCTCAACTTTGTTTTCTGTGAGTGTTCTCTAGTTAACAGATTTATATCAGCAATGTTTATATCAGAAATGTGAGGAGTTTCTTCTTCATAAGTTTTTTCCTCAGCAGGACAGTCTTCTTCATACTCTGAGTCTAAATTTGGCATTTCAAACCCATTTCTAGACTATAGGAAATCTTCTATCTATTTATCTCCTTCAAACACTTGCCAATACTTGATATTGTCTAGGACTGCTGGCCTATATTTAACATGGAAAATGTATTGTTTGCTTTCATAAGGCTTTAGACATGTACTAGCAGCAAATGCTAAACCATTGGCAAGGATGTTTTGGTTTCTAGGGACAAAATTAAGCTCATATTCTGTGAATGTTTTCAAAAGGTCAACAGCATCATCTCTATATGCTTGTAATCTTGGATGCTTGGAAGTATATTCTCCATTCACTTGTTTAATAATCATTTTTGAGTCTCCATGAATAGTTATCTTCTTGGCTCCTAGCTTTTTCAATAATTTCAGTCCTAAGAGGAGAGCCTCATATTCAGCTATGTTATTGGTGCATTAAAAGTTTAGTTTATATGAATGGCCCTCATCATGATTATTCTCTGTGTTATGTACCCATATGCCTGCTCCTGAACCAGTTTTTCTACAAGACCCATCAAAACTCATACTCCAAAGAGGTTCAATTTCAGATTTGTTATTAAAGTCATTTCTATCCTTTTTGTCCTGTTTATTTTGGCTGCCATTATGTTATTTTTTAGGATCTGTACTATGTTCATTTTCACTTTGTTCCTCTAGGTTTTAACTATGATGAGTTTTATCTTGTTTGTCATAATTAGCCCTATGTTGATGGTTGTTTTGTTGCCTATGGTCTTCATCATGTTTGTTGTGATGTTCTGAGTTAGCAAATTGTTTTAGTTTTTTCTCCTTTCTTCCTTCTTTGTCTATTGTTGATTTTTCATCTCCTTCTCCTTGCTCATAAAGATTTTCATCATTGTAAAGAATGAATGAGTCAAGGTCTGTGTGAATAGAATAAAGAGGGGAGTTGTCTGGTTTTTCTTGACTACTAACCATGTATTTCATGTGTGTTTCCCTATATAGTCTTCTTGGTTGAAAAAATATAGGGATGATTGCATAAGTCATATCCATCTGCAGGGTACCTTGGAGTTTAGCACCCCATGACCTTGAAAGGAGCATGCCATATTTAGGAGGTATATCAGGCACCACAATGTCCATCACTAAGCTCTTGTTTGGTATTTGTGCTAAGTTGACACATAAGTATTTGATCAGGCCTAGACATTTAACTCTGCCGGAATCAAAGGAGTATAAATATTTGTAAGGTCTAGTTATCTCAAGGCCTAGTCTTTCCATCACTACATTAGGCATAAGGTTATGGGAGGCTTCTAAGTCAAGCATGGCATTGTGCAAAATCTTATCATGGATGTTTAGACTGACATAAAAGGGAGGAACACCTCCTTCTTGAAATTTCCTTTCTACTTCTGGTCCAAACAGAAGCTCAGGCTTGTCATCAATCACATTGACAGAATCAAGTTGTTCTCCTATGTTTAAAGCTCTTAAAAGTTGGATTTTATATACATCTTGGGTGAATAATTCAGTAAGAGGGACAAGGATCTTGATTTTGGAAATTTCACCCTATATGCTGAAAGGTATGTGAGTTCTTAAAATTTTTAGATCATCCTTCTTAGTCACTGTTTTCTTATCAAATTCAGCTTGCTGGTTTTTATTATGGACAACAATTAAAATAGTTTTAGTAGGAGCATTAGTTGAGGTGATAGTGCTACTTTGGTCACCACTATCTTTGTCATTGTTTTGGTCATTTTTTCCTTTGTTTTTATCAGAACATTCAGCCACTATTTTTTTGTTTTCTGTTGTCTTTTTAGAAATGTTTTCAGAATTGTTTTTAGTAGAAATTTCAGAGGCTTTCTTTTTGGGAGGGTCTTGAATATTTTTACTCCTAAGGTCATATTGTCTATGTACTTCCATTATAGCATTTTCAAAGCCTTGTTTGTAGTTTTCAGATTCTAGGCTTTCTTCATCATAGGGTATACATATGCCTTGTTCTTCTTCATTTAGGAAAACAATATCCTCGTTATTTACTCCCAATAAGATTATGTGGTCTTCCTATGTTTCTTCAATCACTCCCTAATCTCCATCAACATAGTTTTGTTGGAAGGGAGGTCTGACTTGTTGATCAGGGCCTCTTTGTCTAATTTGAGATGGATTCCTTCTAAAGTTTTGGTTCTGATTTTGATTTTGATTTTGAAGAGCTGTTTGGTTTTCTTTAGGATAAGCTCTCTCATTCATGTTAATTCTCTCCATCATCATCTCCATGGTTCTAACCAAACTATCAATTTTTGAGTCTAATGTCGAGGGTCCAGCTTCATCTTTGTATGTAACCTTTTTCTCTACTTTCAATCTAGCCCTTCTGGCATTTAGGTTAGCCTCTACACTTACATCCCCCTTTTGCATGTGTTCCAATGTGAGGGGTTCTCTCTGTCTTAATTGATAACACATGTATGGGTCAAATCCTTCAGGAAAATTCATTAAGGCTAAGCCTTGTGGGGATTTAATTTGTGAAGGGAGTGCATTATAAATACTATTGAATTTAGTGCAATAATCTTGGACACTCTCTCCATCATTTATTTTAAGGTCATTGTATTCTGACAGGATTTGGAGGGGATTTCTCTTGACTTCCCACTTGTTTAGGAATAGTTGATGGAAAGTAGGGAGATCATTGATATTGTTAGGGGTTAAGCCTTTGAACCATTTTCTTGCTTCTCCCCTTAAGCTTTGAGAAAACATTCTAAGTTTAACAGTTTCATCATATATTTCTTGTCTGTCAAAGTAGTTATTCATTCTATCCACATGTTGTTGAGATGTAGTAGAACTACTAGCATCATATAATGGAATCTTGGACTGATAGTCCTATGGTAGAGCAACTAGAGGTAAAGAAAGGACTAAGGGAGCATACCATGTTGCCATGATATGAGCTTGTGGAAACAATGGGGGGTTAACAAGTGGAGGAAGGTGATGGAGTGGAGTGGTTTGAACAGTGGATGTATGGGTGGGTGTAGCTGAGGTATTTGGAATAGCTAAACGATTTTGAGTAGATTTAGGATGAGAGAAACCAAAGTTATGTAGAAAATGGGAATCAGGAGGAGTGGAAGGAGAGAATTCCCTACTACTACTTTGTTGTGAGGCTACAATATCAAGGTATATCTGATATATACCACCTCGTGACTTGGTTCTGGATAAGCTTCTTGTATGAGGTAAGTCAACTTGGGTATTTTGCAAGTTGGTAAGGTTCTCAGGGAAAGAGCTTTCTCTGTGGTTTGGTCTGTCAATAATTGGGTTTTTAGATGTAGGAGACTTCCTAAGGATGCTTTCAAGATTGTCAACTATTGTAGGAGGATTTGGGTCAGGATGGGATCTAGTATGGATTCTTCTAGATGCCAGGATTTTGGACCCAACAAGTCAGAAAGGTTTTTTCAGAGGTATAACAGTCTTAAGACACAAACCAAACTGTAAAAGGGATATTTGATCCACACAGTATTCTTGAATGGGTTTTGTTGTAATATTTTGATGATAGGGTAAGTTTCCCAGTGGAGTCAATGGAAAATCAGTGGTCACCAGGTAGAGGATTTTTAATTTTTTCATACGACTGGTTGTTTTCCACCATCAACAATCAGGAACCATTCTTAATCAATACTTGATTCATTTTTATACTAATGAGGTTTTCTTAGTTTTGAGTGAATCTGAAATGTTTATTACTTAGTGTTCCCCAGTACAATCGCCACTATGTTGGCTCCCTGTAATTTGTAAGAGTGGTAAGAACAAACATTTTAGGGGCCACATCATAACCACTTTGGAATCCTAGGACCTAGCCTTCCTGGATTTAGAGAGGGATCTATCTATAAAGGTGTTTGCGAATAATATATCTTTATGTTCTTTGGTTATGATTTTAGGCTAGTTATGAAGTTCTAAGGATTTTTTGTTTTGGTTGGATTAAATGATAGATTGAAGGATCAATGGTGTGACTGATTGAGGGAATGTTTCAACTGAACAAATATATTGTAGGAAAACATCAATCCATTGGGCTATGGAGTCTTAAAAGGATTCAATTGTTCATCAACTCTACAAGGGAACTCATAGGGAAAGCTAACTATATCAAATGGATTCTTTAGATTAGGTTGTGATATGAAACAATAATAAGTTGTGAAGGCCACAAAGCTATAGTCATTTAAGAATCTTCTAGCTCTACTTAGACAAGAAAAGCCTTTTAAGGTAACTGTTTGGAGCAAGCCAAAGGATAGGGAAAACCATAAATATATTTGGGAAAACCTTTAATAAGAAAACCATGCAAGGCCCAACGCAAAAATATTTGGGAAAACCATGCAAGGCCCAACACAAAAATATCTGAAAGAGTTACTCTGAAATAATAACTTCTGAGTTATTTTAGTTGAAATATTTGACTTTTAAGGCTTGGTAATAAGTTTGTAATAATTGTTGAGCTGCTTTAAAATATCTCTGACTGTCCAATAACTACTGATGCCTTTATTGAAAGAAATAATGCTGTAGGTGGCAAAATCCGTCTTTGGACAAGTAATTACTTCTTTGCTCAGTTATTCGAAGCTGGCTTTGGGTAAATATACCTTGGTTTTATCACAAAACTCTTCATTATGCTTTTGATCCTTGATTAAACCTTCATAATCTGCTTCACTGTCTTTTTCTCTGTTTTTGCTTTAGGATTGTTTTGTTTGTTTATCCTTTATCTTTAAACCTTTGAACTTTTATCTTTAATCACTATTTCAAAAGGCTAATTCTCTGTTTATCTTTTTGATCTATAACTTAACCCTTTAATCTTCCTATTCTTTATTTTCTTCTTTGCTTCTTTGACTGTATCTGTTCTTTGTGTGCAGGTAGGGTTTCTTCATTGGCATAAGGGTTTATAACCCATCGATGATCATGATACATCGAGGGTTAAATATTTTATGTAAATCCTTGGCCTTATTTATCTGTATTTGCCTCTCGGATCGTCATCCAGAGGTTATTTTATCATTTGAATGCCCCTCTGGGCATTACCACCATTAAACCTGCAAACACAAACAAATATTAACTTAAAACCTACGAGATTGGATTAAACTGCATTTTGTGGGCTTCTGAGGGTTTATGGGCGATCCGCAGAGGAGGAGGGAACGCAGAGGGAAGGTCTCATATGCGGAACCAGGTGGGAGGATGAAGAAATTCGAATTTTGGCGCGAGAGGAGGAAGGCGGTTTTTGGAAAACCACGGCGGTTTATCGCGTAGGTCATCGGTGGTAAGTGGTTTTGAGCGGAGGGCGAACAATTCCACTAAGTGTTGGATGCATTTCGAGGGCTAAACTAGTCTTTTCACATGGGTTGAGGGCGTTAAAACTCGGCACAAGAATCTGCGCGATAAGATTTTGAGCCGTCAGATCTCAAAGGATGAGATCGACGATACAAAAAAGCTGAGGGATCGACGTGTAGGTTTATGGAGCGGGGCCTAGAGACAGGTGGCAGGTGGCTATGGCAACAGGATAAAGTGGAAGGTGGGGGCCCGGCTTCGTGATGTATGCAAGTTTGTCGAGTAGCGGGGTTGAGTTAGGAGATGAGATGAAGGGCAGAAGTGCGGTGGCCGTTGGATCAGGGCCCAGGGCTCAGGATCAATAGTTCAGATGAGAGGAAAGAGGGAAGAGGACGAAGAAGGGAAGAAAGGGAGAAAAGGGCCCACGTTAATATTTTCAAAGGTTGAAAAAAGGGGGTTTAATAAGGTTTGGGGGTTAAAAATGAAAGAGTGGCAGGGGGGTTGGTGTAGTTATATGGCAGAAAAGGTTAGGAATGGGCGAAGATTTATGGTCTTATGAGGACAAAAAGATCGAGGGCTTAGATGGACAAGGGCTTGAGGGAATAATGGTAGGTCATGGTTTAGTGTCATATGGGCGAGGGGGCTGGGCTTAAGACGAGAAAGGGCTAAAGGCCTATCTCACAAAAGTGGGTTTTTTAACATAAAAAAAGAACTTTGCAAGGTTTTGAGAGGATCCGATAGGGTTAAAACCAAAGTTTAAACAATGTAAGGAGGGTTTTTACATTTTTTAAGGGTTTTTAGACAAAATTGATGAATGAGGGAGGATTTTTAGGTGTTTTTGAGAGGAGAAGAAGGGAGATGAAATGAGGGTGTTAATGAAATGATGAATGAGTGAAATAGGCCAAAAAATGGAGTTTTCCTTAGAGCAGCAGGGTGAACATTTGAGAAGGCAAAAGACAGGAAAGCTTAGTGAAAAATACTCAAACTTTAGGATGATGAAGGTAGTGAGATTTATAGAACTCACACTGTTTCTTAAATATTGTTTCTAGAAATCCAAAATCAATATTTATTCATCTTTTAATATTAACAAAAATTATAGATGGCTAACAGATACTCTGCTAGTCTGAGGCTTAGCTGTTCCTGTATTTCATTCAACTCCACCAAATGATTCATTCTTTGGATAAGGTCGTTTGGCTCTTCCTCACTTTCTTGTAAGAATCGGGCCACAGGTAATGCACGCTGAATAGGGAAGACTGCGGCTCTGCCATACACCAATTCATAAGGGGAATTTCTTGTGGATCTTTTAGTGGTGATACGATTTTCCCAGAGTGAAAACTTGAGCTGGGAATCCTAGTTATTTTGATTTTTGTTAATGGTATTCTTCAAGATCCTAACCAGTGTCTTGTTATATGATTCTTCCAGCCCATTCCCCTATGGGTAGTACACAGTGGAGTGTCCCAGCAGGATGTTGTAACGCTGACAAAAATTAACAAATTTGGCTGACTTGAAAGCCTGGCCATTATCAGTAATGATTTTATCTAGGCATCCAAATCTAGCTATTATGTTCTCCTCCAGGAACTTGATCACCACCAAATCTATAGCATTTCTTGTGGGCACAACTTCTACCTACTTAATGAAGTAATTCGTAGCAGTGAGGATCCATCGATGTTGATTACTAGAGGCCAGGTGAATCTCTCCTATGAATTCAATTCCCTACTATTTGAAAGGTTCTTCAACATTTACTCAGATCAATGGGAGAGGTGCATACCTTTTCTTTTCAACGAACATCTTACACTTCTCGTAGGCCCGGACTCAAGCATATATATCACCAAATAGCTTAGTCCAGAATAAACCTGCCCTCAAGATCTTGTGTGCAGTGGATCGCCAGCTATAATGTCCGCCACATATCCCTCTGTGGAATTCGGTCATCGCTTGGTCAAATTCATGCTCTATTAAACAAAATAGTAGGATCCCCGACAAGTCCTTCCAATACGGTCGCCAATTTGCCACAATATAATTTTTAGACTTCAGCTTGAAGGTGTAGTACTTGGCCTTATCATAGTTAGGAGGGCATCTCAGCGTTAAAAGATATTCCACTATATCTTTATACCATGAGGATAGAAGGTACTTCACACGTGTTTTTTGAGTGGAAGATTCTATGCCATGATGTGCACCTATGTCCTCCTATGCCTCTCCTCTTGTCATAGACAGATTTATCCCCAGATCTTGACAGTTGGATTTAGACAGGATTTTTGCTAGCCCTTGGCCTTTAATGAGCTTGGTAGGCCTTATCTCCAGTTCATACTCCTGAATCTTGGCTATCCACTTGTCCCTTTTTCCTTCACTGTCGCCCTGCACCAGGATATCCTTCACCTCTGCTATGGGAACATAGGCGGTTATGGCATATTGTAATACATACACTCGAAATGACTTTAGAGATTTGACCACGGTGTAAGCTTGCTTCTCCAAGATATCATATTTCAGTTCGATGTGTTGTAGGACTTGGCTAAAGAGTGCAATGGGCTATTCATGCCCTTCAACATTTTTCTGTAAAATTACTGCATCTATTGTGTGAGGAGAGGTGAAAGAGAAAATCATGAACAACTTCCCATAATCTGGACTAGCCAACACTGGAGCTTCTGCAAAGGCCTATTTGATCCTGTTGAAAGAGTCCCTGGATTTAGGAGTTCATCTAACTTCATTATTCTTCTTCAGAATTTTGGTGATGTTTTGGACAATCTCGGCATAGTTGGGAATGAACGTTATGAGGAAATTTATTCTTCCCAGGAATACCTATACTTTCTTTTTGTTTCTTGGTAGGGGAATGTTTTTATCACCTCTACCCGCTTCGGGTCGATCTTCACTCCCTCCTTAGTTACTATGTGCCCCAGTAAATTTCCTTCCTCCAAGGAAAACATGGATTTTGGGGATTCGAAGACAGGCCATACCTCCATCATTTATCAAAGGTTCGTCGAAGGTTCTCTATGCATTCAATGTCACTCTTTGAAAAGACGGTGATGTCATCTAAGTAAATCACCACAAACTTATCTTTCTATCCTATGAAAGCAATGCCCATCGCACACTGGAATGTGGCATCGGCATTTATCAGGCCAAAGGGCATTCAGGCATACATGAAGGTTCCCCAAGGCGTGGTGATCATCGTCTTCTTTTGGTCGTCCAGGAGCACTACCACATGATTATATCATGAGAAGCCATCCATCATGGACATGCGAGAGGATCCCACCACCTTTTGCAAGATGTGGTCCATCTTTGGGAGAGGATAGTTATCTTTGAGTGAGGATCTGTTCAGATTGCAAAAATCCACGCAAATCTTTATTTCACCATTATTCTTTCTCACAGGCACCAGGTTCACCACCCATTCAAAGTATCTTAAAGGGACAATGATCTTGGCGTGAAAAAGCTTCTTTATTTCCTTCTCAATAGCTGGGAGAAGAAGAGGGTTGATCTATCTCAGCTTCTACTTATTAGGCTTAGCATCTCCTTTCAGAGGTATTTTGTGTTGTATAATTTCCATGTCAAAATTATTTAGATCATGGTATGACCAGGCGAAGACGTTGTTATACGATTGAAACAGCTTGAGGTACTGATCTTGGTATTCTTCAGGGACCCCTTTTGACATCTCCACCACCTTCGGATCTTCTTCTGTCCCAATATTCACATCCCTGACAGGCTCTTCAAGGTTCATTTTGATGGGGTTCACTGGGATATCATTCTTCTCAAACAATATCTCCAAAGGCACGAGCCCCCTGGGAATGACTTTTCCCTTCAATTGTAGAACATGGTGTCTAGCCAGTGTCTCTTCCCATCTAGTTTTTGGCTCTTGACTGTCATCCTTGGTGACTGAGTCAATCACCATATTTGAGAACTCACCCACCGTTTCCATAAAACGTTGGACCTACTCTTCATCTTCGAAGACTTCTCAATGCTTTACGTTGTCTGGAAGGGAGGGGTGGTATCGCATCTCAACCTCATATCTGAGCAAAGGATTCTGTGGGGGGCGGAAATTAATAGCAGCCACAACTAGTGAGTCAGTCATTTTGTTCTTATCCCTCGGCATTAAATGAATGTTAAAAGAAGAAAAGAATTTTTGAACCAAATCCCAAACCTCATTCCTATAAGTTCTGAGTCGCGGGTGTTTAGTTTGGCATTGGCTCCTGACTTGTCTCAGTACAAGCTCTGAAACTCCAAACACCTTGAGGTTCTGTATGTTCATGTTTCGTGTTGTCTGCAACCCCAAAAATGGGGCTTCATATTCAGCCACATTATTTGTGGCTTTGAAATCCATATTAAAGGAGAGAGGAACCAAGCATCCTTCTGGTGATATCAAGAGTACCCCGACCCTATTTCCTTCTCATGAGTAAGCTCCATCAAACTGCAAGGTCCATATCTTATTTTCCTCTATGCTCATAGGATTCTTCTGTATTAGAGGACAGATATTTGTTTCTTGCAGGGAATTTTCTTCATCGTTGAGCATAAGACAAGAGAATTCACCCTCCTTACCATATACTGGAGAATTTGTGGAACCATCGACTTTAGTGACCATATTCACGAATATGGATTCACGGTATAATATTATTTCCTCCCAGCGAATACTAGAGTAGTGGCATAGGTGAGGTCCATTTTTATGGATCCTCCAATCTTGTATCCCCAGGATTTGGACAACAACATTCCAAACCGAGCTAGGATATCAGCTACAACAATGTCCATTACCACACTTTTGGCTGTAATATGGGCTAAGTTTACTACCAGATCTTTTATCATGCCCAAGAATTTTACCCTCTTGGAATCAAAAGAATACAGATCTTTATAAGGCCTAGTAACATGCAACCCCAACTACTCCATTACCGACAATGGCAACAAATTAGATAAATCCCCAGAATCTAGCATGTAGTTGTGCAATAACAGGTCATGTATAACTAGAGTCACATAGAATGGGGGATTGGATGAGTCAATCTCTTCTACATGAGGCCCAAAAACTTCCATGGGTATTTCTTCTTAGAGATTGAGGCTGTGAGGCAGAGGGCCTATGCCATGGGGCAACATAAATTGGGACACTTGAGCTTTGTATGAAGGCAATTTTAGGAGCTCAATTAGGGGAACCAGGATCTTGAAATTATCTAATTCTTTATGGAGCTTAAAGGCCATGGGAGATTTTTCTGCAATGACTTCTTTGGACTACTCTTTAGGGTCGTCAGGAAATTTCAAGGCTACATATGAGGACTTCTCGTTTTTGGGAGGATCAGAGCCTTCCTTTGTGGAAGTGGATGCAATGACTTTACGATCAGAAGACTCTTCTAATGGCTTTTTCCCCTTGCAGAACTAGAAGGGGTTTGTTCTCTGGGTATTGACTCTTTGTTTTGTTCTTTCACTTGGTTTCTCTTCGTGGAGGACCTAAGGTCATAATTCTTGTGGAGTTGAGCTCGCATGAAAGCCACAAACTGCCTGCAATAATTCTCAATATCTCGATCCTCTGGGGGTACTTCCCTCTCTTCTGGCTCTTCTTGTAGGGTCATTTCACCTTCTTCATCCTCCGAGTAAGTAAGGAATTGATCTTCTTGGCTGTCTATGACTTCCTAGGCCTTTCCATCCATTTCCCCTTCTAGGTATAGAGGAGGATGGATGTGATCTTACTGCTCTTTCCTTTCTCACTGCAAAAACTGTAGAAGGGGCTTTTGATACTTGGGATTAAACCCACGGTTTGGAATCATTTGGTTAGGACGAGGAGGGGAATTCTTGGCCTCCAATTCAAGCTTCACCAGCTTATTTGAGAGGTTCTTGATCAACTTATTCATTTCTTCAATCCTGTACTCCTGTGATTCTCTCTCCTGATTAGAAGTGGAAGCCTCCTCCTTGCTCTTTCTTCTGGGTTCATGTTCTGTTTTCCCTTTGAATTTACAATTAGAAGAAAAATTTTCTTCTACCTCCAATGCATCAGTCTGGATTTGATCTAGAGATATGGATTTTCTTTCTCTAAGGGTGAACCCAAACTTCGGTTAGAAAGCTCCTACGAAAACCACCTTAGCAGCTGCTTGGGGAGGCTTTATTTCAACAGGGATATTATTATAGAGCTTATTGAACCTTTCTATGAATTATGTTACATCCTCATTGTGTCTCTTTTTAAGAGCATTGAACTCTATGAGGACATATCCATGGTCCCTCTTTTCTCCCCATTTTAGTGTGAATAAATTCTCCATTTCTTCCCAAGTGGTGACTGTGTTATCAATAAGAAATTTGAACCATTTTCGAGCCTCTTCATCCATGGATTAGATGAAAAGCCTCAACACCACATCTAGGTGCTCCACTTTCACATTCTAAAAGAAGGCGCATAAGTTTTCAATATGTATCTGCTCATAAGTACTATCTTCCCCGATGAACCGAGGCAAGAGCTTTAGATAATCTTGAGGCATGTCATTCAATACTTGAGGTAAAGCCAATGGAGCATATTTTTTTGAGGAGGAAACCAGGTACAACCATGAGGGGCGACAGTGGTAAGCTATGAGGATGATTTCGCTATGCTACAACGGGTATATGCTAAGTAGAGGTTTGGATATTTATCTATAGTGAGATTTGGAGTGCTGTAAATTCTTTGACTTCTCCAGCCTCTGGAGTAGGGTGCACGATAGGCAAATAAGTATTAGTGGATTCGACTTCGTCTTTTATGGCTGAAATGGCTAAAGCGGAGGTTTCTGGAGGATACTCAAGTACACGGGCTGTGGAACTAGGACCATAGATATCATATTTCTAAGATGAGGAAGGTGAATATTCTAGAGAAAATGATGGTATGTCAGTCTGGCTGGGTTGCTTTTACTTCCAGATTCTCCTAAATATGATCTTTTCGGGATCAGATATAGAAGGAGTTCTCTGTAGGGAAGTATTTTTTTGAATATGAGGCCTTATGTAAGCCAGGATTACAACTGATGTAAAATTTGTTAATAGTGGAGTCGCCAAGGTGAGGGCTATGCAACTCTCAACCCTTAATGCTCACCTGATTGAAGGGTGAAGATAATGTCGTATCCCAGGGAAAAGATTTTCTAACTCATTCCCTGGAAACGACGCCAAAAATATGTTGTAGCTCCTAGAGACAACCTTGAGTTGCAAAATACCAATGCCAATGACATCTTAAAATCAGAGGTTAAATGTAGATAACCATAAGGATGCCTTTGATAAAATATGGAATAAGAGAATAATGGTTTTGGTGGTTCAAGGATTGAGAAGACCTTGGAGTCGATTCATGTGAATTCCCTATACTGTGAGAGGCCTCAGGAGGCTATGAGGCTTGATGGATTTCAAATGGGCCAAGTATAAAACAGTGAGTAGAACCTTTAAAAATATGTAAAGGCATTGAGAAAGAACATAGAAGGAACCCACTAGAGACAGGCTTAAGAGGATTAAGAATCTGTCCCCCCGTGAACTCAGAGGAAGCATATGTGAATGAGATATGGACAACAATAGAGGTTCGTGGAGGGTGAATTAAGGGAGTGCATCAAGATTAATACATGAGCGTTAACAATTGAGCATTATACAGACATGAATTCATGAATAAAATTGCAGACCACCGACAACTACATTACACGAACCATCAAAGAAGCATAACATGAAATATGATTACACATAAAAAGGAGATTACTGATAATAGAAGGAAACAGATACATACTACTCATTTCTCCATCTGGAATCCAAATAAAAACTCTGTATCATATTAAGTTTAAATATCTCTCCCAAATATGTATCTCAGAGCACAGGGAGCACAATCATACAAAACTACAACAAAATTCTTCAAAATTCCAGAAGCTTTCTTTCATCTTAGACTTCACTACATATAGAGTTCTCCTTGAGGGTTTAGGATCGAATATCATCTCATGATCGACCCACACAGGTGAAAACCAAAATATCCTAACAAAATAGTAGAGTGTGCATCAAGAAATCACTCTTCTAACAGAAAATCAAAACAAAATTGGGTAAAATCGAGATTTTACGAACAAAACATCACTATCTAACAACAAACAAAAACAAAACAGTTGGTCAGGGAGGCCAAATTCCAGAATATTTAAAAGGAATGGTAAGAAGTGGTTGTGAACAGGTGGGCAGTCTGGCCTTCATCATTTAATTCCATCTGTTGTGTGGAATCCTCCACTCTCTAACTCTCATGATTTCCACTTAGCAACTGTGAAATGACTAGTCGTACTGTGTGTGCTTGGCCACTTAGAAAAGGTTTCCTGAGCGAAATGAATAAACCATAAATGCATGCTCCACCCAATAAAACAAAGGCTAGGGAAGGGATTTGATGACGTGGCGTGGAGGTGGGGCCACGCCCACACATCACAAATCACAAGATTTATGCGTCAACAATGGGGGTTAAATGTTATATATTGTGAAGTGCGAAGTGCGGGGGGTAGGGAAGGTGACATGGCACGGAAGAAGGTGGGACCGCAACCGTAGATCGCATGTCGCAAGGTTTAGTTGGGAGCAGCGGGGTTTAAATGTTATATATTGCGAAGTGCGAACTGTGGAGGGCGGGGAAGGTGACATGGCACTGAGGGTGGTGGGACCGCGCCTGCAGATCGCATGTTGCAAGGTTTAGCTGGGAGCAGCAGTGATTAAATGTTATATATTGTGAAGTGCGAAGTGCGGGGGGCGGGGAAGGTGATATGGCATAGACAGAGGTGGGGTCCCGCCCATAGATCACATATCGAAATTTTTAGTGGTGCGCCGTGGAAGGTAAGACTTAAGACTTGTAGGGAGCGAAGTGCGATGAGTGGGGGGATGAGTTACGTGGCAGATGGATGACGAGATGCTTACATCATTGCGGGGGGTATGACACACCCCTCAGGGTTCTTCCCCCATAGTTATCATGAGCCATAGATATGTGCTCAGCAGACTTCTGGCGAAGTCAACTGCGGAGGATCCAATGGTGATAAACTGTGGGATGTTTGTGCCCGCAAGTTTCCACTGATCTGAGATTATCGTTCATTTATTTAACTCCCACCTCATGATTAGCATGGGTGTTAATCCACGATGGGAAATGAATGATGTGGCATGGCGGAAGTGGGGGCTGCCCGACCTGCATTTGAAGCGTTGGTCTTTTATCTTACCTGGCCCAGCTCTTCATTTTCTTGAATTTGATGTTGCCTTATCCCTCCAAAATAATCACAAGCCAATAGTACCAAAGCACTAGGAATCACAATAGAAGATAATAAATTGAGTTTTTGTTGAACAGGTACATCAAATTTGTAGATTCATTCTTCGGTACCAGCAGCAGATCAAGATGTCTTTCAATGGATTGAGACTCGAATATGCACTCGAGGGAAATTAAAATTATATAGCGTGGAAGGATAGGTTGGAGGCAGTATTGGAGGACAAAATACTGAAGGCAGTCATTGACACTGATATTCCTCAACCCATTGCAACAGATGCTCAACAACTTGATGCATGGAAGAAGAGTGTAGCAAAGGTGAGAAGGATCTTGTTAGAGGGAGTTCGAGATCATATTTTCTCGAGTATCCATGGAAAGGCAACTCCATATTCAATGTCGAAGGTCTTGAAAAATATTTTTCAAAGTAGCAGCGACCATAGGAAGATGCTGCTGAAATATAATCTTAGAAAGATCAAAAGGGAGAAAGGTGACATGATCCAGAAATATTTAACGAAGTTCACTGAGTGTTGAGATGAGCTTAGAATTGTTGGGGTGATTGTTTTTTATGATGATTTGGTGAGCCTAGCACTTCTAGGCCTTCCCAAGAGCCAACATAGCTACCAGGACTCTGTGAATGGGAAGGAGAAGCTACCAAAGTGGGAGTGATTGTGTTCTGACTTCATACAAGAAGAGTTCAGCGGAGCACAATAGATGAATACTCATCAAAGACTGATGATGAGGAGAACTGTGCCTTGGATGGCAAGGAAAAAAAATGAAAAGGGAAGGCATCTCATTCCAAATCTGAGACTGGAAAGGCAGGAAAGAAGTGAGACATATCCAAGGTGAAATGTTTCAACTGTCATGATGATGGACACTATGCCATAAATTTTCCACAAAAGAATAACAAGAATAAGGCCTTAGGAGGAGTAGCAGGTGAAGCATTCACTTCACAGTACGAGTTTGAATTCACCCTCGTCGCATGCATGGTGTCATGGGTGATGGGTTTTGTGTGGTACTTGGATAGTGGAGCATCATTCCACATTACCAACAACAAATAATAATTTAGTAGCTTGGAGGAGAAGGATCTCCAGATGCAAATCGTGATGGGTGATGATGGGAGGTATATATAACGCTGCCAGTATTGGTACAGTTACCTTTCAGAGAGAGTCAGGTAAACCCTTCATATTAAAATATTGCATGCATGTACTTGGTTTAAAGAAGAATTTTGTTTTTGTTTCTATGTTGGAAGATCATGGTTATTATGTGATCTTTAGTGAAGGAAAGTCATTCCTTCATCACAAAGCCACAAGACATGTGAAAATGATTGGGGTTCAAGTAAAGAATCTCTACAAAATGGATGTAGAAGGTTGCACAGCATTGAGCACTAAAGTAGAGAAGGTGGAGAGCTGAGACATCGGTGAGTTATGGCACAGGAGGTTGGGCAATCTACACCACAGTTCTTTGAGTATCATGAAACATATTTCTACAGGACTTCCAAAGGGTACACTTGCATAGAGAGACACATGAAAAGGGTGTACAATGGGGAAGTATACCAAGGCCACCTTTCACGATAAGGAAATCCGAGCAGTGGAAATACTTGAGAGAGTTCACTCAGATGTGTGTGGACCATTCTCAACAACTTGCACAGAAAAGCATAGGTATTGTGTGATTTTTGTTAATGATGTTTCAAGAAAGTGTTGGATTTTCTTCATGCAGAAGAAAGATCAGACATTCTCCAAATTTTGTGAGTTCAGGGCACTTTTTGAGAAAGATACAAGAAATAAGGTGAAGGCTCTCATGAGCAACAATGGTGGAGAATACATCTCTAATGAATTCAAGAACTTTTTTTCCTCAGAAGGAATTCGAAGAGAATTTCTAACACCTCATAACCCATAGCATAATGGGGTTGCAGAAAGAAATAATAGAATGACTGTGGGAGAAATACGAGCTATGTTGCATGATAAGGCCCTATGGTTGCATCTATGAGTGGAAGCATGCAATACAACAATATTTGTGCAGAACCATGGTCCTCATTGGACACTTGACATCAGCACACCAAAGGAGGCTTTTTCAGGTAAACAACCGGATGTGTCATATTTTTAAAAATTTTGGTTCATATTTTTATTGCACTGTGACCAAAGATGCCAGGAAGAAGCTAGATCCAAAAAACAGAGTTTGGGATATTTGTGGGGTACATTGATACACCCCCCAACTATCAGGTGTACTTACTAGCACATAAGATGACAGTGGTAAGATGAGATGTGAAATTCAATGAACAGAAAGCCATGTGATTGTCCCTTGAGAGGGAGCTTGAGTTGCATGCAGTTGAGGATCTCTTTTCTCCAAAGGATGAACCTTAGGATGTGGATCAAACAAAAGAAAAAGAACAAAGAGTGGTAGAAACCATAGCCATCCACCAGATATGGAAGGAAGCACACCAGAGAGGCTAAAAAATTATTTTTGGATGCAAGAGAGAATGTGGGAGCACCCACATCACAACACAGGAAGAGAAGGTCCCCAAAGCAGTACACTAGATACATGGCCCTTGTGAGAAAAGGTATTGAGATGGAACCATTATCTTTTCAGGAAGCAGTGTAGCAACCAGTGTGGGTTGATGCCATGGTTGAGGAGTATGAATCCATTATCAGAAACAGTGCATGGGAATTGGTCCCAAGACCAGTGGGGAAGTCAGTTGTAGGATCCAGGTGGGTCTACAAGGTGAAGTAGGCAGCAGATGGGAGTGTGGAGAAGCACAAGGCAAGATTTATGGCCAAAGAGTTCTCTCAGGTGTAGGGGATTGAATATGATGAGACTTTTCCACCAGTCACAAGTTACTCATCTATTAGATCCATCCTTGCACTCTTAGTGCAGATGGAACGACAGATACATTAGATGGATGTAAATACAACCTCTCTCAAGGGATTTATTTAGGAAGAAGTGTACATTGAGTAGCCGGAAGGTTTTTAGACCTTAGAAATGGATTCGCATGTGTGGAGGATCAAGAGAGCACTTTATGGGTTGAAGCAAGCACCTCATGCTTGGTACACTAGGATAGAAAACTATTTCACTAGGTTGGGCTTCATCAAGAGTGAAGAAGATGTGAACCTATATCATATTGTGGTTGATGGTAAGCCTTTGATTATTGTACTTTATGTCGATGATATGATATTGACAGGTGATGAGAAGCTCAATAAGTCTTGCAAAGAGGATATTGCAAAAGAATTTGAGATGAAGGACATGGTGCTCTTGCACTAGTTCCTTGGATTGGAAATATGGCAAAGAGATGGGGAGCTATTTGTATCTCAAGGAAAGTATGCCAAGGAGATACTAAGGACGTTCCACATGGAGGGCAGCAAACCCATGGAGAATCCTCTTGTAGGAAACTAGAGGAAGGAGAATTCTTTTTCAGGCAAAGTAGTGGATGCTACTGTTTACAGGCAGCTTGTGGGTTCACTCATGTATTTGGTGAACACACAACCAAACTTATGCTATGCAATTAACCAGCTGAGCCAAGCTATGGTTAAGCCAAACAAGCTCTTTTGGAAGGCAGGGAAGCATGTCTTGAGATACCTCAAGGGAACTACAAAGTATGGATTATGGTATAGACAGATAGAGGGAGTGAAACTTCAAGGCTTTACTAATGTAGATTGGGCAGGGAGTCCATCCGAAAAGAAGAGCACATCAGGGGGCACCTCCAAAATACGATCAATAGTAGTTTATTGGTACAATAGGAAACATATATAGGTTGCACTCAGTTCAAAAGAGGCAGAGTAGATGGCAGCCAATTAGGTAGAATGTGAGGCCATATAAATGAGGAAGATACTTGTTGGTTTTTTGGTTAACAATTGGATCTGATGGTGATACATTGTGATAAACAGAGTTGCATCAAACTCTTGGTTAATCCAGTCTTCCATGACAATTCCAAACATATTTATATCCAATATCACAATCTCAGATATTGTGTTTAGATGCAAATTGTTTCATTAGAGTACATTTTGACAGAGAAGCGGGATGCAAAAATCTTGACAAAGGCGCTAGCAAGAAGAAAATTCGAATTCCACAGAGGCAGGATCAAGGTAGTAGATATTCCCTTTCTTGTTTAGAGGGAGCGTTGAAATGGCAACAAGAAATGGCACCCAAGGGGGTTTTTGATTTAATTTTCCCTTCACTAAATTGGAATAGAATTTGTAATTTCATCTCATGACAACTTGTATCAGTTAACTAAGTCAGAAAGACTGAGTTAGCTTGGGAAATTTGAGTTGAGGGCCAGAGAGGAGGCATGTATACTCGTCCCCGTGATTTAAGGGTGTCTAGTTACAGTTATTTGTGAGTTGTAATTAGTTAACTTAATTAATTGATTTAAAATCGGTTTAACTAGTTCTAACTTAAAGATGAGTTAGAGATAGGTCGAGTGAATTAAATTTGATTTAATTCACAATGAGTGATCAATCATTTAACTGATAATTCACTATAAATAGTTGTTGCATGTAATTTATAAGGAAGGCCTAGTTGATACTGAGGTTAAAGGGATGATAACTATCAGTTGTATAATTAGAAAATTGTACAGGTCAATTATAGAGTCATGTGGAGGCAAAGGAATAATTGCACAATAAATTCAAGGGAATTTCCTACTTAATAGGGCGAAAATTCCTCATGGAATGAGTGAGCAAGGAAGGTTGAGAAAAGGCTGAGAACTGTTTAAGTAATTAACTATTTTTTCCTAGATCAGAGTGAGATAGTTGGCAGAGTGCAGGAGTTTCTCTAGTGATAGAAATAATTGTATTGTTTCATGGTCTTGATTTTATACAATATATAGATAGCGGGGTTTTAGGCAGTGTGCTTTCACCATATACATCTTGTGTTGTGCGATTGATTGTTTCTTTCTCTTACTTGTTATGTGATTGTGCCATCGTGTTTTGTTTCTACAAATTTGTAGAAGGATTCAGTATATTGTTTTATTACATTATAAGATCATATTGAATCCCATTGGTATAATTTCTACAAAAAATAGTCCCCAATTAGAGAAATGGATTCTATGGCCTCATTAGTAAAACTTGTGGGTTCATAAAAAAATAATAAATGATGTAATGGGATCATAAAATTGTTACAAATATCATAAAATGAATCTTTGTTTTTGTGTCCCATAATTTAAAAAATAAATATGGATTGGTTCAATTCTTGGTTTCCAATTCTGTTGCATAAGATGGAATGGAATCCTAATGCAGATTACATCCAGTAAAACAGCTAGCATGAAGAATTAGAGCATAAAACTTGGAGGGGCATTGAAAAGCTTCTTAATTTTATTTTTCATATTATTTGTTAGAATGAATATTGTAACAGGGAAACCCTTGTCTAGTACCTATTGTAATAGGGAAACCCATTTTATCTTGAATTGTAAAGAATTTTACTCACCATAGAGCCTACATAACATGGTGGTAATGGTTTCTTGGGCTTATATAATCCTCCTAATGGAGTATAGATAATTCCCTTCATTTTGAAGGCATCCTCATCACACCACTAGTTTTTTATTAAGCTTGTATTCTCCTTTTCATCTTCAATATTTTTTTGGACCATGAAGGTTTTAAGGAATTCTCTGTCAAATTTAACTTCTAGTTTTGGAAATTTGTAAATAAACTAGATATCCTCAGCCCTAAATGAACCTACCATTTCTATTTTATCATTCACAATTGTATGAGTTTTAACATTAGTATGAGCTAAATTGTAGTGTACCATGTCTTTCTATTTAATAAAAACTGGTTTAGCTACTATTTTGTGGAGGGTCGATTCCTTAACATCAATAACCCCATTTTCATATTCTTAAAGTTCATCCGAGAATTCACCCAAATCAAAGAAATGAAACATTTCACTCCAACTCCTCAATTTCCAACCAATATTGTAGGATTATCTGAAAATAATGTTGAATTCAAGTTGGTGTCCTCATCTTCTATAAGATCGACTATCTTTAGTTATTTTCCATCTTTCTTTGGAGGAATTTCAAGAACCTACAATATAAATTCAACATAACATTAAAATTAAGCATCATAATTTAAAAAATTACAAAGATATAATTTCTTAAAGACTAGAACCTACTTATTTGGTAGAAATTGTAGAAATGATTATATGGAAAGTTAATTTTTGGTGCATGTAGAACTGTTAATAGAGACAAAAAAAAAATGGATACTATGCACAATGAATGGAAGTAAAATTCAGTTGTATTTTGGTTTAAATGTCATAAATGACTCTTATTTCATTTCCAGTGTTATTGTAAGAAACATATGATAGTTTATTTGACATTTTATTGAGAATTGAAGAGTGGTATATTCTTTTAACATGACATTCGCCGAGAGTCAAGGGACGTCAGCTTGTTAAGGCAGGAGACCACGGAAGAGTGTTTTGAGAGAAGACTCAGAGGTTTGTGTATGGGTTCATGTATCATGACAGAAGACTCAAAAAGCTCGAAGTAGCACAACAAGATTCATTTCTCCATTGGAGGAAGCCCTTGCAACAAATTGTGGTATCAGAGCCAATAACGCCTGGTTCAACTAGGTATTTTCTATAAACTTCTAATATAGAAATGGAACCAGGAAGAAAATATGTATCTTTCAGAGAATTGCATCAAGAAGTGCACACAGAAGAAAATTCTAATCTGGAAAATTTATTTCATTCAATTTCTACTTTTGAAATAAATTCTGCAAATCTATAAATAGCTAAAAATAAGCCTATAGCCCGTTGGGCTCTGCCTTCCATAAGTCCTACTAGTGTATATTCTGATTTATCTATTTTTCATTTAAAATCTATAACGATATTCACAGTAAAGGAATGTGTCAGCCAAATCCAAGAAAATGTTGAGTCTATCTAGACCATATCTCTTTTAAATCGCAAAAAGCTACAAGAAGAAGCCAAAAGACATGGCACATCTTATTTGCATCTTGGTTGTATAAGGGCGGGGATAAATGCTTTGACCCAAAGATGTTTAGACACATATTGTTTAACAAACATGTTTTCTTGAGGGGTCTTCACCCAGGTTCGGATGTATGGTTTGCCAACAAACCCCTGTGCTATTGTCCCTTTCGACAATGGCCTGTAGACACAGGCCAAGGTCTCTCCCGAAGTAGTATGGGAGGGTGTTGGAACCAGGTTTCAGCACCCTGAGAGAGGGAAAGTTAATAGAAGCGGGTCCCTTTAATTCTACAAGCCTTGATAGGAGAAGCCCTATCCCTGACCCATTAATCAGACGGGGATCGAATGTAGCCTAGATACCAAAGAATAATTCATAGATAGCAAGATAAAAAATACAACCAAATTTATGCATTCATCTCATTTAACCGTATCACATCCATGTGCACAATTTAATAGATCATCAATATTCAGTAGTAGATCCCAAAAATCACATATAGTTACAAATCGTAATACAAAACATTCAGGTATCAAACAGTCTTTCCATTCATTCATATTCCAATTCACTTATAGACTCTATCTATTAGCCTGCGCACATAGCTAGCGGGGTCCACACACAGTAGGTTTAGGGTTTCTGCGCAAACAACCAGCAGGAGCCCTTACCTAGATAACTAGCCATAGATCCGTAAGTTCATATTCACCTTTTTGTTCTTTTCTTATTACCTTAGACTCGATTTATCTATCCATTTATAGCATGCTAGCCTGCGTTATCCTATGGTCCGTAAACTGTGGTTTGCAGACCCTTGGTCTACCCTTTGAACCATTAAAATTTATTGGGGGTTTTGACCTACCCCAAACCCCCTACGCTAGAATAAATATTACAAAATATTACAAAACTGGACCAAATTGTGGTTAGGGAACCCCGTTCCAACAATCCCCCAACACAATCTTGTGACTCATCCTGAGTCACAGTGCTGACGGGGTCTACATCGTTTCCTTGAGATGTTCAATCACAGTGGTTAATAGAGGCAGAACATGAAGGCTCTGTGTGGCAGTGGTCTGCGCATTGTCTACCAGCTTATGCAAAGTTGGACCTTCAGTTGCAGCGCTGACACTTTCTAAAGTCTGGTTCAAATTTTGCACAACCCCTTCTAACTCCTGTGAAAGCTTGAGAGCTTCATCATCCCAGGGCGTCAAATGGTCACTGAGTACCTAATTCTTGTGCCAGAGCCCCACAATTTCACTGTGAAGCACGTGGATGGTACGAAGATGGGATAGTCGCTAAGTTGGAACAAGGGTGGTCATCGTGGCTACCATCTGTTCAAAATCTTGTTCCTTCTGGTGCAACTCTTGATCAATTTGACAGAGGAGGGGGTTGTGTTGTACCTGGGACCATAGTTCCATATCAGTCTCAGACATAGTGATGCCCTGACTGATCTACGTCGTAATAGTGTTCTTTTCTTCTGTAACCAGTGCTGCTCACTGGGTGCACACTTTTGGGGGGGTCCCAGGTTGTAGCTTGGCCTGCAACGATGTGATCTGAAGTTCAAAATCGGCCTTAACAACCTGTACCTTAGTCCAAAATTCCTTTAAGTCAGTGACCAAGCCCTCGACCTTGGCCTGTGGCACAACAAAGGCAAGAATTACTTCCGGCATGTCTTCACAGAGCTTGTTTATCAGTTTCTCTAATGCAACTTGCTGCGCTATGGTGGTGACGTGCGCTGCCTGGACCTGGGCGGCTTCAGCAACTTGAGTCACAATAGCTTGCTTGGCCTCGTTGAGGTGCTATTGCGCACGGATTTCTTGGTGCTGAAGTTCACTGGTGATGGCGGTAAATAACTCCTGCATCTGGGAACCTGCCAAGCGACCAACATAGAGGTCGACTGATGAACATGCCCGGACTTGGGTGCAAAATTCGGTGGGTTCCATTGTAAAAGAAGCACCCGAGAGAGGGTAGATTCAGCTGTCTGTGATGGTAGTCAAGGCTGTAATTGGGACTGACTAACCCACGTGAGTTTGCCTCGCTTGATCTACGTTCACTTGAAGGGTGTCTGCTTTGATCCGGAGAGCCTGTAGCTCAGATTGCAAGACTTCTACTGCGACCTTGTGTTTTTCTTCCCAAGAAGTCCAGCGATCGACAAACACAATGGTGAAGGCATCGACAATCTGCTCAAGGAAATCCTCTATCAAAGTAACCTCTATGTCAGTGCCGAGCATAATAGCCTTACCTTTCTTCGTAGACCCCTTAGGGGGTTCGCGGGTCTGATTTAAACCATGCAGGAACGACGTGTCTACGCCATCAATACCATTAAGGTTCTAATCTAGCAGGGATTCTAGTTCTGGCTATACGGTAGTGCTTTTGGGGGTTGCATGCTACGTTGAGGCAGGAATCGTTGAATCTGTTGTTGGGGAGGGTGGAGCTATAGCTTTTGATGTTGTGTTGTGGCCAAATGCGCCTGCTGCGTTGTGGCCATATGCGCCTGCTACGTCTGGGCTGGTTGGCTGGACTACGATCTTCCACTCCAGTGGCCAAGTGGAAATTACCTGTTTGATCTCGACTTCAGTGGTCATATACGGAAGGTTATGCCAGGCGGGATCTTTATGGGCCTGAATCTGTACATTATGCATGGTCACTTGGAAGGCTGCGATATGCTTGTATTTTTTGTAGACCGTCGGGGACAAGCGCGACTGGGAATGAATGGCCGCAGCTACGACCTGATCGTAGAGCACTCAAAAGGACTTATTCTCCTCAACCTGCTTGGGATCCTTTGAGTCCGATAAAGTAACAAAACACGCTCCTCCACACATGTCGGGCTTGAGAGGGGGGAAGACTTCTTCTTTAGGAGTCTCCCATGCAACTAATATGATTAGTAGTATCAGCCAAGAGTGGTAGAAAGCTTTTCCATGATCCTAAGCCTCACACACATTGTCAATAAATTCATCAACCAGGTACTGTGACCAATGAAAACAGACTCCCTTTTTGCATCTGCCAGCGAGTTGAATTACATGGGCAGGGGCAGCCTTCCCCTGGAATTTTTGCATCAATTTGCAGGCAAGAAGTAGGGTACCCATGTGTGTCCCTAGATCATTGATTGTATCAATATGAAAGCCTCGTTTATTGCGTGTGACATGGTACCTTTCCTGGACATCTTCAAAAATATGGTGCTCGAATTTCTTGCCAGTGCCATCCTTAGGATTGGGTCCTTGCATGGGAAGGTGGGTTATCCAGTGAATTAAAGAAATATCAATTGGTATGTGGCCTTGGAGCCATAAGCACCCATCATGAACCAACGCCAACAGCTGGCGAACAAACAGGATGGTGATGTTGTAGTGGCCAAAGTGGGGGAGGCACAGTAGGTTTAAGATGCCTGATCTAGCTAATCCTTTGACCCATGGCATTGGCTCCACCTTTAGTACATTGTCTTTGGGTACCCGTTCCAGGTATAGCTCTAGAGCTAATGAAGGGAAGGCGTCCAGGTTCCCTAGGTCATGGTCATTGAATTTTATATGGGGGAGGGCACCAAACATTTCTCCCTACTAGGGCACTTCTTCTGGGACCAGAGGCATCTGAAGGTAGGTGCAAACGACATCAACATTGGGGGTGCATGCTGCTATCCTGCGTGGACTAACATAAGGCGATAGCCAAGTTAGTGGAGTCGCTTGCAAGCCTTCTATTGTGAGCACCATTGGGCGCTTAGGTGCAGTAGGCGATCATCCCTTAGATGCTTTTTGAGGGGAATGCACAATCCGAGGAGACATACGAGGCTTCCTACCAGCCCACTTTTCCTGTTTTACCTTCTCTTTCCCCTTTCGCTTTGCCGGGGTAGAGACGATGTAATATCCCAAAAGGGAGAATGCAGTAATACTTAAACACAATATAAGAACTGTAACTAAGTAAACAATATATCTAAAGAAAACATCAGAATTTACAGAGAATCTAAGCCATTTTATTATATGGAGATGAATCAGCTACACAATGTACAAAAAATGAATAGATCTAGCCCAAGAGAAGGCATAGAATCACCCTACAATGGTGCTGCAACTAGCATTGCATAACTGGTGAGCTTATAGAAGCAATATTGTGTTGTCCCTACTGCTGCTGATATACATGTAAATGTTGCAAAGGAAAATGTAGATCTAGGGAGCTCAAGAGCTCTGATGATGCCAAGATTCAATATCTGGCCAATATGATGGATTCCCAAGATAACCCAGAAAGGACTTTCCATATCTACAACTTTGGAAAATCACCCTCCTAGGGTTTGATCCTTTATCTGCTGGGATTATAGTTCTGAAGCTAGATCTGACAAAAAAATGGCTGAAATATGTCACAATATCATATCTAATCTTGAAGGGCTGATCCCTCCTTCAGATCTACAAGCTAGAAACTCTAGATCTAGCTTCTCAATCCTCCAATGATGATTACAGCTGCTGCAACACCACTGCTCATAAAAACTACACTATAATGCAAAGAGAGGCTCTATGCCTACTGAAATATGCCGCAATAGACTTCAGGCTGATGGTAATACTGATGGAAAGGTGAGGAGATGATCCCTCATAGGATTACTAGCTGAAATGCTAGCAACTTCCTTCCTTCTTTGGATCTGCAATAATGGACAGCGTAATTCTGGATGGAATTACTACTGCTAGGAGGTCAATAACTTTTGGCCAAATTCCAGATCTGAAATGAAGACCTCGGAATTATTATCTTCAAGCCCAAGATGATAGGAATAATCCTTCACTGTTTTTCCAGCTGAAATACTGAAGACAACCTCCACCTTCCAACTGATCTTCAGAAATCTGCAATTTCTGAATATGAATGTTCTGCAAAAAGTAGGAAAATATAAGTGGCACCAATGCCTGATGTAGAATGAATTCCAATAATCTTTCCAGAGCTACTCAAAGAAAGAGGTGGGATTCCCGACTAGGAACACCCTGTGCTAAACGACACTTGAAATCTTTGCTAAAGATCCCAAGAAAGAAATGGAATGTCACATGACAATTCCAGATCTAAACATACCTAAAAATCAATCATCAATAGCCTTCCTTCTGTGTTATCCTCATCTCCTTTATATAGTTTATGAGCCTTCCCATGCCTTGGCCCTCATCTAAACTGTGTTGTGCATGTGGACAAGATCCGCCATGTTTGACTGCACTGTCTTCCCAAGTCATCCATCATGTTTAGGTGCAATGTACACCCTCTCCATCATGTGTGCATTAATTGCATAACTTCCTCCATCATCTCATCATGAATGCTCCAAGATCTTCTGTTTGAATCCTTCCAAGATCATAGTTGACTGTATCAAACTCCATGATCTATCTCATTAATGAGATATGATCTCCAATTTCATTCACATTAGTAGTGGCTCCACTACCTCATTATATAGATCTAGGCTTAATTAATCCACATTCACACATAAAAAGTGGATATTTATTCATCATGAGGATTATGGGTCCTTCCACCCTTTTATTTACTTAATTAAGTAGGTTTATTAAGAGCTCTAATATTCCAAATATCATATGAAAATTTGGGAATATTACAGAAGACCTCCTATGTTTGAGGAGTTACTTCAAGGACCTCATCAGATCATATTTCCCTAAAAGCTATGGCAGGAAGGGGCTTGTTAGGGTTTGTAGCAGTCATTCTCGCTCAGAATATGAACTCGACATTGCTACTGTCAGGTGGACTAGCTTGCTCATTCATGTGGATGGAACTTAGACAGACAAGACGATATTTCTCAGGGTGGCCAAGGCGTGGCAACTTTGGACAACAATTCAATCCCTTGGGGCCAACTGTCCACATCTTATAGCCCATGGAGGTGAAAAATGGCCCGTTTATCCTTAATTTCATTTCATCATTATGAAAATGGGAAAAAATCTTCATAAATCAGCACATTAATGGCCAATTACCTACTTTGTCGAACGGTAAGCACATTTTTCCATACTAATGCTTCGTTTCAATGGCTAGTTTTTTCCATTGCGCACAACACCTGCGCATGTATCGCACCCACTCGCACTTCCAGTCCTGCGCATCATCCCTGTGCCTCCATCGCACCTATCCTCCAGGCCAGTTGCGCACAACATCCCTTATACAACTACTACAACCATATAGTCATTTGATCGACACCAAGGAGTCCCTATAGGGTTTCAAATGACTCCCATTAACATATCTCGGCAAAGAATTACCGCACAATGTAGCCAGTCTTCCTGCACTGCCATTGGTAATTTCCTTCACTACATATGGACCTAGCCAGTGCTGACGAAACTTCCCCAGGTGTCGCGCAAACTCGCTATCATAAAGTAGTACCAATTCATCCTCCATGAAGACCTTCTGCCAAATATGTTGATCATGCCAAGCTTTTTATCGTGCCTTCTGAACCTGCTAGTGGAATTGAGCAGTGAACCGGTCTTCTTCTAGGGCCACCAGTTGTGCCAAGTGTTCCTCCATGATGTTTGGGTCTGCCATATTTGTGAAAGCCGACATGCACAAGCTGGGAATGATGTATTCCATAGGCATGATGGCCTCCTTTCTGTAAACCATTCTGTAGGATGTATTTCCCATGAGCTTCTTACATGTAGTCCTATAGGAACAGAGTACAGAGGGGATGCGCACGTCCTAGTCGCTCCGTTGTGTGTTACAGAACTTGGTGAGTACATGTTCCAAAATTTTATTAAAGGCTTCTACGATCTCATTCGCCTGAGGATGATACAGGGTACTCTTTGCACGGTGAATCAAGAACTCCTTAGTCAGAGCCTTAATATTTTCATTAAAAAAATGCATACCTCTGTCACTCATTAGGATCTTCAGACACCCAAACTTGGTCATAATATTTTCAAAAATGAAGTGCGCAGCAGTATCCACAGTACAATTCTTAACAAATTTTTCTTCCACCCACCTGGTAACATAATCCATGGTAGCAATAATATACTGAGCACCGGTCTTCTTTCCTAGGGGATTAATGGGGATGAAAAAATCAATGGCCCATTTGTCGAATTCTTACAGGGCCATCTGTTGTTGCAAGGGAATCTCATCCTAGTGTGATGGCTTCACGATTCATTGGCATGCGTCGCAGGGCCGACAATATGTATTAGCATCAATGTGTAGTGTGGGCCACCATAGCCTGACCCTTAATACCTTCTGCGTAGAAGCTTTACCCGCGTAATGTCCTCCCACAATTCCTCTGTGGGCTTCAGCTAAGATATCACGTCTCTCGTGTTCAAGTACGTACCTTCACAACACCTCATCCGCTCCCAGCTTGTAGAGTTGTCCCGCAATTATAGTAAAGTTAGTTGCGCAGGAAACCTGTTCCCTTTTCTATGGTAATGAATAGCCATCGGGGGCCTTGCCTATGATCAAGAAGTGGATAATATCGGTAAAGTGCTCATCAATTACCTTGAAGGCAGACAACTGCACGTCGGTCAATCTGTCGTCTAAGTTAGTCAGCTCTTCCCCATTCTTGATCCTAGACAAGTGATCTGGTCCGGCATTCAACCTCCCTGGTTTCACAATGATTTCAAAATCATATTCCTGAAACAGTAGTATCCACCGACAGATTCCCCCCCCCCCAACACAGGCATATTAACCAGGTATTTCAAAGTTGAATGATCTGTGAACTTCTTGAAGTATCCACCTAGTAAATTGCGTATGTAATTTTGGAGGGCATACACCATCGCCAACCCTTCACGTTCCATGGTAGAATAGTTACGCTCTACGTTTGAAAGCTCCCTGCTAGCGAAGGCCACTGGGTGATCGATGTCCCCTTCTCTAGGCTACACCAAGACAACTCCCAATGTGATCCCTGATGCATCTACGTGGATGTGGAAGATTTTTTTCCAATCGGGGAATATCAGAATAGGTGCACTCACCATATTTTCTTTCAATAGTTCAAAGCTTTTCTAGCATTCATCATCTCAAAAGAACGAGATGTAGAAATCAGTATACACTAATAATGCATACATTCAGATTCCCCTGATCTCACAATATTTAACTTCTTGCAAAATTCAGAATCATTCCACTATTAATCTTTTGCGGAAAATTAATTGCACACACATGTGAAGCATAAATAAAAACAATCACACATAACACAATTGTTTAACGGGAAATCCTAAAGCTGAAAATCCCAACTATCATATATTATGTATCATGGAGATCATATAACAATCTCATACAAAGATTAGTACATCAAGCTATCAGTACAATCAATCATCACACACTAATCAGGAAAAATCTACAAATCCATGCATTGATTTTTGCCCTCCGGCTAGCCTGCCTCCACTGCACAATCCCTGCTGAAGAATAGCGCTAAATGAATTCGAATTACCCTTTCCTTGACTTCGAAATCCTCATTGACAACTCCAATGTGTGTGTGATGCAATCAATGTATCACTATAGTCACAACAGATAGTCCATCTTTCCCTTTCACCTATCTCTCCACTGGGTCTCCACTGGAACTGACATGCACTGTAGTTAACTACTGTATTGTTCAGTTGTTTAATGAGTTATTATTTTTGAATTAATTAACTAATTAATTCACTCCACTCTCACTAGGGAATCATTCAGTTAGACTAGATGCAACTATCTCAACTGAGTATAACTGAGTTAAACTGAATACAACTCCATGAACTACTCTTCCAACTCTATCATAACTCTGCCACTTGAGTTCTAACTGAATCCTCCATGCATGAACTCCAATAAACCCTTGGGAATGCATAATTCCCTTAGTCCACTAATGTGCCACATCTGTGCACTGAAACAAAGTGCTCCAAGAGAATAAGTTGTTGTTTAAAGTCTGATTATTATTAAGAGCTAATAATAATCGACATGCATCTATTTTTAGATCGACGATCTATAAATAGACTTCGCCCAATATTATAAAAATAGAATTTAATATATTTTTCCAACTTGATCAACCATCCACAAATAGCATCCTGCAACTTCTGAAATATGATCACCATGTCTAAGAATAGACATAGTCTAAAAATAGACTTGCGCCAAAAATATCCTTCGGGCCCACTTAGTGAAGGTGACTCTTTTCACTAAGCTCATCATCTTGTTGAATCACAACACTCCCTCTCAACAAGATAGGGATTATCCTTCACCCCGATCCTGCCTCTATGGTATTCGAATTTTCTCTTGGTGAGCGCCTTCGTCAGAATATCTACATCTTGATCCTCCATAGGAATGTACTGAAGCAACATGATCTTTTGCTGCACACAATCTCTGATATGATGATACAGGATATCAATATGTTTAGATCTGTCATGAAACACAGGATTAACCAAGAGTTTAATGCAACTCTGATTATCACAATGTATCACTATGGGATCTAAATGTGAACCGAACAAACTGACCAGGATCTTCCTCATCCATATAGCCTCACATGCAGCTTTACTTGCTGCCATGTATTATTCTTCCACTGAACTGAGTGCCACGGATCTTTGTTTCCTATTGTACCAAGAAACTGCTGTAGATCTGATACTGAAAATCGCTCCTGATATGCTCTTTCTGTCTGTTGGGCTTCTTACCCAATTTGCATCCGTGAAGCCATGCAACTTCACCTCATCCATCTGTCTGTACCATAAACCATACTCAGATGTGCCCCTGAGATATCTCAGGACATGCTTGCCTGCCTTCCAAAATAGCTTGGTAGGATTAACCATAACTTGTGAAAGCTAGTTCACTGCATAGCATATGTCTAGTCTTGTATTAACTAAATACATGAGCGAACCCACCAACTGTCGATAAAAAATGGAATCCACTACCTCTGCCAATGTAGCATCCTCTTTCCTCCAATTTCCTGGAAGAGAAGTGTCGATAGGCTTGCATCCTTGCATGTGAAAATTCTCCAGTATCTCCTCGGCATACTTGCCTTGAGACACAAACAGTTCACCTTCCCGCTGCCATATTTCCAATCCAAGGAAATAATGAAGGAGGCCCAAATCCTTCATCTCAAACTCCTTTGCAAGATCAGCCTTGCATGAGTGTATCAACTGCTCATCACCCGTTAGTATTAAATCATCAACATAAAGAAAAATGATTAAAATCTTACCCTCCACGACAATTTGGTAAAGGTTTGCATTTGCCTCACTCTTGGTGAAGCCAAGTCCAGTGAAATAGCTGTCGATCCGAGTGTACCAAGAACATGGTGCTTGTTTCAGCCCATACAACGCTCTTTTTAGCCTGCACATATGCGACTCGCTGCTGAAGATCTAAAATCATTCATGCTACTCAATGTACACCTCTTCCTCAATGATCCCATTAAGGAATGCAGTCTTCACATCCATCTGATGAATGTGCCAACCCATCTGCACTGAGAGAGAAAGGATGGTCCATATGGAAGAATACCGTGCGACAGGTGCAGAGGTTTCTTTATATTCAATCCCCTCGATCTGTGAGAAGCCCAAGGCAACAAATCTTGCCTTATACTTCTCGACGCTCCCATCAGCAGCTTGCTTTACCTTGTAGATCCATCTTGATCCTACAACTGATTTTCCCACCAGCCTTGGAACAATATCCCAAGCACTGTTTCTGACAATGGAGTCATACTCCTCCACCATGGCATCTACCCATGTGGGCTCCTGCACTGCTTCTTCAAAATAAGATGGCTCTGTCATGATACACTTGCTCATAACAACCATGTATCCAGTAAATAGGTCAGGTAACTGTCTCTGACTGCGCTGTGATGTAGGGACTCCTACATTATGTGCCACATCAAGCTTCAGTCTCTCAGCTTATGTGGTACACTTTCTGCCTTGTCTGATGTTTGGTTCTACATGAGTGGACTCCTCCACAACATGAATCTCCTCCTGTTGCTGATCCACATCTAGAGGCTCATATTTGGGAACAAGAAGTTCCTCCTCTGCATGGAAGTGTATCTCCCTCTCAAGCGACAACTTCATGGCTTTCACCTCATTGAATTTTATATCCCGTCACACCACATTCATCTGACTGTTTGGAAAATACACACGATAATTATGCGGTGTTTCTGTGTACCCCACAAATATCCCAACTTCTGTAGTCGGCTCCAGCTTTTTACTGGCGTCATTTGTCACATGAATGTAAATAGATGAGCCAAAAATATTCAAAAGAGAAATATCAGGCTTCTTACTAGTAAACGTTCTTTAGGTGTACTCATGCCAAGTACTCTATGAGGAAAACGGTTTTTCACATAAACCGCATTATTGCATGCTTCCGCCCACAAGTGCATCGGTAGGCCCTGGTCATGCAACATCGCTCGTGAAACACCCACGATCGTTCTGTTCTTCCTCTCAGAAAACCCATTCTGTTGTGGGTTATGAGGTGCTATGAGTTCTCTTCAAATTCATTTTGTGCTACAGAAGTCTTTGAATTTGCCCGAGATGTATTCACCACCATTATCGCTTTGTAGAGCTTTCACTTGCTTCCCCGAATCCTTCTCCACCAATGCTTTGAACTCACAGAACTTTGATAATGTTTCACTCTTTTTCTGCATGAAGAATATCTAGAATCTACGAGAATAGTCATCAAAAAATATAACATAATACCTGTGTTTTTCTGTTGAAGCAACCAAGAAAGGTCCACACACGTCTGTGTGAATTCTCTCCAAGATCACCGAAGCATGGTTCTCCTTCTCATGAAAGGTGGTCTTCAAAAACTTACCCATAGTAAATCCCTTGCACTGATCTAACTGCGCAAGAGTACCCTTGGGAATTCCAGTAGAAATCTTCTGCAAAATCTTCAAAGCGCCATGGTGAAGATGGCCCAATCTCCTGTGCCATAATTCACCCTCATCTCGGCTCACCACTTCTTCTGCTTTGCCCACCATTGCAGCGCAGCCATCTACCTCTAGCTTGTAGAGATTCTTAATTCGAACCCCTATCTTCCTCATTTGACTCGTTTTTTTATGTTGAAGGAAGGCTTTTCCCTCACTAAAAACAACATCATAACCTTTGTCTTCCAGCATTGCGACCGAGACCAAGTTCTTCTTCAGACCTAGAACATGCATAAAATCCTTCAACAATAATGGATTACCGAAATCCATCTCAAAGGTAATGGTCCCAATGCCAGTCGCGCTATACTAACCATCGTCGCCCATCTTTATATGCATCTGGAGGTCCTTCTCCTCCAAGTCACTAAACAACTCTTTGTCTCCCGTCATATGGAAAGACACACCACTATCAAGATACCACATTGATCCCATTGTGCTTGAAACCAAGCATTATATCAAGGAGAAATCAATTTCAAATTGTGAGGTTAAGGCCTCTCCAGCTACAGATCCAACAGCCTTCTTGTTCTTCTTCTTCTGTGGACAGTTAGTGGCGAAATGCCCATGTTCTTGACAGTGAAAACACTTCACTTTGGACAAATCATGCTTCTTGCCTTTAGCTTTGGATTTTGAGGGAAATTTATTCTCCTTCCCTTTCCTTGCTTTGGCATCCAAAGTGAAATTATATTCATCTTCATTCTTCGATGAAGATCCATCCCTGGTACCCCGCCTTATCTCCTCCTGCACAAGATCTAACCAAAGTCGCTCCCATCCCGGCAGTTTCTCCCGTCTGAGTATTCATAGCTATGCAAACTCTTCGGAAGCCCAAGGAGAGCCAATCTCACCAAGTCTTCATAATAAACAGTAACCCCCACACTTCCCAATTCATCCTTGCAGTGGACAAACTTCGTGAGGTATTTTGGAATACTGTCGCCCTTCTCCATTTTTATTTTTCTAAGCTTTTCTTTAAGCGCCAATTTCCTCTAGTCACTTCTGCTTTGGAAAAAATCTGTCAAAGACTTCCACATTAATAATGGAGTGGCTTTCCCGTGAAGGCTAGACACAATATGGTCCTTCACACCTTCCAACAGAATTCTTCTTGTCTTTGTTATCTTCTTTTGCCATGCGTCAAGTAATGCAACATCGCTAGATCCCGGCATAGGAACATCGCTATCGATGAACTCCTTCAGTCCATTATCCTCTAGCACTACCTCCATCCTGTCCTTCCAGGCTATTTAATTCAAGCTCCCATCAAGGGCATAATCCAATCACAACCCATTGAAAGCCATTTCAATGTCTACTCAACTTCTGCACCAAGAATCTTCTGCAGCAAATTCGAATTGTCCACCAACAAAAACTCACCAATTCTTCACAATTGCAATCTTCAAGAATTAACAATGATATGATACCATGTAGAAATTAGTATAAACTAAGCATGCATACATCCATATTCCCCTGATCTCACAATATTTAACTTCTTTCAAAATACAGAATCATTCCACTATTAATATTTTGCAGAAAATTAATTGCACACACATGTGAAGCATAAATAAAAACAATCACACATAACACAGTTGTTTAACGGGAAAGACTGAAGTTGAAAACCCTAACTATCATATATTATGTATCATGGATATCATGTAACAATCTCATACAAAGCTTAGTACATCAAGCTATCAGTACAATCAATCGTCACACACTAATCAGGAAAAATATGCAAATCCATGCACTGATTTTTGCCCTCCTGCTAGCCTGCCTCCACTGTGAAATCCCTACTGAAGAATAGCTTTTAATGAATTTGAATTACCCTTTATTTGACTACGCAATCCTCACTGGCAACTCCAATGTGTGTGTGATGCAATCAATGCATCACTATAGTCACAACAAATAGTCCATCTTGCCCTTTCACCTATCTCTCCATTGGGTCTCCACTGGAACTGACATGCACTATAGTTAATTTTTGTATTGTTTAGTTGATTAATGAGTTATTATTTGTGAATTAATTAACTAATTAATTCACTCCACTCTTACTAGTGTATCATTCAGTTATACTAGATACAACTAGCTCAACTGAGTCTAACTGAGTTAAACTCAATACAACTCCATGAACTACTTTTCCAACTCTGTCATAACTCTGCCACTTGAGTTCTAACTGAATCCTCCATGCATGAACTCCAATAAACCCTTGGGAATTGTGTAACTCCCTCAGTCTAATGATTTTCCACATCTGTGCACTGAAACAAAGTGCTACAAGAGAATAAGTTTTTGTTTAGAGTGATTATTATTAAGAGCTAATAATAATCGACATGCATCTATTTTTAGATCGACGATCTATAAATAGACTTCGCCCAATATTCTAAAAAAAAAATTTCATATATTTTTCCAACTTTATCAACCATCCACAAATAGCATCCTGCAACTTCTGAAATATGATCACCATGTCTAAAAATAGACATAGTCTAAAAATAGACTTGCGCCAAAAATAGCATGCGGGCCCACTTAGTGAAGGAGACTCTTTTCACTAAGCTCATCATCTTGTTGAATCTCAACACGAGACATACTTTTTCAAAAAAAATTCCATCGGAGCAGTGATCAAAGCATACCCCTAAATGAAATTTCTTTAGTAACCTATGTGGTCGAGGATGGAGTGCAACGATTTTTCAGTAGTTGGAACTGCCAATTTGATGATAATCACGATCTTCGTTGGGTCAACCATCAATCCCTGCTGACATAGTACGTGTCCTAATATAATAAAAAACAGGACACAATATGAATTTTTTAATTTTTATCAAAATTTGGTGTTTCCTATAGGCATCAAACATCATGCGCAGATTCGATACATGGTTCTTTACGAATCCAAACATCGTCCAGTCATCAAAGTAGACTTCTAGGAACTTATGAATGACTTCTTTGAACACGGCTACAACAACGCGTGAAAATATGGCAAGGGCATTCTTTAATCAAAATGGCATGACATTGTACCGGAATGAGCCCCACTTTGTTTTGAAGGTTTTCTTACTGTGATATTCAGGTGCTATGCAAATCTGATGGTACCCCGAGAACCCATAAGTAAATGAATACACTTCCTGACCTCCCACATTATCTAAGATCTCCTTGGAGAATGGTGTGGGAAAAGGATCATGTACACAGGTGTCATTTAACTTGCGCAGATCGATGCAGATCCTTATTTCTCCTATAGTCTTATTTTCCTAGACCACCATGGGGCTTACCCAATCTGACTATTCTAATAGTTCAATGATACCTGTGGCCACCATTTTCTCGATTTTCTCCTTAACTTTTTTCTTGTATTTCGTTTTCAGGCGATAGGGTTGTTGTTTTACCAGCCACGCAACTGGATTCAATGTAATCCTCATGACTCCCATATCCCCTATGATCCCCTTGAGTTCAGAGAACTTGGTCGGGAATAGATCCTGATATTCAGTTAGTAGCTCTGCGACCTTTCATACCATGCCATCATCCCAATAATCCCCAATATTGGCCATCTTGGGCTCCTCTTCTGTGACAATATTGATTTCCTTCAGTTTCAGAGATTTGGTGACATCAATTACTTGTAGCAACGGTCCTGCAACAGAATGTTCCCCTTCTGACACTGCGATAGTGATATTCCAAGGATCCTCATCATATGCTTCTATTGAAAAATTCCTACAGTTTACAATGTCCTGTATCTGTGCATCCCAGGCTGGCACAGTACGTTCCTTCTTAGGGAGGGAATCATTGAAGACTAGAGTATCTACATCCTGTAGGGCTTCATCAAGTTGCTTAGTGCCTCTTGTCAGTCCAAACGTCATTATAAAGTCTTCAGCCATTGTACTCCAATGTCAGGTATGTTGATGTAGTTCCGCATCCAAATACCAGGTTGTAGGGATTGGTCCTAATGTGTGAATAAACCTATGGACCCATGCATTCCATGTGTCCTCATTCCATACTCCTAACCAGAGAGAAAAGTGCTTGTGTGAATCCCCTCGACCTAAGAAGAATTATTTTTGCGGTTTGGATGGTACGTTAAATCATAATATCATCATCTTTCGACATTCCCTGAGTCCCAAAAAGCTCCCTTATGAGTCTCCCACCAGCGCGGAGGGGTTGCATGCATGGCTAAGTCAAGGGCCCAAAATCTTCGTTCTTCAGGGACGTTTGCTTCAATTTCTTCAAGGAATTTTTCAACATTACTAGAGCCATCAAAGTAGGATAGTTCTCTTACCTCTGAGGAAATGCATTGGAAGCTTTTCGTGACCTTAAGACACCTTAGTGCAGATACGTCATGCAGCCGATTCTGCCAGTTTTCTATCTCTCTGTTTGAGTCAAATAAGCACTCGTTGTCTTTTTCCAAGCATAACATGCCATCAACCATGGGGTTGTTCCAGTTGTCGTCTTGGGCGGTCAGTTTGTATATGTGATCGATAGTGTACTGCTCGCCTTTTGCTGGATCCAACGAGACTATCACCCTTGTGCCTTCATTTTCAAATATCATGATTCTTCTTTATAAATTAATGATATTTCCAATGCCAATAGCCCAATCCAGGCCCAAGAGTGCAAGATAAGGGTCTGTGTCATCCAATATCTGAATTACCTCAAAATCAGCGTGAACTCTAACACCCACAATATATACCACCACATTTGTCAGTCTTCCAAATGGGATAATCTTCTGATGATTGGCCTTCTGTAGCTGAATAGTAAACCATTCCAGCTTAGGTTCTCCCATTCGTTGCCAGGTCTGCTTGGGTATGAAGTTTTCATCTGATCCAAAATAAAGGATAACTTGGTCCGTTTTGTAGTCTCCAATATGCGCGGTCATGCACATTTCCCGTCTCGTCCTTTTTTTTTGTATATATTGTTCAAAGTTTTAACCTCGGGCTATAAAGAAATATTTTTTTCGTAGCTATTTATTAACGCCTGGATATTTTCTACGACCTTCTGGTTGCGCAACAACTTCATACATGCATGGTGGAATGGTTTAACTACTTCTTCTGCTCTTGGAGCTATCGTATCTTTTGCAATGGGTGCTTCATCTTCGGTCATCCCCCTCTGGACTTATATGAATGTTTATTTATTCTTTTTTAGTTCTAAACATTTAGTTTTGTTCCCAGCCTTCTAAATTAATGATTCAGTCTCAAACTTTTCTTCAGCTCCCTTGGTGGCAATGCTGTTGCGCGTGATCACATTGATACATGGTCCATTGTCCTATGGTTCTGCATTAACTATTTGCACATTCGACATAGGTGTATGTTGTTTCTCTTGAAATTTTGCTATTAATACCAGGCATTCTTCAATGACGTGATCAAACTGCCGGCAATATCTGCAGGACTGGCGTGCCGGGTTTGGGAAATCTCGTGTGAAATGTCCCACGTCACCACAGTTGTAACAGATCAGATGTCCACGTCCTTGACCAAAACTCCCCCCTCTCCCCCCTCCCCTTCCTCTCACGGGAGATCCTCCCCATTAAGAAGGAGACAGTGGTGATGAGGGGTCCATATGCACCCTGTATAAATTACTCCTATCTACCATGAAGTCGAATGTTTCGTAGTTTCGCTTGTCATGACCCACAGACAAACAAAATCTGCACCACTGTTGTTTCAATTCTGGAACATAAGAACCCAACCATGGGTAGTGATCTGTATCATGTCTTCCTGATACTCGACAGTCAGCATAGGACTACTAGGGCCAGTCATTTCCCTAGGTCGTAGAGGGCTCAGTCCCCCAGCCTAAATATAATCTGAAAACAACAAGCATTGATCCTTAGTATGACCCGACACCCTACAACATATGCACTAGATATTCGGGTTGGCTTCCTTACCGCGATCCTTTCGGAAGCTCTGAATTTATAAGTACATTGCCTCTAGCTGGTTATCGATCTATAGGGCTGCAAACTACGTATCATCTCTTGGCGCAACTTCTAATTTCATGGCAATCTCCAGAGCCTCCTTTTGGGAGCCAATTTTTTGATGTCCCATGGGCCCACGCAAGTGTGTTAATAGCATAGCGATAAAATATTCTTTGTGTTGCTTATCTTCATAGAAAAATCCCCCATCGCTGATAACAATTTTCAATCATTGGTTAGCTTCCCAGACAGACTCTGTAGGTCCCTGCTTAAAGTCCTTTAGTTTGACTACACATTGAGAGTATGACTTAAGATTCTAGAATTGTTTCTTTAGGGCATTCTTAATATCTTGTATTGATGCATTAGTGTATTAACCAATATATCCCATAAACCAATCCAGGGCCCTTCCCTCGAAGGCTATGGATAGTTGTGCTCATTTGATAGCATCACTGTTAACGTTCTGCGCGAACCATACAGACTCTACTACGAACCATAATCAATAGATGTCCTCATCCCATACACCCTTAAAGGTAGGTAGCTTCATGTGCATGGCCATGTCGTCCTTTGGTGGTGGTGGAGGAGGTGTAGGATAATTCTTACCCTTATGTGGGTTCGATGCAGGTGTGGCTGGGGGGCTGGTTCCACCTTGCGTAGCCCCTCATTGGTTAAGATCAAGTGATTCCCTTAAGGGATTGTATACTGATATGTCTCCTTCTTGATTAACCCGATAGTATTTACTGCTTCATGTCATGCTCCCACTCCGGTCGGAAGTAATTCACTCGGCGTGGCCACACAAGACACCCTTTTCACTCAATAGCATATTAATCAATAGCGGCAGGGTTTTTAGGAACTTACCTCTAAATCCCTTGAAGATCTTTCACTCTGCTTCTGAATATGATACAAATTGATCAACATCAATTTTTGTCATGAATCCTCCCAATATACTGTCAACCCAGTGGTCTATATTTTTGGTAATATTATTATCATTCTTTTCCAATTGTTGGATCAACTTGGGGGTCCACTGTGTGACCTGATTATCTTTCCAGCAAGTCTGGAATTTCACTAACCGAGCCAGCCACTCTTGTAACTCGTGTGCAAAGGATACAAAGAATATTTTGTGCACGTCCGTAAAAATATACCTATTTTTTCACTCTTCCGCAGACAAATTTTCACTCCTATTCTCTTTTAGGGAAAATTCCAAAATCTGCTTTTCAAACCAGTCTTCTAACTCAGGTTTTAATGACTACCAATGACCCTGTGGCATTACCCAATACCTCTCTCAAAATTCTCTTGGTCCCGATAACATAACCATTTGTTGGCTTGCGGGGCCTTGACCCAGGTTCAGATGTATGTTTTTCCAACAAACCCCTATACCACTATCCCTTTCGGAAATGGCTTGCAGACACAGGTCAAGGTCTCACCCGAAGTAGTATGGGAGGGTGTTGGAACCAGGTTTCTGAACCGTGAGAGAGGGAAAGTTAATAGAAGTGGGTCCCTTTAGTTCTACATGCCTTCGCAGGAGAAGCCCTATCCCTAAACGATTAATCAGATGGGGATCGAATGCAACCCAGATACCAAAGAATAATTCACAGATAATAGAAAGATAAAAAATACGACCAAATTTGTGCATTCATCTCATTTAACAGTATCACATCCACATGCACAGTTTAATAGATCATCAATATTCAGCAATAGATCCCAAAAATCACATATATATGGAAATCGTAATACAAAACATTCAGGTATCAAACAGTCTTTCCATTCATTCGTATTCCAATTCACTTACATAATCTATCTATCAGCCCACACACACAGCTAGCGAGGTCCACACACAGCAGGACTCAGGGTCTCCGCGCACACAGCCAGCGGGAGCCCTTACCCAGACAACTAGCCATAGATCCGTAAGTTCGTATTCACCTTTTTGTTATTTTATTCTTACCTTAGACTCGATTTATCTTTCCATTTATAGCATGCTATCCTACGCTATCCTATGGTTCGCAAACCATGGTTTTCGGACCCTTGGTCTACCCTTGGACCCATTACAATTTATTGTGGGTTTTGACCTATCCCAAACCCCCTGTGCTAGACTAAATATTACAAAATATTACAAAAATGGACAAAATTATGATTAGGAAACCCTGTCCCAACAAACCATCAGAGACCTTTCCCACAATAAATACACAGATTCACTTATTGGTGGGATAGTTGTCCCATTATCCAATGGTCCTGTTTGGTTTTATTTTCATCCAAAATTCTCAGTATATGTGTATAATGAACATATAAAAGACATCCTTCAATTAAAAATCAAAACATATGGTTTTGATATGAAGAATAAAAGAACTAATATTTCTATTCATACTAGAGGATGTTTTAAACACACCAAAACCCTCTATCCTGATGTCCTTCATACACCAAGAAAAGAATCCAAGTCCAACACATTGTTCATAATAGATGCTCATAATCATAAAATTGAGCATCAAACTATAAATTGGGAAGATCTTAGATTTCATGAGAATCAGGTGGTAGAACTCCCTAACACACCCAAAATCCAGAGTATAACGACAACCAGATTCAAGAAAATCCCTCATCAGTTGTGATATCTTTTCCAAGAAGGTATACCATTGATCATAGAAGGCTTTGTTATGTTGATTCTTTATAGAAATACTTTGGCCATAAGTCTTCAGAGTTTTGCGTCAATCTTGTTGATATTCGACCTTCATCATCATCATCGTCTGTAAATATTCCTCTATCATGTATTCATGCAGATTTATTTGAGTTAGCTCAGTTACTTCATTTTCCTTCTTTAGAAGTCAAATTCCCAACTTGTAACCACCTGGCCTGTTTAGAAGCTCTTGCAAATCTGGTTACCCACCAAAACCACAATGTCTGCTTGTGATGGTAGCAAGCTTGAAACCACTTCTAATTTTCCTCCTTATAAAGGGATTCTACTAGGGGAAGAAGGAAGCTCAACAAAATCTATTCCCCTTGTTCTTAAGGATGATTATTCTTTTGGAATTGAAGGCAGAATACAAAAAGTAAGTGAACAAATAAATTGGACAAACACTTCTTTAAAGGGGTTATAAATGAATGTTGCAAAACCCACGAACAAAAGGAATGTTTCAACTCTTTGGAAGTAGCTGTAAAAAGTGTGAATCAAAGTCTGAATGATGTCAATTTTTCTGTCTCTGCCTTAAAAGGATTTGTGAGAGAGTCTGTTGAAGGAATAACAGACAAGGTGAGGTTTGAATCACTAACATCACAGAATCTCATACAAGAACTTTCAGAAAAATTTGACAATGAGCAGCATCCAAGTAGACATGGACACTGAATACTCTGATGAAAAAATCAATGCATACCTCAAAGAATGTGATTGTGCAGATTCTGAAGACTGTCATTATAGTCCTTCTGAAGACTTCTGTGACTCAGAAAGTGAAGAACCAGGTCCAAGAAATATGCCCTAGAAGGAAAAGGTGTGTATGGATCATACAGTTGATAACAAGGAAGCAAAAGTATTAAACAACATCAAAATTCTCGAAGAAGGGGAAATGAAAGGAAAACTCCTCGAAGTCTTTCTGTAGACTTTGCACAAAAACCAGGGAAGTACCTCTAAATATTATTCATCTAAAGCTTTGTTTGTAGATGCCTCCTATGAGAAAAATAAAAAATCATTCAAAAGAGATAAACATTCTGCAAAACCTAGGTCTATGACCCTAGGGGAAGTTAGTCAAGAAACTCGCAATCTAAAGAAATAAGTGGTAGAGCTAAATAAAAATGTATCAACTTTAGAAAAATATAAAACAACATAGGATTCATAGCCTCTCAGAAATCCTAATGTTGAGATTTATGAAAAGGAACATACATATTTTTTAAACTTTGGAAGCATGAAAATAATGACCATTCAATACCAACAACACCATGTGTTGTTAGATATCGACATTGAAGGTAAAATATTTTCCCTCAGAACATTGATAGACTCAAGAGTTGATATTAATGTTCTGAACAAAAATTTAATTCCAGCAAAATATTGGGCAATAGCACATAGAGAAGTTATAGGGTTAGGAACCCAAAATTTCAAATATGAGGTTCCTAAGGCCACAGTTTTCTTTGAAAAACACTGTAATAGCCTGAAACTTGAAGTTGGCAGTATTCATGTTGACTGTATATTGGGAAATGTCTTTCTTGCTATTGTAGAACCACATGGTTCAACCATATTGTCTAATGGGTTAGTTGGTTACTTTATTTATGTTCCTGATCAGAGAGGATATTTTTAGACTATCACTCTTCCTTATATCTCCACACCGAGGTATTCTACTATGTTCCAGGCCACGCAAGAATTAAATCTGAAACATAGGAAGATAGACTCAACTGAAACACTTTAAATATTCTCTGAGGATTGAAGAGAAAATTCAATCTCTAAAGTTCATGCAGAAAGCTGCATAATTAAAGAAGCAACTAGAAGAACAATGTTGTGCAGAAGATCATAATTCCTTTTGGCATAGGAAGCAATACGAAGTACAATTTCCTTACAAAGAAGATTAAAATGCAAGTCGTGCAAGAGTAGAGCAATTTCTATGAATAATGAGTACAAAAAACTATGCCAGAAAGAGATTTCTAGCCTTCTGCACCAAAAAATCATTAGAGAATCCAACAGTCCCTGTAACTGTTATGGATTCTATGTCAATAAACATTTCAAACAAATTAGGGGAATTCCTAGACTAGTCATCAACTACAGACCCCTAAATACAGTTTTAGTAGATGACACCTACCCAATTCCACACAAGGGTAGTCTAATAAGCATAATAGAAAGCGCCAAAATATTCTCTAAGTTGGACATGAAATCTGGATTTTTCCAGGTTGCTATTAAAGAAGAAGAAAGGTTCAAAACAAAATTTAGTGTCCCTTTGGGACATTACAAGTGGAATTCCATGCCATTTGGATTTAAGCATGCTCCTTCAAAATTTCAGAAGGTAATGGATGAAGTCTTCAAACCATATTTTGATTGGCTGATCGTATACATTGATGATGTCCTAATATTTTCAAAAAGTGTTGAAGAACAATTTAAACATGTTCAGATATTTCTACAAGTTGTGAAAAATAATGGCTTGCTTTTGAGCAAAAAGAGGTTAGAACTGTTCAAAACAAAAACAAAAAAATCTAGGCCAGACCATTGAAAATGGAAAAATCACTTTACAAAAACATGCCTTGGAATTTGCAGATAATTTCCCTGATAAAATTATTGACAAAACCCAATTACAAATATTGTTGGGATGCCTAAATTATGTCAGTAATTTCTATAAAGGCTGTGCAAATGAAAGAATTTTGCCGAATCAAAGACTGCAAAAAGAGCCAAATCCATAGACAGAGGCACATACTACAAGAGTCAGAAGAATAAAATCCGAGGTAAAAACATTACCTATCCTTTACTTAGCAGATGAAGGATTGTTCAAAATTGTTGAAACTGACGCCAGTGATTTAGGATGGGGTGGAATACTAAAACAACAAAAAGGTGGAAATGAAAAAGTAGTCCAATTTTCCTCAGGGACATGGAATCCTTCTGAAAGGAATTATTCTACACTAGAAAAAGAGGTAAAGGCTGACTGGAAATGTATAGATAATTTTGATATACATCTTGTACATAAAAAAATATTGTTGAGAACATACATTTTTGCAATCAAGAAGGTCTTGACAAAAGATATCAAGAAGCCTGGGGAATATAAGTTTTATAGATGGCAAGCACTCTTTTCAATATTTGACTTCTAGGTAGAACACATAGAAGGATCTAAGAAATTCCTACCTGATTTATTAAGTAGAGAAAACCTAGTGCAAACAGAAAACTTGATGGTCATTGTTATAGAATGGGATCATAATGCACAAAGTGAAGCATATAGAAATATTCCTGATAATACTGGTTGGTTTAATTATATCAGACAATGGAAGCCCACTTGGATACTAAGGAACACTAAATTCCTTGATGCAAATTTGCAACCACATACAAATATCCTGCATTTGGTACCGGAAAGAAAAGTATATCCTAAGTCCAACCAATGGATACATGATATGGTCAACAAACATTCCATATTATCTGCCCACTAAGCTGAAAAATCATTAGTTGAAAGTTTTCATGATCTACATATGGTCTGGAAGGAAGGAAGCTCAAGAACTAATACTTTTCATAAGTATTATGTCATCAATAGGTTAAGAGACCCTCATTTCAGTGAAAGACTAATGTGGCCACACCACAATCCTAACCTTATCTTTCCTGACACTGTATATAATTTTGCAGGTTAGAATAAATTATGGTTGGATGTATTATGTAGAGAAAAAAATGATGAAACCCACTATACATTAATCAAATTTGGACCAAATTTCATCTCCCAAATTCTTCACCAACCCAGTGGCTCCAAGAATGGTGGTCATGGTTCGGATTGAATAAAACCACTATGGACCCAGGATAGTTCACATTTTATTTTCAAATAGAATGTATAACACACCCATATTGTTTTGAAACTCTTTGTTTGGTTAGTAAAGATCTTGAGAAATATTCTAAAGATAAAATCCTTCATCATTACATGAAGTAGCATCATCAATGGGCTATTATGACAAAAATCAAACATCAAATTGTATTAGGAAAGCCCATGATCATAATAAGAATCTATATTACAACACGGGATACAACAAGAAAATTCACTCTTCGGTTTTTGGGAACAACCCTTTTGGGAAAAACCCAAAATAGTCTGGCAACAAGACGGCTGCACCTCAGAGATCATGATTAATTCTAGTCACCTGTCAATGAGTGTGACCGTTTTCCATGGGATTTTCGATAAAATATCCACTATGTAAATATGGATTCTAATAAATCCTTTTTTAAAATCGTTTTTTGTGGGATTTCTGACAAAATATCCACTATGTAGCTTTTCCATAAGTTTTACTTTTTGGAAGAATCTTGTGACTGAGAGCACTTATCCGACTTTTGGTGTGATTTGATCCACATCTCAAGATCATGCCAAATATTAGTACGATAAATTTTTTTGGCCAGATTGTCTAGGGCTGGTATCCTTTCATTCCTATATAAGAAGAGGAGTAGAGCTAATTTAGGACATCGACATTTTGGAGAGAGTCTGGAGTTTTTAGATTCTGAGATTGTCTTCTTTCTCTGCATCTGTGAACATCAATTCGATCTTCTTTCATCATGAAGAATTTCTCAAGTTTAAGTCAGAAGTTTCGAAACCTGTGCATCAGGACCTAAAAACCTGGTGAGAACCCAAAGTGGTTGAACTTCCATAGGATTTGAGTATGTATGTTGAGTTTTAACTTATACAAGTTCTAAAGGCAGAGTCTGTAAAGGGCCAGGTAGCCTTTGGATCTCATCCTTTTCTCAAAGGTGACATATCCAGTAAATTCCCCTACATTCAATCTATAGAAAAGATCTAAATAGAAGTTCATCATTGTAATATCCATTTCTAAAAAGTAATAATGAAGAGAATTTTTCCATACATTTTCGCATGAGCTATTCAATGTCTACTATGTGTATTTAAATATTCTGTGAGAGGAGAGGTTCATCGAGAGTCGAGGGACGTTAGCTTGTTAAGGCATGATGCCGCGGAAGAGCATTTTGCGAGAAGACCTAGAGGTTCATGTACAGGTTCGTGTATCACAACAGAAGACTCAAAAATCTTGACATAGAACATTAAGCTTCATTTATTCGTCGAAGGAATCCCCTGCAGCAAATTGTGGCCCTCTGCATCTGCAAAATGATACCACAATTTGCTACAGGGGCTTCGTCTGATGTAGAAATGAAGCTTGTTGTGCTACTTCAAGATTTTTGAGTCTTCTGTCATGATACACGAGCCCGTACAATAACCTCTAAGTCTTCTCGAAAAACGCTCTTCTGCGACCTCTTGCCTTAACGAGTTGACGTCCCTCGAGTCTCAGCAAACCTCTCCTCTCATGGAATATTTAAAAAATCATAGTAGACATTGAAGATTTTTACTACTCATGTGGAAAGATATGGAAAACTTCTCTTCTTTATTATTCTTCATAAATGGATATTACAATGATGAAATTCTATTTAGATCTGTTCCAGAGATTGATTATAGGGGCATTCACTGGATATGTCACCTTTGAGAAAAGGATGAGATCTAGAGGCTACTTGGCCCTTTACAGACTCTGCCTTTAGAACTTGTAGAAGTTAACACTCAACAGACAGGCACAAATCCTATGGAAGTTTAGCCACTTTAGGTTCTCACCAAGGTTTTTAGGCCTTCATGTGCAAGCTTCCAAACTTCTAACTTAAACTTGAGAAATTATTTGTGATGCAAGAAAATCAAACTGATGTTCACAGACGCAGAGCAGGAAGATAATCTCAGAATCTAAGAACTCTAGACTCTCTCCAAAAGTTTGATGTCTCAAATGAGCTCTACTCCTCTTCTTATATAGGAATGAAAGAAGATTAGCCCTAGACAATCTGGCTGACAAAATTTATCGTACTAATATTCGACATGATCTTGAGATGTGGATCAAATCACACCAAAATTTGGAGAAGTGCTCCGAGTCTCAAGATTCGTCCGAAAATCAAAACTTACAAAAAAGATACACAATGGAGATTTTGTCAGAAATCCCACAGAAAATGATTTTACAAAAGGATTTCTTAGAATCCATATTTACATAGTGGAGATTTTATCAAAAATCCCACAGAAAACGGTCACACTCATTGTCAGGTGACGACTTAATCATGATCTCTGAGGTGTAGTCTTATTGTTTCGAGACTATTTTGGGCTGTTCCCAAAAGGCATGTTCCTAGAAACTGAAGAGTGAATTTTCTTGTTGTATCCCATGCTTTAGTATAGATTCTTCTTACGATCATGGGCTTTCCTAATACAATCTGATATATGATTTTTTTGATAATATCCCATTGATGATGGTGCTCCATGTATGACCAAGGATTTTATCTTCAAGATATTTCTCAAGGTCTTTAATAACCAAACACAGAGTTTCAAAACAATCTAGGTGTGTTATACATTCTGTTTGAAAACCAAATGTGGACTGTCCTGGGTCCATAGCATTTTTATTCAATCTGAACCATGACCACCATTCTTGGAGCCACTCGGGTTGGTGAAGAAGTTTGGAGATGAAATTTGGTCAAAATTTGATTAATGTATAGTGGGTTTCATCATTTTTATCTTTGTATAATACATCCCACCATAATTTCTTATAACCTGAAAAATTATATACAGTTTCAGGAAAGATTAGGTTAGGATTGTGGGGTGGCGACATTAGTCTTTCACTGAAATGAGGGTCTCTTGTCCTATTGATGACATAATACTTATGAAAATTTTTAGTTCTTGAGCTTCCTTCGATACAGACCATATGTAGATCATGAAAACTTTCAACTAATGCTTCTTCAGCTTGGTGGGCAAACAATATGGAATGCTTGTAGACCATATCATGTATCCGTCGTCTGGACTTAAGATATACTTTTCTTTTTGGTATGAAATGCAGGATATCTGTATGTGGTTGTAAATTTGCATCAAGGACTTTGGTGTTCCTTAATTTCCAAGTGGGCTTCCACCGTATGATATAATCAAACCAGCCAGTATTATCATGAATATTTCTATATACTTCACTTTGTGCATTAGGATCCCATTCTGTAAAAATGACCATCAGGTTTTGTGTTTTCACTAGGTTTTCTCTACTTAGGAAATAAATTAGGTTGTTCTTCAATCCTTTGATGTGTTCTACCTAGAAGTCAAAGCTTGAAAAGAGTGTTTTCCATCTAGAAAACTTAGATTCCCGAGGCTTCTTGATATCTCTTCTCAAGACCTTCTTGAGTGCAGAAGCATCTGTTCTCAACAAGAATTTTTTATGTACAAGATTTATATCAAACTTATCTATACAGTTTCAGGCAGCCTTTACCTCTTTTTCTATTCTAGAATAATTCCTTTCAGAAGGATTCCATGTCCCTGAGGAAATTTGGACTACTTGTTCATTTCCATATTTTTGTTGTTTTAGTATTCCACCCCATCCTAGATCACTTGTGTCAGTTTCAAAAATTTTAAACAATTCTTCATATGCTAAGTAAAGGATAGGTAATGTTTTTACGTTAGCTTTTATTGTTCTGAATGCTATAGTATGTGCCTCTATCCATGGCTTTGGCTCTTTTTGCAGTCTTTCATTCAACAAAATTTTGTCATTTGCACAACCTTTATAGAAATTACTGACATAATTTAGGCATCCCAAGAATCTTTGTAATTGGGTTTTGTCAATAATTTTATTGGGGAAATTATCAACAAATTCCAAGGCATATTTTTCTAAAGTGATTTGTCCATTTTCAATGGTGTGGCCTAGAAATTTTATTTTTGTTTTGAAGAGTTATAACTTATTTTTGTTACAAACCAAGCCATTATTTTTCGCAACTTGTAGAAATATCTAAACATTTTTAAAGTGTTCTTCAACACTTTTTGAAAATATTAGGACATCATCAATGTATACGATCAGCCAATCAAAATATGGTTTCAATACTTCATCCATTACCTTCTGAAATTTTGAAGGAGCATGCTTCAATATGAATGGCATGAAATTCCACTCGTAATGTCTTGAAGGGACACTAAATGATGTTTTTAACCTGTCTTCCTCTTTAATAGTAACCCGCCACAATCCAAATTTCATGTCAAACTTGAGAATATTTTGGCGCTTACTATTCTGCTTATTAGAATACCCTTGTGTGGAATTGTATAGGTTTCATCTGCTAAAACTATATTTGGGGGTCTGTAGTTGATGACCAGTCTAGGAATTCCCCTAATTTGTTCAAAATGTTTATTGACATAGAATTCATAACAGTTCTAGGGACTACTGGATTCTCTAATGAGTTTTCGTTGTAGAAGGCTAGAAATCTCTTTCTAGCATAATTTTATGCACTCATTATTCATAGGAATTGCTCTACTATTTAATATCTTGCATTCGTAATCTTCTTTGTAGGGAAATTCTACTTTGTATTTCTTCCTATGCCAAAAGGAATTAGGATCATCTACACAAAATTGTTCTTCTAGTTTCTTTTTTAATTCTGCAACTTTCTATATAATCTTGGGAGATTGAATTTTCTCTTCAATCCTCAGAGAAGACTTAAAGTGTTTCAGTTTTTCTATCTTTCTCTGTTTCATATTTACTTATTTCATGTTCTAGAACATAGTAGAATACCTGGGTGTGGAGATATAAGGAAGAGTGATAGTCTAAAAATATCCTCTCTCATCAAGAATAGAAATAAAGTAACTAGCTGACCAATCAGACAATCTCGCTGAACCATGTGGTTCTACAATAGCAAGAAAGAAATTTCCCAATATACAGTCAATAGGAATACTGCCAACTACAAATTCCAGGCTTATACAGTGTTTTCCAAAGAAAAATGTGGCCTTAGGAACCTCATATTTGAAATTTTGGGTTCCTAACCGTATAACTTCTCTATGTGTTGCTGTCTAATATTTTGCTGGAATTAAATTTTTGTTCAGAACATTAATGTATGCTCCTGAGTCTATCAATGTTTCAAGGGAAAATATTTGACCTTCAATGTTGATATCTAATAGCACATGGTGTTGTTGGTATTGAATGCTCATTATTTTCATGCTTCCAAAGTTTAAAAAATCTGTATGTTCCTTTTCATAGATCTGAACATTAGGATTTCTGAGAGGCTCTGAATCCTGTGTTGTTTTAGATTTTTCTAAATTTGAGACCTTTTTCTTTAGCTCTACCACTTCTTTCTTTAGATTGTGAATTTCTTGACTAACTTCCCCAAGGGTCATAGACATACGTTTTGCAGACTGTCGATCTCTTTGGAATGATTTTGAATTTTTCTCGTAGGAAGCATCTACAAACAAAGATTGATATGAAGAATATTTATAGGTACTTCCATGGTTTTTGTGCAGAGTCTGCAGAAAGAATTCGAGGATTGTTTATTTCATTTCCCCTTCTTCGAGCATTTTGACATTGTTTAATAGTTTTGCTTCCTCGTTATCAAATGTATGATCCATACACAACTTTTCCTTCTCGGGCATATTTCTTGGAACTGGTTCTTCACTTTCTGAGTCAAAGAAGTCTTCAGAAAGACTATAATGACTGTCTTCAGAATCTATGCAATCACATTCTCTGATGTATGCATTTATTTGTTCATCAGAGTATTCAGTGTCTGTTTCTATTTGGATGCTGCTCGTTGTTGATGATGAGCTGCAACAATTTTGTTTCATCAGATGTACTTCTTCTTTGAAAGTGATATTGGGACAATTTTTGTCTTATGATAGCTTGAACCACACCTTTTACACTGGAATGTGACCATTTTCTTTCCCTTTCTTTTAGAAAATTATTGATACTTTTTGCCTTTGTTGGCCCTGATTCATTTTCCTGTGGACATTTATTTGCACTATGTCCTTTTTGTCCACAAAGCCAACAAGTAAGTGTGTTGTTCTTCTGGGATTTTAAATGTATATCCCTGGTCTCATAATAGTGTGATCTTGGCACAATTCTATAGTATCTCTTCTGAGAATACTTCTTAGTTCTCTTGGGGCATTCTCAGTAAGCTATTTTTTGGGTTTTCTTTTGATGTTTTCTAGTCTTTCTCTTCTGTACAACAAGATCATCAATGGACAACCCCTATTTATTGCAAATTGATTTACTCTCAGGAAGTCTTGACAGTTTTTGTAATGAATTTTTTACCTTTAATCATGTACACAGACCAATTAATGCTTTTTTTATGTTACAATAAATTTCTCCTCGTGTATAATTTTCAAAATATTGGGAGAATATCTCCTGGTGCTAGATATATTCCACCAACTTGGAAGGGAGTGCTGCCAAATATCCTTGTTTCCACAAAGAATTTTGGCTTTCTTTGACTTCATATATTCTTTGTGTCATGTCTCTGTGGAAATATTCATACTGAGACATATTTTTACATTTAAGGTTCATAAGAAACAATTCATGCTTATTTTCCATTTCTATTGTTGGCCCACACCAATGTTCAAGAATGCAAAATGTTAGTGCTCCAATCATATTGTTTTGGGGTGTGCCATCTTGATTATGGAATACATCTCCTGCTTCATCTTTAACCACCTTCTCCTCCATTTTTTGTATAAGAGATGGCAAGGATTCTACCTCCCACCATCTTTGCAATGTTCCCGTAAAGCACCGAATAAGTGTTTTACAAGATTCAACTTTTGAATTTCCCTTCATACACATGAGTTTGTACTCTGTGTACATTTGGTCTACCATCTATCTGATTTTTCCTACACTCAACCCATCAATATTCCATTCCTTATATGCTCCTAAATGGAAAGTACGAGTTTTAGGAATCTTTCCTTTGCCACTAAGATCTAGTGCTGGGTATCTAGTGAACTGGCTAGACAAGGATTCATAAATAGGAAACAGATGATGTCTTGAGGTTTCAAGAATTTCTTCAGATGTATCTTCTGGGAAAAGTAGAGAAATTTCTCCAGTAGGCTGAGGCTTTTTGATATTCTTCTGTTCTTTTGGGAATAAGAATGAAAATTTTCCTATTGGTGCCTTTGGATGTTTGATGGGTATTTGGTGGGTAAACAACACTGATTTTGAAATTTCTTTATCTTTGGGAGGAATAGATAATTTGTCAAATTTTTCCGAAAGTTCTTGTATGAGATTTTGTGATGTTAGTGATTCAAACCTCACCCTGTCTATTATTCCTTCAGCGAACTCTCTCATAAATCCTTTTAAGATAGAGACAGAGAAATTGACATCATTACAACTTTGATTCACACTTTTTACAGCTACTTCCAAAGAGTTGAAATGTTCCTTTTGTTCGCAGGTTTTTGCAACATTCATTTCAAACCCTTTTAAAGCAGTGTTTGTCCAATTTATTTGTTCACTTACTTTTTGTATTCTGCCATCAATGACAAGAGTAGAATCATCCTTAAGAACAAGGGTAGTAGCTTTTGATGAGATTCCTGATTCCCCTAGCAGGATCTCTTTATAAGGAGGAAGTAGAATTGGTTTCAAGCTTGCTACCATCACAAGCTGTCTGCGAATGTTTTTGTGTAGATGAGATTTCTGCATCTGCCATATATATAATAGGTGGATGTTTTAGCTTTCTCCAGACATAAAATGCGATCCAAGAATTTGTTATTTCCATGTAGTCTTTCCATTCCAAGGAAAGTGCAATTTTTTGTTCTGTAGTAGTGCTGGAATTGAATTCTCTAGCCTCAGAATGAGTATATAGATCCCAATTTAGCATATTTTTCATCCATTGAGTGTCAATTTTTTGCTTAGGACACCCTTCCATTATATCAAAAAATTTATACATCTCTTGGTTTGAAGGCTTTTTACAATCTGGAGGAGTAGGATTTTCAAATATGGAATTTGGAATCAGACTTTCAAGTTGCTCTAGATATCCCAACCCATATCTAGGCATACCATGTGGATGCATTTTACTGAACATTTTAGTAAGACATGGATCTTCATTTTCCAAAGAGGGCAGCTCATGGATGACCATCTGTGTCATGAGGGAATGGCATATCTGTACATTTTGGATTTGGACAAGTATTTACTATAGTGGATGGGGGAGCTTCTCCTGTTTGGACATTGTGATTTTGGTGGGTAACTGATCCAGGTGGATATTGGTGGTCACCCGCCTATTCCACTTGGGGCTCCACCATTGTCTATTTCAGTTTCTCAGTTTCGGCACAGTTTACTATTTTTAGCAGTTTTTCGGGTCCTAAACTTCCGGAGCCGTTTCGAGGCCCTAAACGACGTTTTTTGGGAAAACGGAGGGCAACATGGGTCCATGGACCGATGTTGCCCGTTCCAAATTTGTAGTCCTCGGATAGATCTTTCTAACGAGGTATGGTACGCGTCAAACGGAAATCGTATGCCAAAGTTACGCCCCTGGGAAGTTGAAACACCAATTTACCCAAACGGGGCCCATAGTTTTGGCGCTTCATCTCCTAGGGTTAGGGTTTTGGCTGTTTAGGATTTCCCATTGTTTCTAAATGATAAATGGGCCCTCGAGCCTCATTGTAACACAGTTCAGAGGCCTGTAGCCGCCACATCTCTTCTCAGAGATAGCTACCAGCGCCCTAGCTAGTTTTATTTCCATTTTTCTTGAAATAAACTAGCTAGGGCGTATGTATCTCTGAGGAAGGAGATAAAGTGTAACCATAGGCCTCTGAACATTGTTACAATGAGGCTCACGGCAGACACGGTAGAAACAATGGAGTACCTAAACAATAAACCTATAAACCAACCCTAGGAAGATGGCGCCCTTATGGAAATACAGGCAGTGTTTCAACGTATAACAACATCAGTCTTCATCTGACAGTGCCATCTGGATAAGTCCAGAGGAACTATAAATTTTGGGCAGAAGGCTTGTCGGGGATTTGACCCCGTATTTCCTCATTTGCCCCAAGCTTGTTTGGGGGCCTCAAAACGGCTCGGAGTTTAGGACAGAAAAAAACAAAAATAAGCGTGCAGCAAACTAATTAGGCCTTCAAGGCAAGCAGATGACTCTAATATCTGTGGAATCCATTGATACAAAACTTCTAAATGGACCCAGTGTTTACAAGCTAGGAAGTTGACTTATAAAGAAGGAAAATGAAGTAACTGAGCTAAATCAAATAAATCTGCATGAATACATGATGGAGTAATATTTACAAATGATGACGATGATGATGAAGGTCGACTATTAGCAAGATCGATGAAGAACTCTGAAGACTTATGGCCAAAGTATTTCTGTAAAGAATCAGCATCACAAAGCCTTCTATGATCAATGGTAGACCTTCTTGGAAAAGATATCACAACTGCTAAGGGATTTTCTTGAATCTGAGCTATGGTTATACTCTGGACTTTGGGTGTGTTAGGGAGATCTACCACCCAATTCTTAGGAAAACTAAGATCTTCCCATTTTATAGTTTTATGCTCAATTTTTTTATTATGAGCATCTGTTATGACCAGTGTGCTAGACTTGGATTCTTTTCTTGGTGTATGAAGGACAACAGGATAGAAGGTTTTGGTGTGTCTAAAAAATCCTCTAGTATGAACAAAAATATTAGTTCTTTTTTTCTTCATATCAAAACCAAATGTTTTGATTTGTAACTGTTGGATGTCTTTTATATGTTCATCATATATATATACTGAGAATTTTGGATGAAAATCAAACTATACAGGACCATTAGATAATGGGGCAACTATCCCACTATTAAGTTAATCTGTGTATTTATTGGGGGAAAGGTCTCTAATGGTTGCTAAAAAATATGTGTATAAACCTCTGTGGGTTAAATAATTTATCCCCACCCTTATACAACCAAGATGAAAATAAGATGTGCCATGTCTTTTGGCTTCTTCTTGTAGCTTTTTGGGATTTAAAAGAGATATGGTCTGGATAGACTTAGCATTTCCTTAGATTTGGCTGACACATTCCTTTACTGTGACTCTGGTTATAGATTTTAAATGAAAAACAGATAAATCAGAATATACACTAGTAGGACATATGGAAGGCAGAGCCCAATGGGCTATAGGCTGACTTCGACTATTTCTAGATCTGCAGAATATATTTCAGAAGTAGAAACTGAATGAAATAAATTTACGGTATTAGAATTTTCTTATGTGTGCTCTTTTTGATGCAATTATCTGAAAGATATATATCTTCTTTCTAGTTCCATTTCTATATTATAATTTTATATAAAATACCCTATTGAACAAAAAATTATTTCCTCTGATACCGCAATTTGTTGCAGGTGCTTCCTCTGACGAAAGAATTAAGCATTCTGTGCTACTTCAAGCTTTTTGAGTCTTCTATCGTGATACATGAACCCGTACACGAACCTCTTAGTCTTCTCACAAAACACTCTTCCGTGGCCTCCTGCCTTAATGAGCTGACATCCCTCAACTATCATTGAACCTTCGGCGAACCTCTCCTCTCACAGAATATTTAAAAACTCATAGTAGACATTGAAGATTTTTACTACTCATGTAGAAAGATATGGAAAACTTCTCGTCTTTATTATTTTTCAGAAATGGATATTACAATGATGAAATTATATTTAGATCTGTTCTAGAGATTTACTGTAGGGGAATTTACTGGTTATGTCACCTTTGAGAAAAGGATGAGATCCAAAGGCTACCTGGCCATTTACAGACTCTACCTTTAGAACTTGTAGAAGTTAACACTCAAAAGACAAAACTCAAATCCTATGGAAGTTCAGCCACTTTAGGTTCTCACCAAGGTTTTTAGGCCTTGATGCGTTGGGTTCCAAACTTCTGAAATAAACTTGAGAAATTATTCATGATGCAAGCAGATTGAACTGATGTTCGCAAATGCAGAGTAGGAAGATAACATCAGACCCTAAAAACTATAGACTCTCTCCAAAATGTCGATGTCCCAAATGAGCTCTACTCCTCTTCTTATCTTCGGGATATTGCTCAAGATCTTTAATAACCAAACACATAGTTTCAAAAAAATCTGGGTGTGTTACACATTCTGCTTGAAAATCAAATGTGAACTATCCTAGGTCTATAATGGTTTTATTCAATTCGAACCATGACCACCATTCTTGGAGCCACTCAGGTTGGTGAAGATGTTGGGAGATGAAAGTAGGTAAAAATTTGATTAATGTATAGTGGGTTTCATAATTTTTCTCTCTGCATAATACATCCTACCATAATTGCTAGTAACATGAAAAATATATACAATGTCGGGAAAGATAAGGTTAGGATTGTGGTGTGGACACATTATTCATTCATTGAAATGAGGGTCTCTTGTCCTCTTGATGACATAATACTTATGAAAAGTATTAGTTCTTGAGCTTGCTTCTTTCCAGACCATATGTAGATCATGAAAACTTTCAACTAATGCTTCTTCAGCTTGGTGGACAGACAATATGGAATGTTTGTAGACCATATCATATATCCATAGGCAAAACTTAGGATATACTTTTCTTTCTGGTACCAAATGCTGGATATCTATATGTCATTGCAAATTTGCATCAAGGACTTTGGTGTTCCTTAATTTCCAAGAGGGCTTCCAATGTCTAATGTAATCAAACCAACAAGTATTATCAGGGATATTTCTATATGCTTCACTTTGTGCTTTAGGATCCCATTCTATAATAATGACCTTCAGGTTTTCTGTTTGCACTAGGTTTTCTCTACTTTACAAATAAGGTAGGAAATTGTTCGATCCTTTGATGTGTTCTACCTGGAATTCAAAGTTTGAAAAGAGTGTTTACCATCTAGAAAACTTAGATTCCCCAGGCTTCTTGATATATTTTGTCAAGACCTTCTTAACTGAAGAAGCTTTTGTTCTCAACAAGAATTTTTTACATAAAATATGTATATCAAACTTATCTATACAGTTCCAGGCAGCCTTTACCTCTTTTTTCTATTGTAGAATAATTTATTTCAGAAGGATTCCATGTGCCTGATGCAAATTGTACTACTTGTTCATTTCCATTTTTTTTGTTTTAGTATTCCACCTCATCCTAGATCACTGGCGTCAGTTTCAACAATTTTGAACAATTCTTCATCTGCTAAGTAAAGGATAGGTAATGTTTTTACCTTGGCTTTTATTCTTCTGACTGTTGTATTATGTGCCTCTATCGATGGCTTTGGATCTTTTTGTAGTCTTTGATTCAACAGAATTCTGTCATTCACAAAACCTTTATAGAAATTACCGACATAATTTAGGCATCCCAACAATCTTTGTAATTGGGTTTTGTCAATAATTTTATCAGGGAATTTATCAGAAAATTCCAATATTTGTTTTTGTAAAGTGAGTTGTCCATTTTCAATGGTGTGGCCTAGAATTTTTTGTTTTTTTTGTTTTGAACAGTTCTAAATTATTTTTTCTCAAAACCAAGTCATTATTTTTCACAACTTGTAGAAATCTCTGAACAAGTTTAAAGTGTTCTTCAACACTTTTTGAAAATATTAGGACATCATCAATGTATACGATCAACCAATCAAAATATGGTTTGAAGACTTCATCCACTACCTTCTGAAATTTTGAAGGAGCGTGCTTCAATCCAAATGGCATTAAATTCCACTCGTAATGTCCTAAAGGGACACTAAATGCTATTTTGAACTTGTCTTCTTCTTTAATAGAAACCTGCCAAAATCCAGATTTCATGTCAAACTTAGAGAATATTTTGGTGCCTGCTATTCTGCTTATTAGACTACCCTTGTGTGAAATTGGGTAGGTGTCATATGCTAAAACTGTATTTAGGGGTATATAGTTGATGACTAGTCTATGAATTCCCCTAATTTGTGCAGAATGTTTATTGACATAGAATCCATAACAGTTCCAAGGATTGTTGGATTCTCTGATGAGTTTTCGCTACAGAAGGCTCGAAATCTCTATCTGGAATAGTTTTTTGTACTCATTATTCATAGGAATTTCTCTACTCTTGCACATATTTCCTTTGTAATATTCTTTGTTGGGAAATTCTACTTTGTATTGCTTCCTATGCCAAAAGGAATTAGGATCTTCTGCACAACATTGTTCTTCTAGTAGCTTTTTTAATTCTGAAACTTTCTGCATAATGTTGGGAGATTGAATTTGCTCTTCAATCCTCAGAGAAGATTTAAAGTGTTTTAGTTATTCTATATTTCTCTGTTTCATATTTACATCTTGCATGTCCTCGACCATATTAGAATACCTGGGTGTGGATATATAAGGAAGAGTGATAGTATGAAAATATCCTCTCTCATCAGGAACAAAAATAAAGTAACCAGCTGGCCCATCAGAAAATTTGGCTGAACCATGTGGTTCTATAGCAGCAACAAAGACATTTCCCAATATACAATCTACAGGAATATTGCCAACTGCAAATTTTAGGTTGATACAGTGTTTTTCAAATCAAATTTTGGCCTTAGGAATCTCATATTCGACATTTTGGGTTCCTAACCCTATAACTTCTTTATGTGCTGCTGTCCAATATTTTGTTGGAATTAAATTTTTGTTCAGAACACTAATATCTACTCCTGAGTCTATCAATTTTCTAAGGGAAAATATTTGACCTTCAATGTTGATGTCTAACATCACATGGTGTTGTTGGTATTGAATGATCATTATTTTCATGCTTCCAAAGTTTAAAAAATATGTATGTTCCTTTTCATAGATCTCAACATTAGGATTTCTGAGAGGCTCTGAATCTTGTGTTGATTTATCTTTTTGTAAAGTTGAGGCCTTTTTCTTTAGCTCTACCGCTTATTTCTTTAGATTGTGAATTTTTTGACTAACTTCCCCTAGGGTCATAGACCTAGGTTCTGCAGACTGTTGATCTCTTTGGAATGATTTTGTATTTTTCTCATAGAAAGAATCTACAAACAGAGCTTTAAATGAAGAAGATTTAGAGGTACTTCCCTGGTTTTTGGGCAAAGTCTAAAGAAAGACTTCGAAGATTTTTTCTTTCATTTCCCCTTCTTCAAGCATTTTGATGTTATTTAATACTTTTGCTTCCTCGTTATCAACTGTATGAGCGATACACAACTTTTCCTTCTGGGGAATATTTCTTGGACTTGGTTCTTCACTTTCTGAATCAGAGAAATGAAGCTTGTTGTGCTTCTTCAAGCTTTTTGAGTCTTCTATCGTGATACACGAATCCATACATGAACCTCTAAGTCTTCCTCCGACGGATAAATGAAGCTTGCTATGCTACTTCAAGATTTTTGAGTCTTCTATCGTGATACACAAACACGTACACGAACCTATGAGTCTTCTCACAAAATGATCTTCCGCGGCCTTGTGCCTTAACAAGCTGACGTCCCTCAACTCTGAACAAACCTATCCTCTCACAAAATATTTAAAAACACATAGTAGAAATTGAATATATTTACTACTTACATGGAAAGGTATGGAAAACTTCTCTTCTTTATTATTTTTCAGAAATGGATATTACAATGATGAACTTCTATTTAGATCTATTCCAGAGATTGACTGTAGGGGCATTTATTTGATATGTCACCTTTGAGAAAATGATGAGATCCAGAGGATACCTTGCCCTTTACAAAATAAACCTTTAGAACTTGTAGAAGTTAACACTCAACAGGCAAAATCAAATCCTACGGAAGTTCAGCCACTTTAGGTTCTCAAGATGGTTTTTAGGCCTTGATGAGCAGGCTTCCAAACTTCTGACTTAAACTTGATAAATTATTCTCGATGCAAGAATATTTAAATGATGTTCGCAGATGTGGAGCAGGAAGACAATCTTAGACTCTAAAAGCTCTAGATTCTCTCCAAAATGTTGATGTCCCAAATGAGCTCTACTCCTCTTCTTATATAGGAATGAAAGGAGACCAGCCCTAGACAATCTGGCGGAAAATTTTTATCGTACTAAGATTCGGCATGATCTTGAGATGTGAATCAAATCACACCAAAAGTCGGATAAGTGCTTTGAGTCTCCAGATTCATCTAAAAAGTAAAACTTACGAAAAATCTACATAGTGGATATTTTGTCGGAAATCCCACAGAAAATGATTTGGGATTCATTAGAATCCATATTTACATAGTGGATATTTTATCGAAAATCCCACTGAAAACGATCACACTCATTGTCAAGTGACTAGAATTAATCATGATTTCTAAGGTGATGTTGTCTTGTTACTAGAGTATTTTGGGTTGTTCCCGAAAACCGAAGAGTGAATTTTCCTGTTGTATCCCATGTTGTAATATAGATTCTTCTTACGATCATGGGCTTTCCTAATACAATCTAAAGTTTGATTTTTGTCATAATAGCTCATTGATGATGATGCTTCATGTAATGACCAAGGATTTTATCGTTAGGATTTTTCTCCAGATATTTAATAACCAAACACGAAGTTTCAAAACAATCTGGGTGTGTTATACATTCCGTTTGAAAATCGAATGTCAATTGTCCTGCGTCCATATCAGTTTTACTTAATCCGAACCATGAAAACCATTCTTGGAGCCACTAGGGTTGGTGAAGAAGTTGGGAGATTAAACTTGGTCCAAATTTGATTAATGTATAGTGGTTTTCATCATTTTTTTCTCTGCATAATACATCCCACCATATTTCCTATAACCTGCAAAATTATATATAGTGTCAGGAAAGATAAGGTTAGGATTGTGGTGTGGCCACATTAGTCTTTCATTGAAATGAGGGTCTCTCATCCTGTTGATGACATAATACTTATGAAAAGTATTAGTTCTTGAGCTTCCTTCGTTCCAGACCATATGTAGATCATGAAAAATTTCAACTAATGCTTCTTCAGCTTCGTGGGCAAACAATGTGGAATGTTTGTAGACCATATCATGTATGCATCAGCTAGACTTAGGATATAATTTTCTTTCTGGTACCAAATGCAGGATATTTGTATGTGGTTGCAAATTTGCATCAAAGAATTTGGTGTTCCTTAATATCCAAGTGGGCTTCCACTATCTGATATAATCAAACCAACCAGGATTATCGGGGATATTTCCATATGCTTCACTTTGTGCATTAGGATCCCATTCTGTAACAATGACCATTGGGTTTTCTATTTGCACCAGGTTTTCTCTACTTAAGAAATCAGGTAGGTAGTTCTTCAATCCTTTGACATGTTCTACCTGGAAGTCAAAGTTTGAAAAGAGTGCTTGCCATCTAGCAAACTTAGATTCCCAAGGCTTCTTGATATCTTTTGTCAAGACCTTCTTTAGTGTAGAAGCGTCTATTCTCAACAAAAATGTTTTATTTACAAGATGTATATCAAACTTATCTATGCATTTATAGACAACCTTTACCTCTTTTTCTATTGTAGAATAATTCCTTTCAGAAGGATTCCATGTCCCTGAGGAAAATTGGACTACTTGTTCATTTCCATCTTTTTGTTGTTTTAGTATTCCACCCCATCCTAGATTAATGGTGTCAGTTTCAACAATTTTGAACAATTCTTCATCTGCTAAGAAAAGGATAGGTACTGTTTTTATCTTGGCTTTTATTCTTCTAACTCCTATAGTTTGTGCCTCTATCCATGGCTTTGGCTCTTCTTGCAGTCTTTGATTCAACAAACTTATGTCATTTTCACAACCTTTATAGAATTTACTGACATAATTTAGGCATCCCAAGAATATTTGTAATTGGGTTTTGTCAATAATTTTATTGGGGAATTTATCAGCAAATTCCAAGGCATGTTTTTGTAAAGTGATTTTTCCATTTTCAATGGTCTGGCCTAGAAATTTTATTGTTGTTCTGAACAATTCTAGCTTATTTTTTCTCAAAACCAATCCATTATTTTTCACAACTTGTAGAAATATCTGAACACGTTTAAAGTGTTCTTCAACACATTTTGAAAATATTAGGACATCATCAATGTATACGATCAACCAATCAAAATATGTTTTGAAGACTTCATCCATTACCTTCTAAAATTTTGAAGGAACATGATTCAATCCAAATGGCATGACATTCCACTCGTAATGTCTAGAAGGGACACTAAATTATTTTTTGAACCTATATTCTTCTTTAATATAAACCTGCCAAAATCCAGATATCATGTCAAACTTAGAGAATATTTTGGCGCCTACTATTCTACTTATTAGACTACCCTTGTGTGGAATTGGGTAGGTGTCATATGCTAAAACTGTATTTAGGGTTCCGTAGTTGATTACCAATATAAGAATTCCCCTAATTTGTTCAAATGTTTATCGACATAGAATCCATAATAGTTCCAGGGATTGCTGGATTCTCTGATGAGTTTTCGCTGCAGAAGGCTAGAAATCTCTTTCTGGCACAATTTTTTGTACTCATTATTCATATTAATTTCTCTACCCTTGCACGAATTTCCTTCGTAATATTATTTGTAGGTAAATTCTACTTTGTATTGCTTCCTATTCCAAAAGGAATTAGGATCTTCTGCACAACATTTTTCTTCTAGTTGCTTTTTTAATTCTGCAAATTTCTGCAAAAACTTGGGAGATTGAATTTTCTCTTCAATCCTCAGAGAATATTTAAAGTGTTTTAGTTCTTCTATCTCTCTTTGTTTCATATTTACTTCTTCTATGGCCTAGACCATAGTAGAATACCTAGGTGTGGAGATATAAGGAATAGTGATAGTGTGAAAATATCCTCTCTCATGAGGAACAAAAATAAAGTAACCAACTGACCCATCAGATAATCTGGCTGAACCATGTGGTTCTACAGAAGCAAGAAAGACATTTCCCAATATACATTCAATAGGAATACTGCCAACTGCAAATTTCAGGCTGATACAGTATTTTTCAAATCAAATTGCGGCCTGAGGAACCTCATATTTGAAATTTTGGGTTCCTAACCCTATAACTTCTCTATGTGTTGTTGTCCAATATTTTACTAGAATTAAATTTTTGTTCAAAACATTAATATCTGCTCCTGAGTCTATCAATTTTCTGAGGGAAAATATTTGACCTTCAACGTTGAGATCTAACAACAAATGGTGTTGTTGGTAGTGAATGGTCATTATTTTCATGCTTCCAAGTTTAAAAAACATGTATGTTCCTTTTCATATATCTCAACATTAGGATTTATAGAAGGCTCTGAATCCTATGTTGTTTTAGCTTTTTCTAAAGTTAAGACATTTTTCTTTAACTCTACCACTTATTTCTTTAGATTTTGAATTTCTTGACTAACTTCTCCTAGGGTCATAGACCTAGGTTTTGCAGACTATTGATCTCTTTGGAATGATTTTGTATTTTTCTCATAGGAAGCATCTACAAACAAAGCTTTAGATGAAGAATATTTAGAGGTACTTCCCTAGTTTTTGTGCGGAGTCTGCAAAAAGACTTCAATAATTTTTTCTTTCATTTCCCCTTCTTCGAGCATTTTGATGTTGTTTAATACTTTTGATTCCTCGTTATCAATTGTATTAGCAATACACACCTTTTCCTTCCAGGGCATAATTCTTGGACCTCGTTCTTCACTTTCTGAGTCATAGAAGTCTTCAAAAATACTATAATGACAGTCTTTAGAATCTGTGCAATCACATTCTCTGATGTATGCATTGATTTTTTCATCAGAGTATTTGTGTCTGTGTCTGTTTGGCTGCTACTCATCGTTGAGGATGAGCTCCAACATTTTTGCTTCATCAGATGTACTTCTTCTTTGAAAGTGATATTGGGACAATTTTCTGTCTTATGATAACTTGAACCACACCTTGTACATTGGAATGTGACCATTTTATTTCCCTTTATTTTGGAATACTCTTGAGACTTTTTTCCTTTGTTGTCCCTTGATTCATTTGTTTGTGGACATTTATTTGCAGTGTGTCCTTTTTGTCCACAAAGCCAACAAGTAAGTGTGTTGTTTTTCTGGGATTTTAAATGTATATCTCTGGGCTCATACTAGTGTGATCTTGGCACACTTATATAGTATCTCCTTCGAGAATAATTCTTAGTTCTCTTGGGGCGTTTTCTGTGAGCTCTTTTTTGGGTTTTCTTCTGATGTTTTGTGGTATTTCTCTTCTGTACAACAGGATCATTAATGGACAACCCATATTTATTGCAGATTGATTTACTGTCAGGAAGTCTTGACAATTTTTGTAATGACTTTTTTACGTTTAATCCTGTACACAAACCAATCAATGCTTTTGGTATGTTACAATAAATTTCTCCCCATGTATAAGTTTCAAAATATTGGGAGAAGATCTCATGGTTCTGGATATATTCCACAAACTTGGAAGGGTGTTTTGCCAAATATACTTGTTTCCATAAAGAATTTTAGCTTTCTTTGACTTCATATATTATTTGTGTCCAGACTCTGTGGAAATCTTCATACTGAGACATATTTTTACATTTAAGGTTCATAAGAAAGATTTCATTCTTATTTTCAATTTATATTGTTGGTCCACACCAATTTTCAAGAATGAAAGATGTTAGTGCTCCAATAATATTGTTTTGGGGTGTGCCATATTCATTATGGAATACATCTCCTGCTTCATCTTTAACCACCTCCTCCTCCTTTTTTTGTATAAGATCTGGCGAGGATTCTACCTCCCACCATATTTGCAATGTTCCCGTAAAACACTGAATAAGTGTTTTGCAGGATTCAACTTCTGACTTTCCCCTCATACACATGAGTTTGTACTCTTAGTACATTTTGTCTATTATCTGTCTGATTTATCCTGCAATCAACCCATCAATATTCCATTCCTTATATGCTCCTGAATGGAAAGTATGAGTTTCAGGCATCTTTCCTTTGCCACTAAGGTCTGGTGCTAGGTATCTAGTGAACTAGCTAGAAAAGGGTTCATAAATAGGAAATAGATGATGCCCTCAGGTTTCATGGATTTCTTCAGATGTATCTTCTGGGAAAAGTAGAGGAAAAGAAGAGAAAGTTGTCTAGTAGGCTGAGGCTTTTTGATATTCTTCTGTTCTTTTGGGAATAAGAATGAAAATTTTTATATTTGTGCCTTTGGATGTTTGATGGGTATTTTGTGGGTAAACAACATTGATTTTGGAATTTATTTATCTTTTCGAGCAATATATAATTTGTCAAATTTTTCTGAAATTTCTTGTATGAGATTCTGGGATGTTAGTGATTCAAACCTCACCCTGTCTGTTATTCCTTCAGCAGACTCCCTCACAAATCCTTTTAAGACGGAGACAGAAAAATTGACATCATTTAGACTTTGATTCACACTTTTACAGCTACTTCCAAAGAGTTGAAAAATTCTTTTTGTTCGTGGGTTTTTGCAGCATTCATTTCTAACCCTTTTAAAGTAGTGTTTTTCCAATTTATTTGTTCACCTACTTTTTGTATTTTGCCATCAATTCCAAGAGCATTATCATCCTTAAGAACAAGGGGAATATCTTTTTTGAGTTTCTCACTTCCCCTTGTAGGATCTCGTTATAAGGAGGAAAAGTAGAAGTGGTTTCAAGCTTGCTACCATCACAAGTTGTCCACGAATGTCTTTGTGCATATGAGGTTTCTGAATCTGCCATATATATAGTAGGTGGATCATTTAGGTTTCTCGAGACATAAAATGAGATCCAAGAATTGTTTATCTCCATGTAGTCTTTCCATTCCAAGGAAAGTGCAGTTTTCTATTCTGTAGTAGTGCTAGAACTGAATTCTCTAGCCTCAGGATGAGTATATAGATCCCAATTTAGCATATTTTTCATCCATTGAGTGTCAATTTTGTGCTTAGGACACCCTTCCATTATTTAAAAAAAATTATGCATCTCTGGTTTTGAAGGCCTTTTACAATCTAGAGGAGTAGGATTTTCAAATATGGAATTTGAAATCAGACTGTCAAGCTGCTCTAGATATCCCAACCCATTTCTAGGCATACCCGGTGGATGCATTTTACTGAATATTTCAGTAAGACAAGGCTCTTCATTTTACAAAGAGGGTAGATCATGGATGACCATCACTGTGTCATGAGGAAATGGTATATCTGCACATTTGGGATTTGGACAAGTATTTACTACAGTGGATGGGGGAGATTCTTCTATTTGGACATCATGATTTTGGTGGGTAAGCAGATTTGCAAGAACTTCTAAATGGACCAGGTGTTTACAAGCTAGGCATTTGACTTCTAAAGAAGGAAAATGAAGTAACTGAGCTAACTCAAATAAATATGCATGAATACATGATGGAGGAATATTTACAGATGATGATGATGATGAAGGTCGATTATCAGTAAGATCGACGCAGAACTCTGAAAACTTATGGACAAAGTATTTCTATAAATAATCAGCATCACGGAGCCTTCTATGATCAATGGTAGACCTTCTTGGAAAAGATATGACAACTGATGAGGAATTTTATTGAATCTGGGTTGTGGTTATACTCTAGATTTTGGGTGTGTTAGGGAGATCTACCACACAATTCTTAGAAAAATAAGATCTTCCCATTTTATAGTTTGATGCTCAATTTTTTTATTATCAGCATCTGTGATGACCAGTGTGATGGACTTGGGCTCTTTGCTTTGTGTATGAAGGACAACAAGATAGAGGGTGTTGGTGTGTCTAAAATATCCTCTGATATGAAAAGAAATATTAGTTCTTTTCTTCTTCATATCAAAACCATATGTTTTGATTTGTAACTGAAGAATGTATTTTATATGTTAATCATACACATATACTAAGAAGTTTGGATGACAATCAAACCAGACAGGACCATTGGATAATGGGGCAACAATCCAACCAATAAGTGAATAAGTGTATTTATTGTGGGAAAGGTCTATGATGGTTGCTAAACAATATGTGTCTAAACCTCTGTGGGTCAAAGCATTTATCTCCACCCTTATACAACCAAGATGCAAATAATATGTGCCATGTATTTTGGCTTCTTCTTGTAGATTTTTAGGATTTAAAAGAGATATGGTCTAGATAGACTTAGCATTTTCTTTGATTTTGCTAACACATTCCTTTACTATGACTTTGGTTATAGATTTTAAATGAAAACAAATAAATCAGAATATACAATAGTAGGAATTATGAAAGGAAAAGCCCAACGGGTTGTAGACTAAATTTCAACTACTTCTAGATCTACAGAATTTATTTTAGAAGTAGAAACTGAATGAAATAAATTTTCCAGATTAAAATTTTCTTCTGTGTGCTCTTCTTGATGCAATTCTCTAAAAGATATATATCGTCTTCCAGGTTCCATTTCTACATTAGAATTTTATAGAAAATACACCATTGAACTAGATGTTACTTGCTCTGATACCACAATTTGCTGCAGGGGCTTACTCCGACAGAGAAATGAAGCTTGTTGTGCTACTTCAATATTTTTGAGTCTTCTATCATAATACACCAACTTGTACACGAACCTCTGAGTCTTCCTCCGATGGAGAAATGAAGCTTGATGTGCTATTTTAAGCTTTTTGAGTCTTTTTTCGTGATATTTTCTGTAGGGGTGTCCTCTGATGGAGAAATGAAGCTTGTTGTGCTACTTCAAGCTTTTTAAGTCTTTTGTCGTGATACATGAACCTCTGAGTATTCTCACAAAACGCTCTTATGCGGCCTCCTACCTTAATGAACTAACATCCCTCGACTCTCAGTGAACATCGACGAACCTCTCCTCTCATAGAATCTTTAAAAACTCATAGTAGACATTGAAGATTTTTACTACTCATGCATAAAGATATGGAAAACTTCTCTTCTTTATTATTTTTTAGAAATGGATATTACAATGATCAACTTCTATCTAGATCTGTTCTATAAATTGACTATAGGGGCATTTACTGGATATGTCACCTTTGAGAAAAGGATGAGATCCATAGGCTACTTGGCCTTTATAGACTCTACCTTTAGAACTTGTAGAAGTTAACACTCAACAGACAGACTCAAATCCTATGGAATTTCGGCCACTTTAGGTTCTCAGCAAGGTTTTTAGGCCTTGATGCACTGGCTTCCAAACTTCTAACTTAAACTTGAGAAATTATCCGTGATGCAAGCAGATCGAACTAGTGTTTGCAGATGCAGAGTAGGAAGATAACATTAGACTCTAAAAACTCTAGAATCTCTCCAAAATGTCGATGTCCCAAATGAGCTCTAATCCTCTTCTTATATAGGAATGAAAAGTGACCAGCCCTAGAAAATATGGCAGACAAAATTTATCGTACTAAGATTCAGCATGATCTTGAGATGTGGATCAAATCACACCAAAATTAAAAGAACTGCTGCAAGTCTCAAGATTTTTCCGAAAAGTAAAACTTACGGAAAATCTACACAGTGGAGATTTTGTCGGAAATCCCATGGAAAACGATTTTACAAAAGGATTTCTTAGAATCCATATTTACATAGTGGAGATTTTATCAAAAATCCCATGGAAAACGGTCACACTCATTGTTAGGTGACTAGACTTAATCATGATCTATGAGGTGTAGTTGTCTTGTTGCCAAACTATTTGAGATGTTCCCAAAAGTCTTGTTCCCAGAAACCAAAGAGTGAATTTTCCTGTTGTATCCCATGCTTTAATATAGATTCTTCTTACGATCATGGGCTTTCCTAATACAATATGATGTTTTATTTTTGTCATAATAGCCCATTGATGATGGTGCTTCATGTAATGACCAAGGATTTTATCTTCAAGATATTTCTCAAGATCTTTAATAACCAAACACAGAGTTTCAAAACAATCTGGGTGTGTTATAAATTCTGTTTGAAAATCAAATGTGAATTATCCTGGGTTCATAGCCGTTTTATTCAATCTGAACCATGACCACCATTCTTGGAGCCACTCAGGTTGGTGAAGAAATAAGGAGATGAAAGTTGGTCCAAATTTGATTAATGTATAGTGGGTTTCATCATTTTTCTCTCAGCATAATACATCCCACCATAATTTCTTGTAACTTATAAAATTATATACAACGTTAGGAACGATAAGGTTAGGATTATGGTGTGCCCACATTAGTCTTTCACTGAAATGAGGTTCTCTTGTCCTGTTGATGACATAATAATTATGAAAAGTATTAGGTCTTGAGCTTCCTTCATTCCAGACCATATGTAGATCATGAAAAATTTCAACTAATTCTTCTTCAACTTTGTGGGCAGACAGTATGGAATGTTTGTAGACCATATCATGTATCCATTGGCTGGACTTAGGATGTGCTTTTCTTTATGGTACCAAATGCAGGATATCTATATGTGGTTACAAATTTGCATCAAGGACTTTGGTGTTCCTTAATCTTGAAGTGGGCTTCCACTGTCTGACATAATAAAACCAACCAGTATTATCAGGGATATTTCTATATGCTTCAGTTTGTGCATTAGGATCCCATTATGTAATAATGACCATCAAGTTTTATGTTTGCACTGGGTTTTATCTACTTAAGAAATCATGTAGGCAATTCTTCAATCCTTTGATGTGTTCTACCTAGAAGTCAAAGTTTGAAAAGAGTTCTTTCCATCTAGAAAACTTAGATTCCCCAGGCTTCTTGATATCTTTTGTCAAGACCTTCTTAAGTGCAGAAGCATCTATTCTCAACAAGAATGTTTTATGTAAAAAATGTATATAAAACATATCTATACAGTTCCAGGCAGCCTTTACCTCTTTTTCTATTGTAAAATAATTCCTTTCAGAAGGATTCCATGTCCCTGAGGAAAATTGGACTACTTGTCCATTTCCATATTTTTGTTGTTTTAGTATTCCACCCCATCCTAGATCACTAGCGTCAGTTTCAACAATTTTGAATAATTTTTCATCTGCTAAGTAAAGGATAGGTAATGTTTTTACCTTAGCTTTTATTCTTTTGACTGCTATAGTATGTCCCTCTGTCCATGGCTTTGGCTCTTTTTGTAGTCTTTGATTCAACAGACTTCTGTCATTTGCACAGCTTTTATACAAATTACTGACATAATTTAGGCATACCAAGAATCTTTGTAATTGGGTTTTGTCAATAATTTTATTAGGGAATTTATCAGCAAATTCCAAGGCATGTTTTTGCAAAGTGATTTATCCATTTTCAATGGTGTGGCCTAGAAATTTTATTTTTGTTTTGAACATTTCTAACTTATTTTTGCTCAAAACCAAGCCATTATTTTTCACAACTTGTAGAAATATCTGAACATGTTTAAATTGTTCTTCAACACTTTTTGAAAATATTAGGACATCATCAATGTATACGATCAACAAATCAAAATATGGTTTGAATATTTCATCCATTACCTTCTAAAATTTTGACACTTAATTTGCATGTGGACATTTATTTGCAGTATGTCCTTTTTGTCCACAAAGCCAACAAGTAAGTGTGTTTTTTTCTAGGATTTTTAAATGTATATCCCTGGGCTCATAATAGTGTGATCTGATAACTAAGAATACTTCTTAGTTATCTTGGGGTGTTCTCTATGAGCTCTTTTATGGGTTTTCTTTTGATATTTTCTAGTCTTTATCTTCTGTACAACAGGATTATCCGTGGACAACCCATATTTATTGCAGATTGATTTACTGTCAGGAAGTCTTTACAGTTTTTGTAATGACTTGTTTACCTAGAGGTTTGTGTACAATATTAAAGGTAAACAAGTCATTACAAAAACTATCAAGACTTCCTGACAGTAAATCAATCTGCAATAAATATGGGTTGTCCATTGATGATCTTGTTGTGCAGAAGATAAAGACCAGAAAAGATCAGAAGAAAACCCATAAAAGAGCTCACAGAGAACACCCCAAGATAACTAAGAAGTATTCTTAGTTATCAGATCACACTATTATGAGCCCAGGGATATACATTTAAAAATCCCAGAAAAAAAAACACACTTACTTGTTGGCTTTGTGGACAAAAAGGACATACTGCAAATAAATGTCCACATGCAAATGAATCAAGGGCAAGCAAAGGAAAAAAGTCTCAAGATTTTTCCAAAAGAAAGGGAAATAAAATGGTCACATTCCAGTGTACAAGGTGTGGTTTAAGTTATCATAAGACATAAAATTGTCCCAATATCACTTTCAAAGAAGAATTACATCTGATGAAATAAAATAAGTGGCCCTCTTGATAGTTTATTGTAACATAATAAAAACATTGTTTGGTTTGTGTACAAGATTAAAGGTAAACAAGTCATTACAAAAACTTTCAAGACTTCCTGACAATAAATCAATCTACAATAAATATGGGTTTTCCATTGATGATCCTGTTGTACAGAAGATAAAGACCAGAAAAGATCAGAAGAAAACCCATAAAATAGCTCATAGAGAACACCCCAAGATAACTAAGAAGTATTATTAGTTATCAGATCACACTATTATGAGCCTAGGGATATACATATAAAAATCCCAAAAAAAAAACACACTTACTTGTTGGCTTTGTGGACAAAAAGGACATACTACAAATAAATGTCCACATGCAAATGTATCAAGATCCAACAAAGGAAAAAAGTCTCAAGATTTTTCCAAAAGAAAGGGAAATAAAATGGTCACATTCCAGTGTACAACGTGTGGTTCAAGTTATCATAAGACAGAAAAATGTCCCAATATCACTTTCAAAGAAGAATTACATATGATGAAACAAAATTGTTGCAGCTCATCCTAAAAAACGATAGCTTTCACTCAAATGAGGGTCGCTTGTCATGTGGATGGCATAATACTTATGAAAAGTATTAGTTCTTGAGCTTCCTTCATTCCAGACCATATGTAGATCATGAAAACTTTCAACTAATGCTTCTTCAGCTTGGTGGGCACACAGTATGGAATGTTTGTAGACCATATCATGTATCCATTGACCGGACTTAGGATATACTTTTCTTTTTGGTACCAACTACAGGATATCTGTATGTGGTTGCAATTTTGCATCAAGGACTTTGGTGTTCCTTAATTTCTAAGTGGGCTTCCACTATTTGATATAATCAAACCAACGAGTATTATCAGGGATATTTCTATATGCTTCACTTTGTGCATTAGGATCCCATTCTGTTACAATGACTATCAAGTTTTTTGTTTGAAATAGTTTTTCTCTACTTAAGAAATCAGGTAGGCAGTTCTTCGATCCTTTTATGTGTTCTACCTGGAAGTCAAAGTTTGAAAAGAGTTCTTGCCATCTAGTAAACTTAGATTCCCCAGGCTTGATATCTTTTGTCAAGACCTTCTTAAGTGCAGAAGTGTCTGTTCTCAAAAAGATTTTTTTATGTACAAGATGTAAATGAAACTTATCTATGTAGTTTCAGGCACCCTTTACCTCTTTTTCTATTGTAGAATAATTCCTTTCAGAAGGATTCCACGTCCCTAAGGAAAATTGGACTACTTGATCATTTCCATCTTTTTATTGTTTTAGTATTCCACCCCATTCTAGATCACTAATGTTAGTTTCAACAATTTTGAAAAATTATTCATCTGCTAAGTAAATGAAAGTAATGTTTTTACCTTGGATTTTATTCTTTTGATTGTTGTAGTATGTGCCTCTATCCATGGCTTTGGCTCTTTTTGCAGTCTTTGATTCAGCAAACTTATGTCATTTGCACAACCTTTATAGAAATTATTGGCATAATTTAGGCATCCCAAGAATCTTTGTAATTTGGTTTTCTCAATAATTTTATTGGGGAATTTATCAACAAATTCCAAGGCATGTTTTTGTAAAGTGATTTGTCCATTTTCAATGGTGTGGCCTAGAAATTTTATATTTGTTTTGAACAATTCTAACTTCTTTTTGCTAAAAAACAAGCCATTATTTTTCACAACTTGTAGAAATATCTAAACATGTTTAAAGTGTTCTTCAACACTTTTTGAAAATATTAGGATATTATCAATGTATACGATCAGCCAATCAAAATATGGTTTGAAGACTTCATCCATTACCTTCTAAAATTTTGAAGGAGCATGCTTCAATCCAAATGGCATGAAATTCCACTCATAATGTCCTGAAGGGACACTAAATGTTGTTTTGAACCTCTCTTCTTCTTTAATAACAACCTGCCAAAATACAGATTTCATGTCAAACTTAGAGAATATTTTGGCACCTACTATTCTGCTTATTAGACTACCCTTGTGTGGAATTGGGTAGGTGTCATCTACTAAAACTGTATTTAGGGGTCTATAGTTGATGACCAGTCTAGGAATTCCCCTAATTTGTTCAAAATGTTTATTTACATATAATCCATAACAGTTCTAGGGACTTCTATATTCTCTGGTGAGTTTTCACTGTAGAAGGCTAGAAATATCTTTCTTGCATAGTTTTTTGTACTCATTATTCATAGGAATTGCTCTACTCTTGCACAACTTGCCTTTGTAATCTTATTTGTAGGGAAATTATACTTTGTATTGCTTCCTATGCCAAAAGGAATTAGGATCTTCTGCACAACACTGTTCTTCTAGATGATTTTTTAATTCTGCACCTTTCTGCATAATCTTGGGAGATTGAATTTTCTCTTCAATCCTCAGAGAAGATTTAAAGTGTTTCAGTTCTTCTATCTTTCTCTGTTTCATATTTTCTTCTTGCATGGCCTGGACCATAGTAGAATACCTGGATGTGGAGATATAAGGAAGAGTGATAGTCTGAAAATATCCTCTCTCATCATGAACATAAATAAAGTAACCATCTGACCCATTAGATAATCTGGTTGAACCATGTGGTTCTACAACTGCAAGTAAGATATTTCCCAATATACAGTCAACAGGAATATTACCAACTGAAAATTTCAGGCTGATACAGTGTTTTTCAAAGAAAATTGTGGCCTTAGGAACCTCATATTTGAAATTTTGGGTTCTTAACCCTATAACTTCTCTATGTGTTGTTGTCCAATATCTTGCTGGAATTAAATTTTTGTTCCATTAATATCTGCTCCTAAGTTTATCAATGTTCCGAGTGAAAATATTTTACCTTCAATGTTGATATCTTATAGCACATGGTGTTGTTGGTATTGAATGGTCATTATTTTCATGCTTCCAAAGTTTAAAAAATCTGTATGTTCCTTTTCATAGATCCCAACATTAGGATTTTTGAGAGGCTCTGAATTCCTATGTTGTTTTAGCTTTTCCTAAAGTTGAGGCCTTTTTATTTAGCTCTAACACTTCTTTCTTTAGATTGTGAATTCATTGACTAACTTCCCTAGGGTAATATACCTAGGTTTTGCAAAAATTTGATCTCTTTGGAATGATTTTGTATTTTTCTAATACGAAGCATCTACAAATAAAGCTTTAGATGAAGAAGATTTAGAGGTACTTCCTTGGTTTTTGTGTAGAGTTTGCAGAAAGACTTCAAGGAGTTTTTCTTTCATTTCCCCTTCATTGAGCATTTTGATGCTATTTAATACTTTTTATTCCACGTTATCAAATGTATGAGCCATACACACCTTTTCCTTCTGGGGCATATTTCTTGGACCTAGTTCTTCACTTTCTGAGTCAAAGAAGTATTTAGAAAGACTACAATGATAGTCTTCAGAATCTATGCAATCACATTCTATGATGTATGGATTGATTTGTTCATCAGAGTATTAAGTTTCCATGTCTGTTTGGCTGCTGCTCGTTGTTGAGGATGAGCTGCAACAGTCTTGTTTCATCAGATGTACTTCTTATTTGAAAGTGATATTGGGACAATTTTATGTCTTATGATAACTTGAACCACACCTTGTACACTGAAATGTGACCATTTTCTTTCCCTTTATTTTGGAAAACTCTTGAGACTTTTTGTCTTTTTGGCCCTTGATTCATTTTCCTGTGGACATTTATTTGCAGTATGTCCTTTTTATCCACAAAGCCAACAAGTAAGTGTGTTTTTTTCTAGGATTTTAAATGTATATCCCTGGGTTCATAATAGTATGGTCTTATCATAGTTCTATAGTATCTCCTCTGAGAATACTTCTTAGTTTTCTTGGGGCGTTCTTTGTGACCTCTTTTTTGGGTTTTCTTCTAATTTTTTATGGTCTTTCACTTCTGTACAATAGGATCATCAATGGATATCCCATATTTATTGCAGATTTATTTACTGTCAGGAAGTCTTGACCATTTTTTTAATGAATTATTTACCTTTAATCCTGTACACAAACCAATCAATGCTTTTTTTATGTTACGATAAATTTCTCCCCATGTATAAGTTTCAAAATATTGGGAGAATATCTCCCGGTGCTGGATATATTCCACAAACTTGGAAGGGAGTGCTGCCAAATAGACTTGTTTCCACAAATAATTTTGGCTTTCTTTGACTTCATATATTCTTTGTGTCCAGTGTCTATGGAAATCTTCATACTGAGACATATTTTTACATTTCAGGTTCATAAGAACCATTTCATGCTTATTTTCCATTTCTATTATTGGCCCACACTAATGTTCAAGAATGAAAGATGTTAGTGCTACAATCATATTGTTTTGTGGTGTACCATCTTCATTATGGAATTCGTCTCCTGCTTCATCTTTAACCACCTGCTCCTCCATTTTTTTATAATAGCTGGTGAGGATTCTACCTCCCACCATCTTTGAAATGTTCTCGTAAAACACTGAATAATTGTTTTGCAAGATTCAACTTCTGACTTTCCCCTCATACACATGAGTTTGTACTCTGTGTACATTTGGTCTATCATCTGTCTGATTTGTTCCGCACTCAACGCTTTGGGGTTAACCCGAATATGTCGTTTAATGACGCTTTGATTAATGCTAATTAAACTCTTTAATGATATTGGGTATCAACAAATCCATTATTTCCAAAGGTGAAGAATTATGAAGTGGTTTGATGTGCTGATATATGATATTTAAATATCATAACTTACTTCATCATGTCGTTATATCATATGATGTGGAAATGCCATATGAGTGACATGTGTTGTGGTAGAAATGTCAATTTAGCTTGTCCTAATTTATAAAATGAGTGACACATGTTTCGGCTAAGTCATTTTGTTGCCACGTGGCTAATCATGATTGGGTGTTTGACGATGATAATTCATAGTGGTGGCATATCGATCGACATATCAAAGCATCATAGTTTCACAATTCTTTGGTCACATCAAAGTATTGAAGTTCTAGGAAATGGAGTAGGAAAAAGGCATATAAAGGGAAAATTTTGTATTCAAACAAAATAAATGAAAACAAAGTGAGGCTTGGGGATAGCATGGAGTTTGTAGATTGAAAAAAAAATTAGATAAAAAAATACCAATATTGTTTCATTTCTTAAAGGTCAAATGTTTACAATTGTGGGGATTTATCATGGATTCACGTTTTGTTTTTAATTTTTAAATTTTTTGATACATTGGGCTAAGAAAAACCATTCATGTTTAAAATTTTAACGAAATAAAATGTAAAAATGGAAATTAGTTTTAAAACTTAATCAATTTATAAATTAAACTAGTCTAATAATTTTTTTTAAAGAAGGGACGCTAAAAGTTTCCAAAATTTTAAAAGGGTTGTTGTTACATCAACAAATGGTGACACACTTTAAGAAACAATTATTTGTGTAAGAAACAATTATCTATGTCAATATGTAGATGCATGCATTATAACATGAATCAATATTAAGTAGATTATGTCCTTTCAAACTTTCACAAATTATTATTAATGTATTTTTAGCATTTTGTTTCATAAATATTTAAGTACTTCACTTTTAGTATGCATAGACTAAAATACCATTTTCAATATGAGAAAATTATTTGGAGTTCATTTTTATAATTTTCTATTAGCCAAATATTTCAAAATTTTGTCATGAGTAACTTAAGAGGCCAAATATTTTATATAGAATGATTTAGTGCAATTAATTTAGCTCATATTTTTATTAACCTGATATTGTTTCACTTCCAATAAGCATCCAAAGTCTCAGGATATTTACATACACTTCCCAAACTTTCATATAATGTTTTCAACCTCCTAGCATTTAAAATTCACCCTTTTGATATATATAATTACTTTTACAATTTGGTGTATAAGAGGTGGGGTGATACGAAATTTATTTTGATGCAATGTATTATCAAGGTCAATAAAATCTTAACCCTATTCAATTATTCATTTCCAAATTCTAATAGTTTTCATTTCATTTTAATATGTAATGGGTGTATTCTTATGAGAAATAATAATTTAAGTACTTTTGTTAATCATGAAGACTATGTAACAATATTTTATATTCTAAAAAATTTAATAAATGAAAACATGTAATACTGATTTGTAATATAAATAAGTTCTTGAAGTGTGAAATCATAAGTTGAACATATTCAATATACACCTTCTAAAATTAGTCACAAAAGTATATGTATACTAACAATTAATCATGTAAATCAAAATATAAAAGTAAAGAAGAGTCTAAAAAGGAACAATAAATTAAAAGAAGTGTTAAAAATATAATTTATTTACAATTTTACAAAATTCCATAAATTTGCATCTATATATATATGGCCATTCATTAGGAGGGTTTTGTTTCTACCCTTCCCATAATCGTAGAACATATGTTGAAGGGTCAATCTTTTATGATATTTGAAATGTTTCTAGTAAAAGTTTTCTAAAAATTAGTTTGTTTTCCCTTATCTTCATGGGTTTTATCCCATTTCAGAACCAAATCACCAATCTTGAAATCTTTGTTACCAATTGAATGCCTATTGAACCATGATTTGATGACATTTTGACGTTTAGTGAATATTTATTTGGCCCGATCACTTTTATCTTCTTAATTCAATAGGTATTCAATTCGTTCTTTCATTTTGGGAGAAGATTCATCCCTAATGGATTGTGTTAATTGAAGTTAGAGTAAAGCTACATTACTAGGTAAGATGGATTGCTTTAAATAAACAAGGAAATAAGTTGTATTTCCTATTGTAGCTTTGATTATAACTCTATCATCCCATAATGCATTGGTAAGAGATTTATGTCAATTTCTTTGGTTTTCATTCACATTTTTATTTATGATTTTGAGAAGGTTTTCATTATTGGATTATCCTAAGTCATTACCTCGAGGGTAATCATTAGCATTAATCTATAATTTTAATTCATTTCTCAACAACAAATTCAGTTAGCCCAATGGAAGAAAATTTTGAAGTGTTATCAAAATTTAGAGTATTTGGAATGTCAAATATTGTGATGATGAATTGTTTGATTAAATATGTCACTTGATCTTGATTTATAGTTTTTATAGGAATGACCTCCATCCATATTTTGAAATAATTACTTGTTGCTAGAATGTGTTTGTGTTTCTTTGAGAATTTTGGAATGATTTCACCAATTATGTCTAGTCCATATTATTCAAAAGGTCCCAAGACCACTACTAGTTGTAAAGGGAATGTTGAATTTCTTTCACTTCTAGCTAAAGTATAGAAAAACTTGCATCTGTGCATCTTTAAAAAATGTAGGCCAATAGTATCTTGTATGCATGATCTTATGAGTTGTAGTATCACCTTTGAAATCTCCACTTGTAGGGCCATGATGGAAATTTGACAACTCTTTATTAGCATCTATTTTCTCAAGATGCCTAAAAAAAAAAAATCGCAATTTTTCCTAAAAAATACTACATCAATAATTGATATTGAGTATATTTTACTCTTAAGGATCTCTTCTTTCTGGGTTCCAAATATGAGGAATATTTTGTAGGACGAGTTAATGGAATCAGGTATAAAATATATTACATTAATATATATATATATATATATAGATATATATATATATATATATATATATATATATATATATATATATATATTCCTCCTCATTAGGTGACTTATTCACTAATTAAGAAATTATTGATTATGTATCCGAGCTACGTAATCCTTGAACTTTAATGATTTTAAATTTTTGGATTTCAAGGTCATATTCTTGAAGAGTAATTATCCAGTCAACTCATTCTTCTTTTGAATCCTTTTGAACAAGGAGGTTATGAAAAGAGGGATATGGAATGATAATTTTTGTATCATATTTCAAAAGAAAAGGACTAAAATGTTTGATTGATTTGAATAAATAATAAATGTGTTTCTCTACATCATAATAATTTAATTTAGCATCTTGAAATCCAACACTTATAAAGGAAAGTGGAAATTCAACATTTTCATGATCCTTTTGAGTAGGGATAACAATGTAAGACAAACAAGAAGCAAATGTATAAAGAATGAACTCTTTATAAAATAAAGAGATACTAAAGCAGGAGCTTGTATAATTTCTTCTTTCATAGACTTGAATGATTCCTTTTCCATATTGTTCCATTTGAAAATAGTATTCTTCTTAGTTAAATTTTCTAGAGACCTAACCATATCTGTAAAACTTGGGATAAAACATCTAACAAAATTAATTTGTCCCAAGGAGGATTGTACTTCCTTTTTTATGTAGGAAGGAATTTCTAATATTAATTTAACTCTTTCAGGTTTAATTACAATTACAAAATTACAAATGATGGAACCTAAGCTAAAATTTTCCCTTCAATTAAGGGAAAAATAGTTTTCTTTGGATTGAGAGAGATATTATATTTCCTGCAGTAGTCAAAGATATGTTTCAGATGGTGTGTATGATCAAATATTTTTTTTGAGTAAACAGTTATATCGTCAATGTAAATGACCATTGATTTATTAATCAACCCTCGAAAAATGATGTCCATGGCACATTGGAATGTGGCACTAACATTAATTAATACAAAAGGCATATTTTTACAAGCATAAGTGCCCCATTTAGTTTGAAAAGTTGTTTTAAATTGATCACCCTTAGATATTGAAATTTTATTGTAACTTGAGAATCTATCTAAGAGAGACATCATCTCAGATCCTGCAAGAGATTGAAAAATCTTTTCCATTCAAGGGAGTGGAAAGTTATTGTTTTTAGTATATTTATTCAAGTTTCTAAAATCAATACAAATTTTAATGTCTCCATTATGTTTCCTAATCAATACCATATTAGACACCCACTTCAAGTGTCTAACTGGAAATATGTTTTTTTCTTGTAATAATTTGTTCAATTCATTCTTAGTTTGTAATTCAAGGTTCGTTGGGCAAGTTTAATATCATATTTGGGTGGGAGTGTGTGTTGCATGGTAGAAGTGTCATACGTTTTTAGATTGTCACATGCCCATGCAAATACATATTTGTACTTCTTCAAAAGTTAGATAAAGGAGATTCATTTTGGCGGTGTACAACCTAGTCCAAGATTTACATTTTGTGGATTTTCTTCAAAACCTATATTAATGATTCCATATTTCATTTAATAACTATTTTTTATATATATACATGGATATTTAAACCTATCTTGTAGACCAAAATAGTTTTCTATTTTTTTTTTCCCAGGAAAAAGTCAGAATTTTCATTCATTGTAAAGAAAATTACATGTTACATTTGCTTAAGGATGCATCAAGCATATCCAGTAGTTTCAAAAAAATACCAATATTGTTTTGTTAAACATTATTCAGTAGTATAATAACAAAATATTTATAGAAATTGGCACTGTTCATGCCCATATAGACATGGATATCAAAAAATAAACGTCTATATGCAATGGAAAGTAAACAAAAAACAATAAGCCGTTGATCAGATAGGTTGTTCAGGAGGCTTTGGGGGCCCAAAATCCTCTATGAAAAGGATGATGATAATGCTGATATATGTCCACTTCCAGGTGTTTCGTTATATGCCAATGTCCCCATGTTATTTGCGCTGCTTCTTTTGACAAGCGATCAGCATCCTGGTTCCTTTTCTTGTAAATCTGAGTAACAGTAATGTTATCAAAATTATTTTTAAGAGCAAGCACTTCATCCAAAAAATTTATAAGAGAGTGTACATGACATGAAACAATATTATTGAACCAGTTTATAATGATATTTGAGTCCCCAAATATTTGTATCCAATTGCATATCTTCTCTAAGGAAAAATAAGAAGCGATCTTAGACATTTGAGTTTTGAATAGTTGTTGTGCGAGGGCCCAATCCCATTTTGATATGATAGGAATGATCTTCAAATAGGCAAAGTAATTCTCCTCCTCCATAGCCATCAATTCTAGCCGCACCATCGAAATAGGCCCAAGGAAATTTTTTATCGATGACTTCCAGCGTAATAACCCTTTCAGCTTTTGAGCATGTCTCTTCAGGGATGGAATGATAGAGTTGAGAATGGTGTTCTTGGTAGTCGTTGTAATTTGGAATATGCTATGGTTCTGAGATAGACAAAGACCCCAGGTTATCAGGAGTGGCAGATTGTGAGCCTTGCTCGAGGTAGTGGCATGCCACCAATTTTTCCAAGCTAGTAAGATAGTGTCCCCATGCCAAATTAAATTAATGTCCAGGTCCTTTGTGATCTTCATCCACATCATCTCTACCACTGGGAAATTGAGGAAGAGATGGAGTATGTCTTTCACTTGTTATTTTCAATGTGTGCATCGTGAGGGACCATAAATGGATATCTTAGTCAGATTGTCCTCAGTAGGTGCACAATTTGTAAGGATACACCACATAAAGAGACAGGTTTTTTTTTGGGGGGGGGATTAAGCTTCGAAAGTGGTTTCAACCACTATCCCAACTTAGGAGGTAGTTGTGTGAGAGTGAGAGAAACATAGCCATCTTTAGGCGTGTAGTAATATTTGGGAGAAGTGGCCCATATCAGATCATCATTTGTGTTGGTAATACTGATATGAGATATCTCAAGTGCCCTGATATACCTATTCCATGTCCCATGCCATTGCTTTGGGATGTTTATTTCAGTGGTTTATTTCCACTCTTGAGTGGTCTAATCTGAAATTTCACTATCCGCTACCTAGATAAGTCTCAATGTCCCTCATTCATTAAGGAATAATCTGATGTCTTGAGGAAGTAGATGCTCCTTGCCGCAACCAGACCATGGTTCCAAGCCTATTCGAACCTATGTGCCTTCTCCTACCCACAAAGCCAGCCCATGTTTAATTAGTGCTAAAGAATTTGTGATGGCTCACCACACCATAGATGAGGAATTATGGGGACGATGTGAACATCTGATCCAGTCGAGTGTAGGGATACGAGTGATATATTTGGAATATATGACCTCCTACCTTAGGTTTTTTTAGGACAAGAGTTTCCAACCCATCTTGGTAGTCAGGGCTTTTGAAAATAGGTTAATATCCTTGAGGCCCCAACCCCCCCATTATTTCGGCTTGGTAATTTTCTCCCATTTCACCCATGCAAAGGTGTGTTCTGAGTCCTTACCCCGCCAAAGGAATCATCTGCAAAATTGTTGAATTATATTGGTGACACCTTTAGGTATCCATGTAAGTTCCATTGAATAGACATGTATCGCCTCCAACACAGATTTGATGAGGACAAGTCTACCGGCTTCGGAGAGCCATTTCTGCTACCAAATGTTGATTCTCTTCTCAATTTTGGAAATGAGTCAATTCCAATCATTGATTCTATAATCATTAGGCTTGAGTCTAAATCCCAAGTATTTGAGGCCCTATTCAATGAGACGATGATCAAAATTGAATAGATGAAGAGCATGTTGTCTCTCGTGGGCTGAGAATTTTGAGAAAATAATGGTGGATTCATTGTGATTGGGGAGCATCCTAGTTGCTATAGAGAAGGTAGATAATAGTTTTTTGAAACAAATGAAATCCTGCAAGGAGCCATATAGAAATATGAGCAAATCATAAAAAATAACTCAAATGAGTCAAGTAAATAGTGTCAGTGATTTTGACTCCCTGAAGCTAACCCTCATTCTTAGCAGAGGCAATGAGGGAGGTGAGCCCCTCCATAATCAAAAGGAAGAGGAGGGGTGATAATGGGAAACCTTGTCGGAGCCCCCTCCCATCATGGAAGAAGGGGGTAGCGGCCCCATTAATGAGCAAGCTGAAGGAGGCAGTGGAGATGCAACACATAATCCATTGAATAAAGGAGTGGGGGAACCCAATGTGAGTGAAAATCAGTTGTAGGTAAGTACAGTTAGCACAATCAAAATATTTGGCTAATTAAATCTTGAGGATGGAGCATTTGAGGTTATGGAGTTTGATGGAGTGCAGGGCTTCTTGAGCAGTGCAAATGGCCTCATGGATTTATCCATGATGAAGGAAAATTGTTCCTTGGAGATATGCTGGGATAAGATAGGTCTAATGTGATTGGATATAATATTTGCATTGAATTTTTATAGAAAATTACATAGGGATATGGTCCAGTAGTCATTAAAGGAAAGAGGTTTTTCCACCTTGGGGATGAGGGAAATAAAAGTAGAATGGAAACTATCATACATTATGCCTGATATTCTGCAGTCTTCAATGGCCAGAAGCAAATCCAAAACAATCAGCTCAAAGAAGGATAGGTAGAACTCGATTGGCCAACCATCCGGCCCATGACTCTTGTCCTTTTTGAACCATTTAAGGACTGCTTCTATCTCAGCAAGGGTGACAGGGGCATTGAGAGCATCCTCTTCATGCACAAATTGGGGCATCAGTCTTGCAATGCTGAAAACCTTAACTATGTTAGCAACCTTGTGATCTCTATAGATATGGGGGAAGTGTATGATGCCCATGTATGATAGTTGATGATGAGTCTTGGCCACCCTGCCATGTTGATAATTAAGCTCCCAGATAGTGTTTATGATTTTTCTACCCTTGGAACACTGTTGAAATAATTTGGTGTTGTTATCCCCTGACTTCAGCTAAAGGGCTCTACTCTTAAGTCTCTAAACCTCCTCCTTGATTCTAAGTAGGTGAATTTTCTTAGTTTCCAGTAGGGTGGGGGAGGATTTTTTCTCCTTGGATGAGTGCCCCCTACCATCTTCATCAAGCAAGGAAGAAATTTCCTGCTCAATCCTTCTCAACTCTTCTTATTCTTTAACCCTTTTCTCCTTAGCCCACTTGATGGTCTTCTCTTTAATGTAGGATAGGTTGTTGGAAATAACAGAGGCATGATGGGAATTTGGGTGACAGTGGCAGTGATGTTGGTTCTTTACAACAATCTAACGAAGCTCAGGTTCCTCGAGCCATGTTGAATTGAATTTGAAAGGGGAGTGGGGTTTCCCGTGTTCACCAATAATCTCAAGATAAATGGGTGAATGATCTGATAAGCCTCCATATCCCACCCATTTTCGAGCTCTTTCCATCCATGTAGCTAGCTTAGCAAAGAGTAAAAGGTGTTCCAGGTGCCTAGCAAGAGCATCGTCCCTAATCCTACGATTGTGCCAAGTAGGCATATTCTTGGCCATCGCTAAATCAATAAATTTGACTTTGTCCCAATATTGCTCGAAGTAACTAGTTAGTGGATCCAGCGAGGCATGGGGTCCCCAGGATTCTCCATGACTGAAAGAGAAATTAATATCACCAACCACAATGATATGCTTCGACTTCCATATGGAGGACTGCAAATGTTTATCCCAAAAAACGAGTCTATTGTGAAAGGGGCCATATATATTAACAATTCTGAGGGGGGTGCGAATATCCAATGCTAAGAAATCCACCCCAAGAATCCCTTCCGAGCCCCAAACATTGAGAATTTGAATGTTCTAGTTATTGAAACCGATGACAATTCCCCTAGAGCGAACCCACACATCTAGAGTATGAAAGGTCTAATAAGGACAGATTGAGGTGAGAAAAGATAGGATAGTCTCACCAATGCCTAAATTTTCCCGTAATAATATGACATCCACCCTTTCAGATTCCAGGAAACGGTGGAAGGCCAGTTTCTTATAAGGGACGGCCAACCCTATACAATTGAAAGATAGACAGATCATGGGAAACCATTTGCAAGGGTTTTCCTCGCTCTAAGGACCTGGTCTGTTAGTCATCAATGATTTTTTTCTATTTTGTAGATGACTAAATACTTATCCTAGATTTCTAAAAAAAAAAATCATGAATATTATGAGTTTTAGAAATATCACTGCATTCATTATCCTTAGAGAAATTTTTTCACTATCCTACCCTTTTGTCATTTCATGATCACTTTATAACTCCTACAGACTCCAAATGGCCTATGCCTCTCATTTCCATCCTTTTTCCTACCCATAATATCATTACTCTGCTTTTCCCTTGCCTATGACTCCATTTTCCATCTAGGGTTTTCCGATAAGACTAAGTCATTCCCATGATTCCCAAAAATTCCTCAAGCATTGATGGTCTCAAAACTATCTCTGTAGGATCCTTAGATAAATCAAGTATATTCAATTTTGAATCTTCATTACACCACTTGATCAATACTCTATTTTTCACTTAAATATTCCAAGCCAATTTTTAGTCAAAGAGAGGTCAAAGAGCCCCCCACTAGGTCAATTAGGGTTTCATGTGTTCCAAGGTCATCATTTCCAAAGAAGACTATCATTCAGTTTCAGAGTCTACATATGAGGTAATGGACAAGCTTGAAACTTTTTCAGATGTGTTAAAAATTCATATCAACAAGAATAAATCCATTCCAACTCATAAGCATCATGCCTCCATCATTTTCCAAGGGTTCTTTCCAAAGGACAACTCATTTTCCACACCTAGGGTCAGTTTTGCTTCAAACTATGTTTCTCACCAAAAAGAGATGAATTTGACAAAATTGAGAGAGGTTGTTTTCAATCATAGGTCCAAGAAGAAAACTCTCCTTCATTTCTTACACAAGTATCATGGTTTTGGAGCAATGTCAAAGATACAGGTGCCACAGGAGAATTGCCACACTGTTGGAGTGACCTTGGGACAATCTGATTTTCTCATAGCTGGATTATCCAAATAATTTTCTTGATGACTCAAATGACAACTAGAATTGAATATCTTTCCAATGAGATATCATGAGCTCAATTTGGAGTTGAGGAAAGAATCCAAAAGTGGTATGCACCAGCACTCTCCATTTCTGCACCATCATTCAACACTTTTTGACCAGTCTTGGGAGAATCAACGTTTTACAGGTGAAATCAACTCCAATCAGATAAAAAAATGTATATTTGGAACGTATACTAGAAGATATTTCCATTGAGCTATCATGAGCTCAATTTGGAATTGAGGAAGGCCTCCAAACGTTGTTTGCACCAACACTATGCATTTATGCACCATCACTCATCACTTTTTTACCAGTCTTGGGAGAATCAACTTTTGACAATGAAAATTAACTCCAATCAGAGATAAAATGGTATATTTGGAAAGTAGACAGGATACGGTTTCGAACAAGCTATCATGGGCGCAATTTGGAGCTCGGGAAGGCCTTGCAATTCCCTCTGCAAAAGGTGCTACGCGTAGGAGTTCAGGCGCTACGCTTATGGCAGAGAGAGGCCCGAATGGCCCAGAACTTTCCCAGTGCTACGCTTAGAGAGCCCAAATGGCCTAGAACCTGCCCGATGCTATGATTAGAGAGCCTGATTGGCCCAGACTTCCCGACGCTGCGCTTAAGAGGACCCAACACCCGACAGCTCATGCATAGCGTTGCACGTAGAGCAGAAAGCCTCTCCCACCTGCAAAAAATTGCCAAAAACACAAGGGTACACCTTCAAGCTACATTTAAGGACCTGAAAACAAGTCAAAATTGGTAGGTGCATGTTTCCTTATCATCCAAGTGCTTTTTGTGATTTAATGATTAAGGGAAAGTGATCAAACCCTAGTGCTTACAAACCCTAGGTCTTCATGGAAAACAACCCTCTATTTTGACTTCTAAACAAGCAATTATCAGTCAAGGAGAGTATGCGTTAGGGTAATAAAAAATCAGTTCAAGTTAATCCCTCCTCCAAGCCCAAAGAAAACCAGTCATAAACCCACCTCCATCCCACTCATTTTCAAGAGTTACCCTCACCTTCATTTCATTTCACTCCTCCTACCAATTTTTATAAGCAAGCCTAGGGTTGTCTAAGGGCAGCACTAGTCACCATATCAGATGAAGAAGGAAGTGGCAGTGAACAAGCAAGTGAAAATGAAGGTGAGAGTAACAATGAATCAAACCAAAGTGAAGATGAGGGTGATGATGAGTTGAGACAACAAGAAGCAAGCAACATGGAAACAGGGGAGGATGATGACAGTAAAGAAAATCAAGAGGTTGGCAGCCATAATGAAGGTCATAGCAGTGATGAAACAAGCAACTATAATGAGGAACAAAGTGAAGGTGCACAAATCAGTGAAGAGGTCAGAAATGAAGTTCAAGACATAGAGGTGGATGCAAATCAAGATGAGATAAATGAGGAAGGAGGCAGCAGTCAAGGTAATGAAGAGGAAGACATAGAGACAAATGATGGCAGCCATGATGAAGACACCCAAATTATCATAATTAAACCTCTTCCATTGAAATATCAAAGAGTAAAAAGGCTTGTGTTTTCTGCCTCTAAAAGGCAAGGGACCATGCCTTCCTTTTCTACCAAGAAGCTAGATAAAGGCAAACAAAAGATCAAAGAGCAAGCCGAAGAGACCAAGTTGCAAAGGCTAAAACTCAAAAAGGCCCAAACCAAAATCCAAGCACTCAAAGAGGAAAAATACCAAGTAGACCTTGGAATCTTACCTTAATATTTTTTACAGGCTCCTCAAACCCCATGAGGAAGGTGTCCACCAATTTTGGGAGAATTTTGACAATTTTTGGTTTTTTGCAAATTTTGAGGCCTATAAGCGCAACATCCCTGGCACTACGCTTTTTCCTCAGACACCCTCAAAGGGACAAATTTTTTTTCTTGGAATACTCATGCCTATTACAATGTGCTCACATAATTTTAGAACATTTGGAGTATTTTTGTCCCCTCAAAAGGCCAAAAAACACCTCATTTTTCACCTTTCTGCCTCATTTTCAGGTTTGGCACTGCACTCAAAGAAGTTTGGGGAATTTTGATTTTTGGACAGGTTACAAGAGCTCAATCAAAAAAAAAAAGGTAAATTTGGAAGGTAGACTCAACAAGATTTCCAGCAGGCCATCACAGAGAAACTTTCGACATTGGGAAGGTCACCACAACTTGGTTGCAAGTGGACCCATTTCCTGCCTGTGTTGGTGTTGCGCTCAGAGCAGTTTGGGTAATTTAGCTTTTTGGACAGGTTACAGGATATCAATAAGAAAAAAATATATATATTTGGAAATTCAACTCATCAGGATTTCCAACGGGCCATCATGCAGCAAAATCCGGCATCGGGAAGGTCACCAAAACTTGGCTGCAAGTGGACCCATTTTCTATCTGTCTTGGCGCTGCGCTCAGAGAAGTTTGGGTAATTTGAATTTTTGGACATGTTATTGGGGCTCAATCATAAAACCAAAGGTATATTTGGAAATTAGACTCAGCAGGCTTTTCAACGGGCCATCACGAAGCAACATCCAACATCAAGAAGATCACGAAAACTTGGTTGCAAGTGAACCCATTTTCTGTCTATCAAGGTGTTGTGCTTATAGACTGCACTGTGTGTTTTTGGCCAAAGTCAAAAAACACACTCATTTATTGTAAAAATATATTTTAATGTTTTTTGAGGAAAATCACTCTATAATTAGATGCTAGAAGTTATTTTGGCATTTATTTCATGGGATATTTTGTGCCTTGGGCCTTGCCTAGTCTCTTGGGCATTTATGACATTTATGAGTGATTTTGACATTTTCCAACCCTATCTAGGGTTTTTTCCCTCCTTTTCTAAATAAATATAGCATGAGAGCTTCATTGTAAATGTTGGAATTTTATGACTCTTTGGAGTAATACATAGTATTTTGGAGGTTGAAGAGAAATTTGGTGTTGTGGAGCTTGTGAATGGCTTGTTTTGCTTGTTGATGGAGGAGGCTTGCTTGAAATATCCCTGAGCTTGGTTAATGGTGAAGTGCTTCTATGCCAATCATTGTTTCCTCATGTTTCATTATGTTTCTATATTTATATGTTGCAATAGAACAAATTATTTAGACTAAGAAATGTTCTTCAAAGGCACCTTAGCTCTTTTTGTTCTTCATTGCCTTTAGGTTTTCTTCTGCTAGGTTTTTCTAGAGAATTCTTAACTGCTCTCTAGACCCCCTAAGCTTATTTATTTCATGAATGGTTTAATACAATAGGTATCAATGATTATTTATGGCTAGACCTACTTGTTTTATGTCACTAAACACTATTCTTGAGGTCTCTCTCCAAAGTACCATTAATTAGGTCTGCCAAAGAGGCTATGTTTCGATCATACCCTTTGTCCATGCTTGAAAAAATTGTTTTGGGGATCTTCATAACTATGATAAATGATGTTTAAGCGTTCCCTCTTCCTTGATTAAAGTTATATGTGTATCTTGAATGTTTTATAACCTTTAAGGTGAAATCACTAGAAGTTAAATGAGTTTCTCGCCTTCTATATTTCATTGGAATGTTTGTATTGAATGCTTATTTTCTTAAGTGGAATCAACGAGTTATTGGTTTTCCCTGTCTATTGATTTCTTCTTCATGATTATGTATTTAAGTCCCTTCTTGTTTTTAATTACATGATAAAGGATTCTTAATTTCCCTTTGTCCTACTTTGCACAAACTTAATGTTCACCTCATTTCCCATAAACCTTGAAAATCCATTGACCAATGCTAGATTTTCCCTGTGATGCTCCCTGATCCGTTGTTCAACTTTCCATGACTTTTGTAGACTCCATAGCCTAATGACATGAATATTTCCTCATTCCATCTATTCTACTTGATCATCTTAACTAACCAAAACCAACAAACAAACCCTACACTTAACAACTAGCCTAAAATAAAAACCCTATAAGTAAACAAGTTCACATCCTTTGCATAAATAGAGAGAGCCCTCTCTGAGTCCAAGAAGGCTAGGTCCTAGGACTCCAAAGACTGGTCTGATGTTACCCTATGCATTTTATATCACCAATATAACAAATCACGGGAACCTAACATGGTCAATGGTATATTTTTTCCCCGTGGAAACATCCATCCCAACCTAATGGATATATTTGGACATTTTGGATGGCCTTCCTCTGGTGGCTTTTAGGGCAGACTGAGCAGGGTCATCACCAAGCCCATATGAAGTGTAGGATGAAAAATTAGCTGAGGAGTGAATACTGTAATGAAAAGGAGGGTTGGACCTAGAGGTATTAGAGCATTCGGAAGGGCCTGCTTCTACAGAGGGAAATGATGGGGGGGGGGGGGGGAGGAGGGAGGAGGGCAGAGGGGGAGTCGATGCATCAAGATAGAAAATTGGGGAAAGCTTATTCTTTAAAATAAGAGGACTATTAAGATGATTAATAACAGATGATGTAGACAAAAAAAGGAGATTAAAATTAATAGGTGAGGAGGTAGAGGACATGGTACCCCTGATAGGGGTGAGATCCTCCTCATTTGGTGGAGGTGCCTTCGATTCGGTCATTTTCTGCATAGTCGAGGAAGTCATCAAAGAGGATGGTGGACATCAATCGAGCTTCTGAAACTCCTCTAGATGTGATGTAGACCAATTATTGCGACCCCTGAATCTCTCATTCATTTGTTTTCCAACATGGACCAGGGTTTTAGTACTTGCCGAAGTTGCTGCCACAATGAGGGGGTAGTCTTTGTAAATGTGCCCCACCTCATGCCATCATCGACAACGAAATGGAACTCCTTCATAATCAAGTATTTTAAATATGGATATTTTCTTGTGCTTCAGCACATATCTTTCAACCAGACCTTCCTGGGTGTCTAAGTGAACAAGGATTCGAGCCATAGAGATGTTACCTGTTTCCAAATATGATCTTTCGTGGTTGAGGTATATGGCAAGGTCCTCACCTATACATCTGAGTACGTCCTCCATCCATAATTGGAGGGGTAAACCTGGTAATCGTACCCAAATGGGTCTGGCACCAAAATTTTCCTTATCAAGATCAAAGAGTGGATTCCAACGCATTAGGTGTACCAGAGTCATCTCGATATGCCAATATTTAGTGAGAAACCAACATTCCATATCAGGGGTGGGGAAAATCAGAGCGAACCAACCTCTATTAATAGTTAGGACGACCAAGAGTTTTTCAAGAAGGTGACCCCAAATCTTTGTGGTCCATCACTTGAGTCTAGCAGTGGTGTAATTCTGCCCTCTAACTTAGCCCACTAGCACTGTCTATGCAGTCTCTTCTTCCCTCTGCATGCTAAGCCCAACACCGAATACCAATTCGCGAGATTTATCATGGCTTTTGGAACAATGGGTTTTCTTCTTACCTGTTATGTGTGGAGGGTTCTCTCTAAGAGGCCCTTCTTCCTCCAGATGAGCACTTTCAGAGTCTAGGGAGGTCTTTTCTTCTGGCTGTGTAGTCAGGATAGGCAAACCCTTGAAGCTTCCATAGGCTATCAATGACGACGGACCTCCATGTATATTTTCATGATCGAGAGAGTAACACCCAGAACCCAAGCTGAGTTTTTTGAATCCAAAAGCCTCTTCATTGACTACACACTATCCCACATAACATTCTCCATGAACCAAACCCACACCCAAAGTGTATGTCTCCTGTTGCTGGTTCCAAATGTGCAGCGTCGACGATGAGGGTATGGAAAAAAACAAGAGAAGTCGGGGTGTTCAGATAGAGGCCTGTAAGGTGGTCATTAAGGCTTGCATTAGAAAACCTAAACTACAAAAACTGCAAGGTTGACACCACAATCTCCATATCTGACTGTCGAGCCTCCTATTGTGCTATCCCTTCCAGTAAATCACGCGGTTGTGCCCCAGCTGGTTGCTGATGTGGATAACGGGTCCATATCTGTTCTAGCGTTAATGAGTCCGAGGAGTAGTCCAACATATACTCCTCCATAATGGAGTTACCCTCATTTCCGGTAGGTTCCATAACTAAAGCACCAACGAAAATAGCTCTTCCCTGAACTTTGAAACTTTCTCAGACAAACACTAGTAGCCGTTAGTTGCGGTGCTAGGGTCCAGAGTTGTAACTGCAAAGTTATGATTCCCATATGCAGGAAGACTGCACCTCTATCCACCAAGGTTATCAATGTCAACCCTAATATCGCTAATAACCCTGAATAATCCGCGAGAATGAAGGTCAAGGATAACCCAAAAGCACTCATGAGCTAGTGTCGACAAGCCTGTTGAAAACCAGGTGAAAAAGCAGGTCGGCGTTGATTAACGTGTAGGGCCAATAGAATATGGTAAAAGGTTAACACTAATGCGAATATGGGGTGAAGGAGCCACGAACCAGAGCCTCCATCGCCATGAAATCTAGGGTTTCTCTCTTTCCTCCATCAATATACTCCAACCTTCACCCATTGTTTTGTAATCTTATTACAAATTCCAAAATAATATTATCATAAATTTTAAATTCAAAATTAATCAAAGTTTTAGTTATCTCTTGGTCATGTTGGTTGTCATTAATGATAGAGTTAATATATGTGTCTTTTTGAGTAAATACGTTTAAAATATGATCATCATCATTAAATACTCTTTAGTTTGTTATGTTATTGATAATTGATCTAAATAATAATTTAATCAAAGATCTATTGTGTGAAAAATATTCTAATGGAATGAGTCTAGAGGCCATGTTAGTGATAAAATATGCATCAGAGTATTGAGCTATCAGTATATCCATAATATTGAAAGAAGTAAAACTAGATATTAAGTCCCAAACTACATGCTAATAATTTTTTAGATGACTAAAACACTAATGAATGTATTATATACATGTCTTACAACAATATGAAAATCACCAAATAATTTAATGCATGTGACCCCTAAACCAATTTCCTTCTTCAAACCTTTGATGAATGCCTTATATAATGCAAAATTGTTAGTGCATTGAAATTCTAATCGGTAGACTAACATGGTCTTGTTCCCTTTGGGATCCTGGATAATACAACCTGCTCCAATTCCTTCATTGCACTTTGAACCATCAAAATATAAAGACCAAAAAATATTATTTACATCTACTTATACATTTTCAAAAATAACATTTGTGCATTTAGAAAAATTAGTCTAAGAAAATTTTGCAACCTCTGATTGTGTACCTAAATCTATAAAAGATAACATCTCTATAGTCAAATTCCCAAAAATTGAATCCACATAATAATTTCCAACCGTAGAATTTGAAAATAATATTGGTTCATTTTCACCATCGGTTTAAGTCACAATACATTTCATATATTTTTCATGCTCTACTTTAATTTGGTTTGGCTTACCACTGTATGCCATATCCATAAATGGGGCCAATCAATGGAAAAATATCCATTAAGCTTTTGTACCCAATCTCTAATTAGAAGTAGAATGTAAGATTCTAGAATGTTGACAACTACAATATCAATTATTTGGTGTCACTTCGAGATTTGAAGACAATCTAATCAAAACACTCTGAAGTTAAACTAACACCTTGACTCTTGATCTGTAAAAATGTATTATTTGAGTGGTATATTTCTAAGGTTCTATATTTAATTTCTTGCTTACAAAGTATGGCATTATGTTTGATGAAGCACCAAAATCTACTAAAACATTGTGTACATTTCTGTTGAATATTTTCAAAGGTTAAGAGAAAAGGGGGTGTATGATAATTTAACTTTTCTTAAGTTAACACATCATTTGCATTTGTTTGTTTGTTTGTTTTTTTTAAATAAAAACCAAGAAATGGTTTACCTTTATTTTTACCCATAGTAGTATTTGGTTGATGTCTAGCACTCTTGACATATAAAGCTTCAAAAAAATTATTCTTTTATTGTTTAAGGTTTGATAATTCAACGAATAAAATATTAGCCCTAGTTATTTTCATGTATTAAATGATATAATAATGTATTTAATCAAATAGAACTAAATTTCCATTAATTTTTTTATTTGAATATTGTGATTTTTTTGGTGCAAAGGAAAAATGAGGTTTTGGATTATTTGAAGAATTTGAGGGAGGACCTTTATTTGTTATTTGAACAACATATACCTCTTCTAGTTGTTGATTCTCATCATCAGAAATTATACCTTCTACCATATCCCAAGTTATATTGACTTCGAGAATTTGTTTACTTCTATCAACATCATCATAATGTTATTCATCATCATCTTATTCATTTTCAACAGAATAAGTTTGATTACCAAGAGGTGGAGTAGTTTTCTAAAAGCACTCTATGGTCTCCTCGAAGAAAATTCTTTAGCTACATTTTTTTATATCAATGATATCATTAGCGAGGCTTTTAACTAATTTGTGCAAACTTTCCATGTCTAGTGCTTCTTGTGTTTTCTTTTCTTCTGCTTGTTTGATTTCAACCAGTATCTTAACAAATGGAAAGTTTTTCTTGTCTTTCACTAGACTTGATTTAGTAGAAAGGCTCATAATCTATTTTTCAACTTCTAGAGTCTCCTTAATGGTTTTATTCAACGTGGTATAAGATTCTCTTTTATTGAAAATGGAAATCGATGAGGGTAGAGCAATAGTGTAAAACTCAAGCAAAACATCTATGCCAGGTCTTCATCCAATAGGGATTTTTTTCAATAAATTTAAAAATATTTGGTTGAAATACTTTATTTTTCCTTTGGTCCATTCATTTTAATCTTGGAGAGTTCAAGGACTAGTTGCAGGTGATTTATCATTGCCAAATTTATTCATATGTGATTCCTCAAATTCATTCCAGTTTGATATGGATAATTTTTGCGATGAGAAAAGCCATATAGAAGCCTTCCCCTGAAAGGTAAAAGGGAAAAGCCGACATACAACATATTCATGTTGTACACACATTAGATTGGTTTCTAGCATAAATGAATTAATCTAATCCTTAGGAGATTGTTTAGTATCTCGATAATGTTTAGGAAGAAACTTCTTAGGATGCTTTGGTAATTCATGTTGAACGTCAGGTACTCTCACTACACCTAGGGATATTTAAGGCCTTCTTGGTTTTTGTTGTTTAAATCCATCCATTGAAAAAGATAATTATGGTGATTCATAATGAGATGGTAAAAGTATGATATGGGGGAATATTAATAGGAGTTGATCCTCGTGGTGATCCTTATCATGAAACATGCTCCTTTTATGAGATGTAATAATGTTTCCACATTTCTTCCCAATTGAAAAGAGGATTGATCCTTGAAAATAAAGGTCAATTAGATGCTTCATTAGCTTTTGATTTCATGTATTTTCCTAGTATAAAGTAATCAACTAGTTCTTGGCCTAACTGGTTTTCTTGGGATCTAGTTAAAGTCCCTAATTTCCTGAATTTTGGAGGTAAATATTAATTAATTCCCCCACTGACTTTATATATTTTAATCTCTGGTAATAAAGGTTGGTAATATTAGAATACTCTTGAATAAGTAATTTAGGAAAATTCACAATTTTTTTAATCACCAAAGTTGTAACACTAGGCTCTAGTTTTGATTGAATATCTGAAACAACTTCACTAGATCTAGATTATAAAATTGGAATGAAGGAATAAGCTTATACCTGGAGAATGGGGCTTAAATTTGTGTAACTTTTGTTCCATTTATTATAAGAGGCCCTCCTTCTAACACCAGAATTGTTAATGCTTTGGAAATTACTTGGTCAAAAACAGGGAGATATCACTCAATCAAGGTCCTATGTTAGACCTATGCTCATTTTGTATGGTGATTATCATCGATATGTGAGCCCAGTTGTCACTAAAGATATTTTGCAATCAACAATTTTTAAATCAAATTTGGATTTAATATTATTTATCTAATGCAATCATAATTAACAAAAATCAAACTATGTCTATATGCAATATATCTATTGTTTCTAACTACAACTAACTTATCCCATGAGGAATATAAGAGTTAAGAATGAGATGTTGAGTAAAACTCATGAATTTTTGAAATAGTTTTGAAATTAACTGGAAATTTAAATAACCACTAGAATTTAATTTTTAAAATAAGTAGTTATTTAAATAATTCACTTGTAATTTCTCACATTTAATTAAATGACTTTCACATACAATTCAAGCAAAATAGAATTGAAATAATAATATAACTCGATCCTTCTAATAATAATGTAGAAAAAAGAGTATGTATTAATGAATTAATTGAGTGACAAAAAACAAATGAAAGGGAAAATGACATAATTTACATATTTAAATGTAAGCATAATAATAATATCAAAGAGTTAAAGAAATAAATGAGTCACCAAATTATAGTCTTCAATTCCACAAAAATACTTGACAATAGTGTATAAAGTCTATCATCTAGAATTTCCAACCCCTTTCTTGATTGGAGAAGTTCTATATATACAACAACAAAAACACCAAAAAACAACAAAAGGGATCTTAATTTGGTGTCATTTAATGAATAAAATAAAAATTTCTATAATAGATAATTTTGTTGCACATTTTAAGTATTCCATGTGCCCTTCTTGAGTATATCTCTTCTACCTTTCATAACGTAAACCAATATAAGCCTGCCAATGCAACTGCATTTGCTTGAGTTGTATAATCTTAGACGGGGTTTACTCGTCCACATTTAGTTCACATGAATAGACCTTGCCAACAATGTTTATAATTTCTCCTTTCATCTACCAAAGAATATTTTAACTAATTTGGAACAAGTTTTTGGATTAAAAATGAACTGATTAATGCTTTTCCGCATCAAGCTATCAATGTGCTATAGAAAATCCACATATATTAAACTAATCTTGTAATATGCCAAAATTCTACAAATTATGGAAACCAATTACGATCACACAATTACAGGAACAAGAAAGAGAAATAATTTCAATCACACAACACAAAGATTTATTTGGGGAAAGCCTCAGCTAAAACCCCCGCTATCTATATATTTCATAAAGTCAAGAACATGAAACAATACAATGCTTCTCTCAGGCTTGAGAGCTTTTGCACTATCTCTAATTTTGTCACTTTGATCTAAGAAAGTTTGGTCCAATATTTAACCAATTCCTTGCCCCTGTCTGACTAGCCTTTCTCACGCATTATTGAGGGAATTGAGCCCCTATTAATTAGGAAATTCCAAATAATTGATTGTGTTGAGATTCAACAAGATAATGAGCTTAGTGAAAAGTAAGCACATTCACTAAGTGAGGCCCACGAGCTATTTTTAGGTGTATGTCTATTTTTAGACATGGTGAGCATATTCTATAAGCTGCAGGATGTTATTTGTAGATGGTTGGTCAAATGTGGAAAATAGATGAAATTCTATTTTTAGAATATTGGGCGAAGTATATTTATAGATCGTCAATCTAAAAATAGATGCATGTCGATTATCATTAGCTCTTAATAATAATCCGACAATAAACATCAACTTATTCTCTTGGAGAACTTTATTTCAGTGAACAGATTTGGAAAATCAGTGGGCTGAAGGAATTATGCAATTCCTAGGGTTATTGGTGGCTCATGCATGAAGGACTCAGTTAGAACTGAAGTGGCAAAGTTATGGTAGAGTTGGAAGAGTAGTTTATGGAGTTGTTATTTAGTTTAACTCAGTTAAGTGAGTTAAACTCAGTTGAGCTAGTTGTATCTAGTCTAACTGAAAGATACACTAGTGAGATTTAAGTGAATTAATTAGTTAATTAATTCAAAACTAATAACTCACTAACAACTTAACAGAAACAACAGTTAACTATAGTGCATGTCAGTTCCAGTGGAGACCCAGTGGAGAGATAGGTGAAAGGGTGAGATGAACTATCTGTTGTGACTATAGTGATGCATTCAATTCATATGATACACATTGGAGTTGCCAATGAGTATTGCGCATTCAAGGCAAGGAAAATTCGAATTCATTTAGGGGTCTTCTTCAGCAGGGATTGCGCAACGGAGGCAAGCTATCAGGAGGCAAGAAATTGGTGCATGGAGATGCAAATTTCTACATGACAGTGTGTAATGAATCTACATTGTACTGAGAGCTTGATGTACTAAGATTTGTATGAGATTATTACATGATTCCATTGATATAGATAATATATGATATTTGGGGTTTTTAGCTTTAAGCTTTCCCGTTAAACAACTGTGTTATGTGCTATTGAATTTATTCACATGTGTTTGCAATTGAGTTTTAAATTTACGCAAGTTTAAAAGTGGAAGGATTATGTAGTTAGAAAGAAGATAAATATTTTTAGATTAGGAGAATCTGATAATACATCAATATTAATAAATTTCTACATGGTATCAGAGCAGTATTGATTACTGGAGATTGCAATTGTGAATAATTGCTGAGTTTTGTGCTGGTGGAAAATTCGAATTTGTTGCAGAAATTTCTTGGTGCGACAATTGAGTATTCATTGAAATGTCTTTCAATGGGTTGAGATTGGAGTATTCGCTTGAGGGTAGCTTGAATTACATAGCCTGGAAGGATAGGATGGAGGTGGTGCTTGAAGATAATGGGCTGAAGGAGTTCATCGATAGCGATGTTCCTAAGCTGACTTCTAGCGATGCTGCAGGACTTGACACATGGAAAAAGAAGGTAGCAAAGACAAGAATAATTCTGTTGGAAGGTGTGAAGGACCATATTATGTCAAGCATTCATCAGAAAGCCACTACATATGCAATGTGGAAGGCTTTGACAGATATTTTCCAAAGCAGCAGTGACCAGAGGAAGTTGGCGCTGAAAGATAAGCTCAAAAAAATAAAAATGGAGAAGGGCGACAATATTCCAAAATATCTCACGAAATTTGTCCATTGTAGGGATGAACTGGGAAGTGTGGGGATTACAGTTGATGATGATTACTTTGTGAGCTTGGCTCTCCTTTGGCTTCTGAAGATTTGGCATAGCTATGAAGACTCCATCAATGGATGGGAGAAACTACGGGGTTCAGAGCAACTTTGGTCGGATCTTGTGTAGGAGGAGATAAGGCGAAGTACGATGGATTGCTCTTCATAGAAGAATGATGATGAAGATAATTGCGCTTTGGCTACCAAATCAAGGAAAGGGAAGGGGAAGAATCCCATCCAAAATCCGAAGCTAAAGGCAAGAAGCTGGATTTGTCCAAAGTGAAGTGTTTTCACTGTCACGAACATGGGCATCTCGCCACTAACTGCCCACAGAAAAAGAAGAAAAAGAAGGTTGTTGGAGCTACAGCTGGAGATGCCTTAGACTGGTAATTTGAACTTGATTTCTCTTTGATCGCATGCTTGGTTTAAGCTCAGTGGGATTGGTGTGGTATCTTGATAATGATGCGTCTTTCCATATGATGGGAGACAAGGAGTTGTTTAGTGACTTGGAGGAGAAGGATCTCCAAATGCATATAGAGATGGGAAAAAATGGCAGATACAGTGCGACGGGCATTGGAACCATTACCTTTGAGAGGGATTTAGGTAAACCATTTCTGTTGAAAGATGTTATGCATGTTCCAGGTCTGAAGAAGAACTTGGTCTCGGTCACAATGTTGGAAGACAAAGGTTATGACATTGTTTTCAATGAGGGAAAAGCTTTCTTGCGACATAAAAAAATGTGTTAAACCAAGAGGATAGGGATTCAAGTTAAGAATCTCTACAATATGGAGAGATATGGCTACACTGAAATGATGGGAAAAGCAGAAGAAGTGATGAGCCGAGATGAGGGTGAATTATGACACAGGAGATTGGGCCATCTTCACCATGGCACTTTGAAGATTTTGCAGAAGATTTCTACTGGAATTCCCAAGGGCACTCTTGTGCAGTCAAATCAGTTGAAGGGATGTAATATGGGTAAGTTTGTGAAGACCACCCTTCATGAGAAGGAGAACCATGCTTCGGTGATCCTGGAGAGAATTCACACAGACGTGTGTGGACCTTTCTCGGTTGCTTCAACAGTAGAACACATGTATTATGTTATATTTATTGATGACTATTCTCATAGATGTTGGATCTTATTCATGTAGAAGAAGAGCGAAACATTATCAAAGTTCTGTGAGTTTAAAGCATTGGTGGAGGAGTCGAGGAAGCAAGTGAAGGCTCTGCGAAGCGATAATGGTGGTGAATATATCTCGAATGAATTCAAAGACTTTTCTAGCAAAGAAGGAATTCGAAGAGAAATCATAGCGCCTCATAACCCACAATAGAATGGGGTTGCGGAGAGGAAGAATAGAACGATCGTGGGTGTTGCACGTGCTATGCTGCATGACCAGGGCCTATCGATGCACTTGTGGGCAGAAGCATGCAACACTGCATTTTATGTGCAAAACCGTTGTCCTCATAGTGTACTTGGCATGAGTACACTTGAAGAAGCTTTTACTAGTAAGAAGCTTGATATTTCTCATTTGAAGATTTTTGGCTCATTTGTTTACATTCATGTGACAAAGGACGCTAGGAAGAAGCTGGACCCAACTGCAGAAGTTGGGATATTTGTGGGGTACACATAGACACCCCATAATTATTGTGTGTATTTTCCAAATAGTAAAATGACTGTGGTGTGATGGGATATAAAATTCAATGATGTGAAAGCCATGAAGTTGTTGCTTGAGAGGGAGCTACACTTGCATGCAGAGGAGAAACTTCTTGTTCCCAAAGATGAGCCTCTAGATGTGGATCAGCCACAGGAGGAGATTCATGGAATGGAGGATTCCACTCATGCAGAACCAAACATTAGAACAGGTAGAAGGCATACCACAAAAGCTGAGAGACTGAAGCTTGATGCGACACAGAATGTAGGAATCCCTACATCACAGCGCAGACAGAGACAGTCACTTGACCGATTTACTAGATACATGGCTCTTATGAGAAAGTGTGTCGTGACAGAGCCATATTCTTTTGAAGAAGAAGTGCAGGAGCCCACACGGGTAGATGCCATGGTGAAGGAGTATGACTCCATTTTTAGAAACAATGCTTAGGAGATTGTTCCAAGGTCGGTGGGTAAATTAGTGGTAGATTCAAAATGGATCTACAAGGTAAATAAAGCTGCTGATGGGAGTGTCCAGAAGTATAAGGCAAGATTTGTTGCCTGGGGCTTCTCACAGATCTAGGGGATTGATTATGAAGAAACCTTTTCACCTGTCGCACGGTATTCTCCCATAAGGACCATCCTTGCTCTCTCAGTGCAGATGGGTTGGAACATTCATCAGATGGATGTGAAGATTGTGTTCCTCAATGGGATCATTGAGGAAGAGGTGTACATTGAGCATCCTGAAGGATTTGGGATCTTCAGCAGCAAGTCACATGTGTACAGACTCAAAAGAGCGTTGTATGGGCTGAAGCAAGCACCACGTGCTTGGTAGACACAGATCAACGGCTATTTCACTGGACTTGGCTTCACTAAGAGTGAGGCGGATGCAAACCTATACTAAATTGTGGTGGAGGGTAAGCTTTTAATCATTGATATTTATGTTGATGATTTAATACTAACGGGTGATGAGCAGTTGATACACTCATGCAAGGCAGATCTTACAAAGGAGTTTGAGATGAAGGATTTGGTCCTCCTTCATTATTTCCTTGGATTGGAAATATGGCAGCGAGAAGGTGAATTGTTTGTGTCTCAAGGAAAGTACTTTTGGGAGATACTTGGTAAGTTTCACATGGAGGACTGCAAGCCCATGGATACTCCACTTCCAGAAAATTGGAGGAAAGAGAATGCTACATCGGTAGAGGTAGTGGATGCCACTATTTATTGATAGTTGGTGGGTTCGCTCATGTATTTAGTTAATACAAGACCAGACATATGCTATGTGGTGAAACAACTTTCACAAGCGATGGTTAATCCTACCAAACTCTTTTAGAAGGCAGAAAAGCATGTCCTGAGGTATCTCAGGGGCACATTTGAGTATGGATTATGGTACAGAAAAATGGATGAGGTGAAGTTGCATGGCTTCACGGATGCAGATTGGGCAGGCAGCCCAACAGACAGAAAGAGCACATCAGGAGGGTTTTTCATTATCATATCTATAGTAGTTTATTGGTATAGTAGGAAATAAAGATCCGTGGCACTCAGTTCAGCGGAAGTAGAATACATGGCAGCAATTCAAGCTGCATGTGAGGCTATCTAGATGAGGAAGATCCTGGTCAGTTTGTTCGGTTCACATTTAGATCCTACAGTGATACATTGTGATAATCAAAGTTGCATTAAACTCTTTATTAATCATGTGTTTGATGATAGATCTAAACATATTGATATCCGGTATCATCATATCAGAGATTGTGTGTAGCGGAAGATCATGTTGCTTCAGTACACTACAGAAGATTAGGATGCAGACATTCTGACGAAGGCGCTCGATAAGAGAAAATTCGAATACCATGGAGGCAGGATAGGGGTGAAGGATAATCCCTATCTTGTTGAGAGGGAGTGTTGAGATTCAACAAGATGATGAGCTTAGTGAAAAGTAAGCACCTTCACTAAGTGAGGCCTGCAGGATATTTTTAGGTGTATGTCTATTTTTAGACATGGTGAGCATATTCTATAAGTTGCAGGATGCTATTTGTAGATGGTTGGTAAAATGTGGAAAATAGACGAAATTCTATTTTTAGAATATTGGGCGAAGTATATTTATAGATCGTCGATCTAAAAATAGATGCATGTCAATTATTATTAGCTCTTAATAATAATCCGACAATAAACATCAACTTATTCTCTTGGAGAACTTTATTTCAGTGAACAGATTTGGAAAATCAGTGGGCTGAAGGAATTATGCAATTCCTAGGGTTATTGGTGGCTCATGCATGAAGGACTCAGTTAGAAATGAAGTGGAAAAGTTATGACAGAGTTGGAAGAGTAGTTTATGGAGTTGTTATTTAGTTTAACTCAGTTAAGTGAGTTAAACTCAGTTGAGCTAGTTGTATCTAGTCTAACTGAAACATACACTAGTGAGAGTTAAGTGAACTAATTAGTTAATTAATTCACAACTAATAACTCACTAACAACTGAACAGAAACATCAGTTAACTATAGTGCATGTCAGTTCCAGTGGAGACCCAGTGGAGAGATAGGTGAAAGGGTGAGATGGAATTTATGTTGTGACTATAGTGATGCATTCAATGAATCTGACACACATTGGAGTTTAAAATGAGGATTTCGCAGTCAAGGCAAGGCCAATTCGAATTGATTCAGGGATCTTCTTCAGCAGGTATTACGAAGTGGAGGCAGGCTGTCAGGAGGCAAGAAATTAGTGCATGGAGATGCAAATTTCTACATGACAGTGTGTAATGAATCTGCATTGTACTGAGAGCTTGATGTACTAATCTTTGTATGAGATTATTACATGATTCCATTGATATACATAATATATGATAGTTGGGGTTTTTAGCTTTAAGCTTTCCTGTTAAACAACTGTGTTATGTGCGATTGAATTTATTCACATGTGTTTGCAATTGAGTTTTAAATTTCCGCAAGTTTAATAATGGAAGGATTTTGTATTTAGCAAGAAGATAAATATTGTTAGATCAGGAGAATCCGGTAATACATCAGTATTAATAATTTTCTACAGATTTCGTAATACATCCAAGGTGTCTTGATGACATCATGCATGACCTGTACAATTTTCTAATTATAAAATTGATAATATACTTCCCTTTAACTCAAATTTCAACTGGGTCTTCCTTAGAAATGACACACAAAAAATATTTATAGTGAATTATCAGTTATCTCATTGATCAATACATGTGAATTAAACCAAATTTAATTCATTGGACCTCTCACAAGCTCATCTATCAGTTAGAACCAGTTAAACTTATTTTAATTCAAACAATTAAGTTAAAGAATTACAACTCAAAATAAACTGCAATTGGACCCCCTAAAACTTAGAGTGAAATCTACATGCCTTTAGTTTGACCCCCAACTCGAATTGACTGAGCTAACTAAGTCTTCCCAACTCAGTTAAATCATACAAGTTTTCTTGTGATGTGGAATTACAATTTCCTCCTAATTTAATTAAGGGAAAATTAAATTAGAAGCCATTTCTTGTTGCCAATTTCAACATGTGTTGCAATTGATTTTCTATATCTTCTCTTTGATATTGAATATCAATGATGCAATAGTCAATGAATATTTTTTTCCCAAAAGTTTCACATTGAGCATGTCAAAATCATTTGATCTATCCATTGAGATTTTCAATATGCTTTAGCATAGATCTATTGATTCTGCAATTAGATTTTGAAAAAAAAATTAGTTTCTGAGACCAATATTCTAATGCAACTTGTATTATGTGTTTATCTACCTTCTGAAATGCATTTGGTCCCTTTAGATGCAGGAGTATGGTATTTCGTATTTGGTGATACCTGCGCCTGTGGTACAAGCTCATGTTTTGAGTGTATTATCTATTCATCTTCTGGATAAGGTGTTTCTACAATAACATTTTTTTGTGTCTCTTGAATTTGGCTTCAATTTTCATATCCTTGGAATAGATTTCCTACAACTGTAATAATTATGAGTGAACAAATTCATGTTGGGAATGTCCAACATGGCTTTGTTCAATATGTATAGACTCAACCTAAGTATGGTATATTTTTTCTTTTGTCATAAATTCCTTGTCTAAAGACAAAAATTGTATCTTTGAAAATCCAATAGATTTACTTAAATAGGGTCTTCTAGTATTTTTGGAATTTTTTTTGCAACCTCTTCGTAGGATTTGGTACCCTGAAAAAACTTGATCAAACCATGATTTTTCATCTACATATATTTTTAATCCTTTCTAATTTTTATAGTTCCTTGAAAAATATTAATAGGTTCATGATTCTTAAAGGTTATGTAAGATAAGAAACTATAAAGCTTTTGCATCCAAGGAAAAAATCCCCAATTTAATTGTAAAAGAAGGTCGGATTTTCATTGAACCAACTAATACGTCTTTGGAAATACCCATAGAAATAGTTTGATAGTTTATTTTTCTTAAGGTCAGCCTATCTAGAACATATTTGGATAAGGTGTGCGGTGACCCTTCAAAACCATATATTCTAATATAAGAAAATTTTTCATCAATAAACAAGTATGCAATTAGAGCAATAGTTTTCATGGCCTCAGTAGTAAACCTGGAAGGAACATAACCAAATAATTGTTGATGTAATGTAATGATATAATTGTTACAAATATCGTAAAATGAATCTTTTTCTTTTGTTTCCCATAATTTAGAACAATACATATGGATTGGTTCAAGGTCTGGTTTCAAATTCCATGGCATATTAAGAGGGAATGGTGTCCTATCACAACTTACATCTAATAAAAAGGATAACCTGGAGAATTTTGGCACAAATCCTATAGGGGCACTAAAAAACTTCTTAATTTTATTTTTTTTCAGATTGTTTGATAAAACAAATGACTGATTGAACAATTTCCTGTTGTCTAGTACCTATTGTAACTTTTGAACCTATTATATTTTTAATTGTAAAGAATTTTACTCACCATAGAGCTTACATAGCATGGGGCAATGGTTGTTTGGGCTTATTTCATCCTCTCAATGGGGTATATATATTTTTCCCTTGATTTTGAATGCATACTCATCATACCGCTAGTATTTAACTAAGCTTTCCATCTCCCTTTCATCTTTAATACTTTCTAGAAACAACATGGTTTTAAGTAATTCTATAGAAATTATTGTGTAGAGTTGAAACTGCTTATGAAGTTTTAATAAAAATCACAAGACACAAACCTACTCTACTACCCTATGGACATTAATTTACAATTTAGAACATTAATATCAAACATGCAATAAGAAATCACACACATACAAATAGTATTTATCCTGGGGAAAGAAATCTGCTAAAAAACCCAATGAATTCTTGCATTAATCTGATGAATAGTGGTGTATTAAAATTTCTTTTCTCAGCTAACCACAACTTGCAGGTGCATAACTTATCCCTCCCCTCACTGAGAAGCTCTGACTCAGACTTAGCACAACTTTCATTCTAAGGGATGTCAAGTACACATGGTAGTTGTGGGGATTTTTTGTGTAACCCACAAACACCCCCAATTTTTTTGTCGGCTCAAGCTTATTCCTTGATTCTTTGGATACATGGTAGTAAATAGAGGCTCCAAAATTCCTGAAGTGCAACACATCCGGATTCCTCCCCGAGAAAGCCTCCTCCAGTGTAATCATACCCAAAAGCTGATGAGGACTCTCATTCCGAAAATAGACTGTTGTGTTCCATGCTTCAGCCCGCAAGTGAAGAGGTAGTCCTTGGTCATGCAACATCGCCCTCACTTCTCCCACAATACTATGTTTCCTTCCCTCAGCCACCACATTCTATTGTGGGTTGTGGGGTGTTGTAAACTCTCATCGAATGCCTTATTTTGAACATAAATATTTAAATTCATTTAACATGTACTCACTTTCATTATCGCTCCTGAGACCCTTCACATCCTTGCCATTTTATTTCTCAACCAATCCCTTGAATTCTATGAACTTGGAAAATCTCTCATATTTCTTCTACTTGAAGAAGATACAACACTTTTGTGAGAAGTCATCAATACACATGACAAAATATTTGTGTCTAGTAGTGGAGGTTGTCAAGAAAGGTCCATAAACATCAGAGTGGATCCTTTCAAGGATTTCATATGCTTTGTTGTCTCGATCATGGAAAGAGGATTTTGTGTACTTCCTAAAAGTACATCATCCTATTTATCAAGTGATCCTTTGTGGAGGCTAGTGATTATTTGTTGCATAATATTCAAGGGGCCATGATGCAAATGGCTAAGTCTTATGTGCCAAATTTCACCGACATCATGACCCTGCACTTTCTTTGCAATATTCCTTAACACAACATAGTCTTCCACATATAGCTTATATAGGTTCTCCACACGAGCCTCGATCTGATTCACCTGAATCCTAGATATGTGTCTCAGAAATGATTTTCCTTTGTTGAAGATCACGTCATAACCATGGTCTTCCAAAACTGCAACATAGATGATATTTTTCTTTATGCCCAAAATGAAAATGACATCCTTGAGCCTGAGGGGGGAACTCAAATCCCTTTAAAAGGTGATTTTATTAACCCTAATCACGTTATACCTTTCATTATCCGCCCTCTCAATGTGCATCTGCAAATATTTCTCCTCTAGGTCACTAAAAAAGTCTCTACACCTTGTCATGTGGAACGAGGCACCAGATTCCAAGTATCACACAATCCCCATCACTGTGTTGGCCATGCATATGATAAGGGTAAAGTCAAGATCGAACTGTGAAGACAATAATTCACTTACTTCTCCTCCTCAAGTCTTCTTGCTTTCCTTTTTGTGTGGACACTTCATGGCATAGTTCTCGAATTCATGACAATTGAATCATTTAATTTTTGAAAAATATTTATTCTTCCCCCCTTGATTGAATTCTAGTTTGGTTTGAGATTTATTACCTTTTCCATTCTTTTCCTTTCCATCCAGTGCAAAATTTTCTTCATCCTCACCCTTGGATGAAGGCCCATATATGGTATTCCGCCTTATTTCCTCTTGTACCAAATCATAAGCATTCCCAATTCGGTAATTTCTCCATCCCGTTCACCGAATCTTTGTCACTATGTCATATCTTGGGAAGGCCCATAAGGGCTAGGTTTACAAAATCATCCTTTGAAATAGTAACACCAACTCTTGCAAGCTCATCAAAAACTTGTGTGAACCTGCTCATGTACTACAAAACAGTGTCATTCGTATGCATCTTGATATTTTGAAATTTATCCTTGAGTGCCAGCTTCCTGTGATCACTAATATTATGGAAAAAATCTATCAGTGCCTACGACATTGCATAAGGATTTTCTTTCCCATGGATATTGGTGAAAATGTGGTCCCGTACTCCCTAGAATATTATTCTCCTCTCCTTGGCTACATCTTTCTTCCACTAAGCAAGGTTTTAGGCATAAAATTCTGGTGGTTTTGCAACATTTGTCTTGATGTATTCTATAAATCCATTGGCATCCAATGCCTCCTCCATGTGATCCTTCCATGCAACAAAATTAGATGTTCCTTCCAAGGCATACTCTAGCCTTAGTCCATTGAAGGTCATCTTCTTAGCTATGAAGAGATCTTGTTGAATTGAACTCCAAATTTGAACCTCCTAAGAAACAACTTGGAAATTTCTGCTCTAATGTGAATCCAACTTTGATACCATGTAGAAATTATGGTGTAGATTTGAAACTTATTTTGAATTTTTGATCAAAATCAAGGAAAAAACCTACTCTACTACTCTGTAGACATTTATTCACAATTTAGAACAAAATTATCATACATGCAATAAGAAATTACACGCATGCAAATAGTGTCTTTCCTGTAGGAAGTAATCTGCTAGAAACCCCAATGACTGCTTGCATTAATATGATAAATAGAGATGTATCACAATTTCTTTCCCAATTGAGCACAACCTAAAAGTGCATAAGATATATATCTGCTCACTAAGAAGCTTTGACCCAGACTTAGCCAATTTATGTCTCCACTTGAGCCCTTGTTTCCTTGCATAAATCCTTGAGAAATTAGACCCTATTATTTAGGAATTTATCCAAAATTATTGTGTAATTCCTTAGGGTTGATCATTGGAATGCATGCAACACTTGTAAACTCAAGACTAGTCTACAACTGATGTTACACTACCTTGGAATCTCCACCATATATAGGGAACCTGAATTCTCTGCATGCACTAGCTATTTTGGGATAATTGGTCAATTAACTGGATGACCACTGAGTTTGGTTGAAGTCCCACTGCACAACTAACCTTCCACTAATTCCTCCAACAGTTGGAACTCGTTTAACTAAAAAGAAACTTGAGATACCTAACCTTGATTGCTACAAATTAGTAATCACACTTGCATAACTGACTCTAACTCCTTGAACACGAAATTACTGAGTAAACTAGGTGACATAAGCCATGTCACACAAGTTATCTGCAGCCAAGTTGACTGCTGATGTGGAAATTTGTTTTTTCTCAATTTAATCAAGGAAAAATCAAATTGAGAATTTCTTGTTGCATTTTTCAACAAATTCTATGTCAAATTTAACTTCTAGTTTTGGAAATTTGTAAAAAAATATATATATCATTAGGCCTAAATGAGCCTACCATTTATCTTCTATCATTCACAATTGTACGAGTTTTAACAACCGCATGAGTTAGAATCTAGTGCACCATGCTTGCGTACTAAATAACAACAGGTCTGGCTATTATTTTGTGGAATATGGATTTCTTAAAATGGACAAATACATTTGCATCCTCTTGAATTTCATTCGAAAAGTCTCCCAAATGAAAGAAATTGAGCATTTCACTCCAATGCCTCGATTTCCAACCACCTTCAGTTGTTTTCCTTCTTTCTTTGGAGGCATTCTAAGAACCTGCAACAATAATTCAACATAGAATTAAACGTAAGTATCATAATGAAAAAAATTGCAAAGATTTAAATGCTTAAAGACTAGAACCTACTTATTTGGTAGCAATTGTAGAAATTATTGTATGAAATTAGTTAATTTTGGTTGCCTGTACAACTAGTCACACAAAGATGGAAAAGTGAATACTATGCACAATGACTGTGAGTCAATTTCAGTTGTATTCTTTTTTAAATGTCATAAATGACTCTTAATTCATTGTTAATGTCATCATAAGGAATAGATGGTATTTTTTTTTTCACAAGAAAAATGTTGTATATTCCATATGAGGAATACACATATATTGTCAATATTTTCAAAATTTGTCATGTCACTTGTGGGAAATAAACTTGGGTTGGGAAGATTCCATTCTTCCTCTAAACCACTCAAGATAACCCCAATTGACAAGAAACAAATGGTACTTTATTTGAGAATTTAAGAGTGATTTATTCATTTAACATGAATTTTTACCACCTAAATTAATGTTTTTAAATCTCATTCGGTTTAACCCTAGTCTATCATTTAATGAGCCTTTGATTAATTCTAATTAAACCCTTTAATAATATCAGGTATCGACATATTGATATTTTTCAAAGGTGAATGATTATGAAGTGAGTTGATGTGCATATATCCAATATTTAAATATCAAAGCTTACTTCATCATGTTGTCATGTTAGGTGATGTAATGCTGCCACGTGGGTGACACGTGTAATGGTAGAAATGCCAAATCAAACTGTACCAATGTTGAAAATGTGTGACATTGGTCGTAGGCCAAGTCATCTCATTTCCATGTGTTGAAGCATGATTAGTTATTTGATGATGACGATGATTCATAGTGATGTGGCATATCAACATATCACAGCATTGGAGTTTCACAACACGTTCGGCATATCAACATATTGGATTTTTTTTATATGCTGATATCAGAACAAGAGGATATCAACCATATTGGACATATTGGCTTATCAACAACCCTGCCATATCAAGGTATAATAGTTTATGCTTAGCATAAAGTTTTGATATCCCAATTAGTAATGTGAAAACATGTGGCATTTGACATGTATGATTGTCATTACATTGAGATATCAATACCTTGATAATTTAAATTGATAAACATGAATAAAGCCTTAGGGTCAAATTCAAAATATAAGTTGAAGTTTCAGGTTTTAGAAATACAATAGGGAAAAGGAAGATAAAGGGGAAATTTCGTATTCAAACAAAATAAATGACAACAAAGCTTGAATTGGGGATAACGGGGCTTTATAAAATGACAAAAAGTTTTAGAAAAAGTCTCAATATTTATTTTTATTTTTTTTTTCTCTTTTTTGGGTGCAGGGGTTGTTTATTTAAAATGTAATAACCATGTTCTAAGAAAAATCATTTATGTTTAAAAATTGAACAATATAAGAAGTAAAAATGGAAATTAATTTGAAAATTTAACCAATTTTAAAATAAAACTATTCCAGTGAAGCATTTAAAGAAGGGGCCTTAAAATTTTCAAAAAGTTTAAAATGGCTTGTTTCTATGTCAATATCTTTTTAATTAAACAATTACTATTTTAGGATTAAAATGTGAAAAAGGCATCTCTCAAAACTAGTTCAATTTATTCTACAAGTCAAAACACAAGGATTTTTAGGCAAATTATAGGTATATTTGAAATTATAATATCCAAATCCTTGCTAAACCCAACTAGATAAAAGATAAGGGCAAGCTAATTGGGTCCAACCATAACAAAAAAGCAAAAAAAAATATTCAATTCTTTTAAGTAAATATTCATTCCCACATAATCACAAACTTCCTTAATCCCCAAACAAATAACAAGCACTAGTCCTTTTTTCTAGCTATAATTACAATATGTATTAAGACTACAATTTATAGTGTCAACAAATTCTCTTACTTATGGTCCTTGAAAATTATCCCTTGTGATGCACATATTATTTAATGTTAAGGAAATATGTACATGATGTTTCTAGTCACATTTTTTTATTGGTCACTAATTTAAGTAGAATTAGAAGGACAAATAAACCCTATATACAACTTCAACATGAAGGTCACATTGGTTTATAATTGAACCATCGTCTAATTAAATATTCAATAGAATAATTATTGAAATAATGACACATATTTTATAGATACAACTACCAGAGGGATAAGTACTATAATGCATTGTTCTAGTAAACTCAATTTCATTCATTCCTTTCCATTCAACCTCCATGATAATGATCAAACCAATAGCCCCAACAAGCAATATTTGAGTATGAAAAAACTATTCTATTTGAATAATAACAAAAAAGTATAATAGATTCCCAAGAAAAACAAATAGAAAATAATGAATGTAAATTGACAATGATAACTCATGTTTTCTACCATGAAATGCTTACCCTCACCCTCTAAATAAGAATCAAACTTGGAGTGACCAGCTTTATTAATCAAATAAATGTGACTATTAATCTTATGTGTTTCCTCTATTTCCTAGTTGGGCTAATTAGGTATCTATTGCTTCCAATAGATATTAGAATAGGAGATGGATTGATTGTAAATCATTGTAATCTTCATGTCAAGGATGTGCATAGAATTTAGCTAGAACTCTCCTAGTTTAACTTGAATTAGATACCAAACAATAATATGTTCAACTAAAATCATGTACATGTTTCTTTAACATGTAATGATACACTATGTATAAAATTTAATGGGCAACTAGTATAATTGCATATTCAACTCCAATGACTTTAGTGTACACATTTTATAAGGGCCTATGACATTCCGAACATAAAGTTGGGAATATTTTCTTAAGAATACCTTCCTATACATAGAGAAGAGAAATAAACAAATGAGATAAGTAACACGATCCTTTAATCCTTCCTTGGTTACCTTTTGTTAATGCATGTAGAAGTCTTCTTGAAATAATCCACTTAATATTGATGATGTGAAAACTAATCAATTTCAATCAAGGTACCATATGACTCTAGTCTATCTTGTATGGATGATGTAATAACCAATTAAGTCCAATCAAGAAATCATATGATTCTAATAATAAAATCTATAAATCTACATACATAAATTTCATTAAATTTAATTGACCTCTCTAACTAGTTTTACCATTTCTTTAAAATGTTTGTAACCAAAAGTGCATCTAATTTGCTCACTTAAAATCCATGCTTAACAATAACACATGTGGCACTATAAAATAGTGAATAACCTAGATATGCCAATACATATACATGTTTGAAGCCAATATTACTTTCCACTTCATTTTCACTAATTTCACTCGGTCATTGTGTTGCAATATGTTAACCCTCTTTTGGTTAATGATAACAAAAGTGCAAAATCTTGTAAATTCAAATTCCTCCTTATTAAAATTCTTTTGTTATAATTTAAAATATAGAAAAACATAACAAAATGATTTTAATCACATTTTATGTTGTCTCCACCATTAATTATAATCTTCATCCTCCTCACATTGTGTGTTAAATCCTAACCTAAGGATCCCACTACGTAGTTGCAAGCGGAGAATAAGGTTTATATGGATAATGGATGATAATATTTTTTGTGATGGGTGAATATTGATGATTATAATCATTGCTTTCATATTTTGGGTTGTATACTCACATTGTTTTAACACTAATTCTATGATTTTAAGGTGTTGATAAACGGCATAAAAAAACCTATGATGGCACTTTGGATTCACACTTTCTTCACTACATAGGTGATAATATTATGATGGTAATGGTTTTATGATAGTATTCGTTGACCTATGTTCTCGTTCATATCCAACCAACTTTATTATATTATAGTATAATGGATTTGATGGTCATGCTTTTGTTGCATCGATTCATGGTATCCTAGTACGTATAAAATAGAAAACCAATGTTAGTACTCTTGTTGTATAAAAAAATGTGGAAATAAAAGTGTATTAAATGGTCAAGGCTTGTACGTGTGAACTAAATTCCTTTGTATTAACCTTCTTATGTGCACACATAATTTAGGGTATATTTATTTGGTCAAAAACACATAGTATCACCCACTATTTTTATGTTGGTGTAAACACAGTTGATTGGAAAGCAATAGGCATGGTTGTGACCTTACAAGATACCAACATATTGAATAGACTATAACATCTTATTCCGAGTTTTCAATTCTATCCATTGCTCGATTCGTTTTTGATATTTTGTTGAGTTCTAAGATTATATAGGAAAATTCAAATAATTCATATTATAGCATTTAAATTAAGTAAAAAAAAAATGTCAATTTTGAGGTCTTATTTGTATGGTGGCTAAAATATTGTTGGTAATATTGCCTATATTAAATCCATGTGTTGTTTTTATTTTTCAATTGTGAATGCATGCATGCAACATGCAAGTTGTGAGGGAAAGTTATTGATATGCTTTGCAACCACTACCTAACAAAAAATCATTTAGTATTTTTAACCCTTGCATACTTGCAATTATATTTAGCTAAATCTTTTTCACTACCCCACTACTTCATTCGCTTTATAGAATTTCCTATAAATAAAAGCATGTGCAATCTATGTAGAACTCCCTCTAAATAGAACATGCAATGAAGTTTCTATTATATGGGTAAAGTTTGTCTGAAGTTGTTACTATATATGTTAATCTTGCTTCAGAGCTATGGTGGTCTACATAGAACTTTATTTGAATAGAAGCATTTGTTAACATTATTATTATGTAGGTAAACTTTGTTTGACATTGTTAATATATACGTAAAGCTCATCTCAAACTAAATCAAATGTTAAAGCAAAATCAACAATGGATTGAATTCAATTTAGGTAAAAATAATTCCTAACAAAATATTAATGTAGATTTTCCAACATGTATAGTCTTATGCTCATATAGGTTTAAAATCGTAATAAACCTCAATGGTGAATATGGATGCAAAATCCTTTGTGCATATTCTTACATTCTCTAGCATTATTAACCCTATGTTATGTTATCTATGAATAGACATTATTAACCCTACACTAGGGAACCAATCTTGTAAGTTCTCAATATTTCAGGTTAGTAATCCTTATCGCCATTAAACTAGGAACATCATCTTGCTAACATTTGAAATGAAACACAATACTTTTATGTGAAGAAAATAGAATATACCATGTGAAAGACACATCCAACAAACTCTTGATTCATTTTTGCATATGAAGAAACTCTAGATCATATAGAAGATGACAAATAGATTTATTGAATATTAACGTTTCTTGTGTTCTTGATTAATCTTGGTGGGTGTCTTTCGTAAATGATCTCTAAAATGTCAACTCCATATTTTGTTGAATACTAATTACCAAATAAGTATCTTAAGTATCACTGACCAACATATGTTCTAACTATAGGGACATCATTGAATCTAAATGATATATGTGCCTCCATGTAACTATATCCTCAAATACAATCTATTTTGAAATTCCAATGCCCATGAAACTTGATTCATTATGGAATAGTAGAGGAATAAGAAAATGGGTATGTTTTCTATGAAAAATCTGATGCTCGCATCTCCACGATATTTATTTTCTCAATTTGACACTTACAAGATTGGTGGTAATATTAAGGACATGTAATGCCCTACCTGATCCTATTATCTTACATTATCTTATTAATCTAATTGTTGTGTGATTGAATTTTTTTTTTTGATTCCAATAAGTATTATTAGTAAACATGGCTTTTTTTAATATATATAGACTCAACCTAAGTATGGTGTATTTGTTCTTTTGTCATAAAGTCATTTTCTAAAGCAAACAATTTGTGTCTTTGAAAATCCAATAAATTTACTTAAATAGGGTATTCTGGTATTTGTTGAATTATTTTTGCAACTTCTTCGTAGGATTTGGTACCTTGAAAAACTTGAACAAACCATTATTTTTCATCTACATATGTTTTTTATCCTTTCTAATTTTGATAGTTTCCTTGAACAATATTAATAGGTTCATGCTTCTTAACAGCTATGTAAGATAAGCAAGTATAAATCTTTTGCATCCAAGGCAAAAATTCCCAATTTAATTGTAAAAGAAGATCGACTTTTCGTTGAACCAACTAACATAGCTTTGGAAATACCTATAGAAATACTTTTATAGTTTATTTCTCTTAAGTTCAGTCTATCTAGAATATATTTGGATAAGGAATGTGGTGGCCGTTCACAACCATATATTATAATATAAGAAATTGCTTCATCAATAAACAAGTCCGCAATTGGAGTAATGGTTTCCATGGCCTCAGTAGTAAACCTAGAAGGAATGTAACCAAATAATATTTTATGTAATGTGATCATATAATTGTTATAAACATCATAAAATGATTTTTTTTCTTTTGTTTCCCATAATTTATAACAATACATATGGATTGGTTCAATGTCTGGTTTCAAATTCCATTGCATATTAAGAGGGAATTGTTTCCTAGCACAACTTACATCCAATAAAAAGGCTAACCTAAAGAATTTTAGCACAAATCCTAGAGGGGCACTCAAAAACTTGTTATTTTTATTTTTCAGATTGTTTGATAAAACGATTGACCAATTGAACAATTTCCCCTTGTCTAGTACCTATTGTAACATGTGAACCCATTATATTTTGAATTGTAAAGAATTTTACTCGCCATAGAGCTTACATAGCATGGGCCAATGGTTGTTTAGGCTTCTTTCATCCTCTCAATGGGGTATATGTTTTTTCCCTTGATTTTGAAGGCAACCTCATCATACCACTATTATTTGATTAAACTTCCATCTCCTTCTAATATTTAATAATTTCTAGAAACATTAGGGTTTTAAGGAATTATGTAGAAATTATGGTGTAGATTTGAAATTTCTTATGAAGTTTTAATGAAAATCACAAGACACAAACTTGCTCTAATTTTTTGCACATATTGATTCACAATTCAGAACAGAAATATAAAACATGCAATAAGAAATCACACACATGCAAATAATATTTTTCATAGGGAAAGTAATATGCTAAAAGCCCCAATGCATGCTTGCATTAATCTAATGAATAGTGATGCATTACAATTTATTTTCTCAACTAGCCACAACCTGCAAGTGCATAACCTATCTCTCTAATCACTGAGAAGATCTGACCTAGACTTAGCATAACTGTCATTCTAAGAGATGGAAAGTACACGTGGTAGTTGTGGGGAGTTTCTGTGTAACCCAGAAACACCCCCAATTTTGTTGTCGACTCAATATTATTCCTTGATTAATTGGATACATGGTAGTAAAAACATGATCCAAAAATCCTAAAGTGCAACACATATGGATTCCTCCCCGAGAAAGACTTCTCCAGTTTAATCATTCACAAAATTTGATGAGGACTCTGGTTCTGCAAATATACTATTATGCTTCATGCTTCATCCCACAAGTGTAGAGGTAGGCCTTGTTCATGCAACAATGCCCTCACTGCTCACACAATGCTACATTTATCTCTTTCAACCACCACTTTCTGTTGTGGGTTGTGGGGTGTTTTCAACTCTCATCGAATCCCTTATTTTGCACATAAATTTTTAAATCCATTCAACACGTACTCACCTTCATTATCACTCCTAACAGCCTTCACATGATTTCCATTTATTTCTCAATTAGTGCCTCAAATTCTATGAGCTTGGATAGTGTCTTATCTTTCTTCCGCATGAAGAAAATCCAACACTTCCGTGAGAAGTCATCAATAAAAATGACAAAATATTTGTGTCTAGCAGTGGAGGCTGTCAAGAAAGGTCCACAAACATCAAATTGGATCCTTTCAAGGATTACTTATGCTTTATTGTCTCAATCATGGAAAGTGGATTTTGTGTACTTTCCCAAAGTACATCATTGATTTTCTCAAGTTATCCTTTGGGGAGGCCAATGGTTATTTGCTACATAATATTCAAGGCACCATGATGCAAATGACCAAGTATTTTGTGTCGAATTTCACCAACATCATGGCCCTAAACTTTATCTACATTAGTTCTTAATGCAACATATTATTCCACATCTAGCTTATACAGGTTCTTCACACGAACCTTGATCTGCTTCACATGTCCCATGGCTATGTGTCTCAAAAATGATTTTTTTTTTCTGAAGATCACATCATAACTACAGTCTTCCAAAATTGCAACATAGATGATATTTTTCTTGAGGCCCAGAATGAACATGACATCCTTGAGATTGAGGGGCGAGCTCGACTCCCTCTGAAAGGTGACTATATTATCCCCAGTCGTGTTATACCTTCTGTTATCCCCTATCTCTATGTTCATCTACAAATATTTCTCTTCTCGGTCACTAAAAAAGTCTGTACACACTGTCATGTGGAACGAGGCACCAGATTCCAAGTACCACACGCTCCCCATCACTGTGTTTTCCATGCATATGCTAAGGGTAAAGGCAATATTGAACTGTGAAGCCAAGGCTTCACCTGCTGCTCTTCTTGAGGTCTTATTTCTTTCCTTTTTGTGTGGACACTTCATGGCATAGTGCTCGAATTCATGACAATGGAAGCATTTATTTTTTGGCAAATCTTTCTCCTTGTCCCCTTTATAGGATTCTGGTTTTGTTTGATATTTCTTCCCCTTTTCCCTTCTTTTCCTTTCCATGCAATGAAATTTTTTCTTCATCACCTCCCTTGGATGAAGGCCCATATCTGGTATTCTACCTTATTTCCTCCTATACTAAATCATAAGCATTCCCAATTTGGTAATTTACCCCTCTCATTCACTGAATCTTGGTAGCTATGCCATCTCTTGGGAAGGCCCTTAAGGCCTAGAATTACAAAATCATCATCTGAAAGAGTAGCACCAACTCTTGTAAGGTTATCACGAACTTTTGTGAACCTGCTAAGGTACTATAAAATAATGTCATTCTTTTGCATCTTGATATTTTGAATTTTATCCTTTAGCGCGAGCTTCCTGTGGTCACTATTATTCTGGAAAAAATCTATCAGTCACTACATCATTGCATCAGGAGTTTCTTTCCCATGGATATCGGTGACAATGTGGTCCCGTACGGCCTCCAATATTATTCTCCTCACCTTGTCCAAATATTTATTCCATTGAGCAAGGTTTTAGGCATAAAATTCCGGTGGTTTTGCAACATTTATCTCGATGTATTCTAGCAATCCATTGTCATCCAATACCGCCTCCATGCAATTCTTCCATGCAACAAAATTAGAGGTGTTTTCCAAGGAATACTCTAGCCTTAGTCCATTTAAGGCCATCTTCTTAGCTCTGAAGAGAACCTGTTGCATTGAACTCCAAATTTGAAACTTCTGAGAAACAACTTCAAAATTTCTGCTCTAATGTGAATCCAGCTTTGATACCATGTTGAAATTATGGTGTATATTCCCAACTACTTATGAAGTTTTACTTAAAATCATAAGACACAAACCTACTCTACTACTTTGCAAACATTTATTTACAATTTAAAACAAAAATTTCAGACATGCAATAATAAATCACACACATCCAAATAATATTTTTCCTGCGGAAAGTAATCTCCTAAAAACCCCAATGCATGCTTGCATTAATCTGATGAATAGAGATGTATTACAATTTCTTTCTCAACTAAGCACAACCTGCAAGTGCATAACCTATCTCTCTGCTCACTAAGAAGTTGTAACCCAGACTTAGCCAATTTATGTCTCTGCTTGAGCCCCTATTTCCTTACGTAGATCCTTGAGAAATTAGGCCCCTATTATTTAGGAATTTCTTCAAAATGATTGTGCAATTCCTTAGGATTGATCATTGGACTGCATGCAACACCTATACACCCAAGACTAGTCTAGAATTGATGTTACACTGCCTCAGAATCTCCACCTTATATGGGGAACTCGAATTCTCTGCATGCACTAGCTATTTTGGGAAAATTGATTAGTTAACATTCCTTTACACTCATTTTGGAAACATTTTTCAAAATAAAATATTATTTATAAACTTACTATCTTATTCCTTTTCTTGAATTTTTTGGTGGGCTCCTTGCTTCTCATATTTCACTCATTTCTCTGCATTTAGTATTTATAGCCATGGATCTCTTCTCTTCTCGGTAGGTTTTGTCCTAAAGACGAGCATAGTTTTAGACTCGAAAAAAAGACATAAAAATGAAAACTGTGGATATTATGAATTCCCTATCTCAAGTAAAATTTTGTATATTCCATATGAGAAATATACATATATTTTCAATATTGTCAGCATTTGGCATGCAACTTGTGGGAATTGAACATAGGTGGGGAGGATTCCATTCTTCCTCTAGACCACTCAGGATAACCCCAATTGACGAGGAACAAATGGTACTTTATTTGACATTTTACTGAGAATTTAAGAGTGATTTATTCATTCTTCATTCACTTCTCATCCTGAAGATGGATCCCCATTGGGATTTGAAACGTCGACCATTGTTTTATGATACTGTGGATAATCCAAATTCTGCAATTAACAACAACCACATAAGTTTAAAAACCCTAAAACAAGCATTGAAATCGCATTGGGGTTAACCCTAATCTATCCTTTAATGATCCTTTGATTAATTCTAATTAAACCATTTAATAATATCGGGTATCAACATATTGAAAATTTTCAAAGGTGAATGATTACAAAGTGGGTTGATGTGCCTATATCCAATATTTAAATATCAAAGCTTACTTCATCATCTTGTCATGTCAGGTGAGGTGATGATGCCACATGGGTGACACGTGTCATGATAGAAATGCCAGATCAACCTGTCCCAATCTAGAAAATGTGTGACACTTTTCATAGGCCAAGTAATCTCATTGCCATGTGTTGAAGCATGATTGGTTATATGATGGTGATGATGATTAATAGTGATGTGGCATATCAACATATCAGATCATTGGAGTTTCACACACTTTCACCATATCAACATATTGGATTTTTTTTATATGTCGATATCAGAACAAGAGGATATCAATCATATTGGACATCGTTGGCTTATCAACAACCCTACCATATCGAGGTATAATAGTTTTATATATTTCACAAAAAGTTTCTATATCCCAATTCGTAATGTAAAAACATGTGGCATTTGATGGGTATGATTGTCATTACATTGAGATATCAATACCTTGATAAGTTAATTGGATAGACATGAATAAATTCTGAGGGCCGATTTCCCAATATAAGTTGAAGTTTGAGGTTTTAGAAATAAAGTAGGGAAAAGGAAGATAAAGGGGAAAATTCACATTCAAACAAACTAAATGAAAACAAAGCATGAATTTGGGATAACAAGGGTTTGTAAAATGACAAAAACTTTTAGAAAAAGTCTCAATATTTCCATGTTTCTAAAACATAAATTTTTGCAATATTGGAGATTTATCATAGATTTAGTTTTTTTTTTTTTTTTGGGGGGGGGGTTATAAAAAAATTAATAACCATGGACTAAGAAAAACCATTTATGTTTAAACCTTTAACAACATAAAATATAAAATTGAAATTAATTTGAAAACTTAACCAATTTTAAAATAAAACTAGTTTAATAAAGTATTTAAAGAAGGGACTGTAAAAGTCTAAAATGGGTTGTTGAGATGTCAATATATATTTAAGTAATTAATTATTAATTTAGGGTCAAAATGTGAAAAGGACATCTCTCAAAACCCGCTCAACTTATTCTACAAGGAAAAACACAAGGATTACAACGAAAATTATTAGGTATATTTCAAAATTATAATATCCAAATCCTTTCTAACCACAACTAGATCAAGGATAACGGCAAGCTAATTGGGTCTAACCATAACAAACAAAAAAATAATAATTCAATTTATTTTTAAGTAAATATTTATTCCCACATAATCACAAACTTTCTTAATCCCCAACCAAATAACAAGTACTAGTCCTTTTTTCTAGCTATAATTACAATATGTATTAAGACTACCATTTACAATGTCAACAAATTCTCTTACTTCTAGTCCTTTACAATTATCCCTCATGATGAACATATCCTTTAATGTTAAAGAAATTTGTACACGATGTTTCTGGTCACATTTTTTTATTAATCACTAATTTAAGTAGAATTAGAAGGATAGATAAACCCTACATACAACTTCAACATGAAGGTCACATTTCTTTATAATTGAACCATCGCCTAATTAAAGATCTAATAGAATAATTATATAAATAATGACCCGTATTTTATAGATACAACTACGAGAGGGATAAGTACTATAACCCATTGTTCTAGTAAAGTCACTTTCATCTATTCATTTCCATTCAACTTCCATGATAATGAGAAAACCAATATCCCCAACAAAAAATATTTAAGTATGAAAAACCTATTCTATTTGAATGATAAAAAAAAAGTTCGAAAAAAAAATAGAAAACAATGATTGTAAAATTGACCATAATAACTCAGGTTTTCTACCATGAAATACTTACCCTCACCCTCGAAATAAGAATCAAACTTGGAGTGACCAAATTTATTAATCAAAAAAATGTGAGTACTACTCTTATATGCTTCCTATTTTTCCCAATTGGGCTCATTAGGTATCTATTGCTTCCACTAGATATTATCCTAGGAGATGGATTGATTGTAAATAATTGTAACCTTCATGTCAAGGATTTGTGTAGATTTTAGCTAAAACTCTCCTAGTTCAAGTTGAATTAGAGACCAATCAAGAATATGTTCAACTAAAATAATGTAGATATTTATTAAACATATAATGATATGCTATGTATAAAATTTAATGGGAAACTATTATAATTGCATATTCAACTCCAATGGCTTTAGTGTACACATTTTATAAGAGCCTATTACATTCCCAACATAAAGTTCAGAATTATTTCTTAAGAATATCTTTCTATACATAGAGAAGAGAAAGAAAGAAATGAATGTAACATGATCCTTCAACCTTCCTTAGTTACTTTTTGTTAATGCATGTAGAAGTCTTCTTGAAATAGTCCACTTAATATTGATGAAGCGAAAACTAATCATGTTCAATCAAGATACCATATGATTCTAGTCCATCTTCTATTGATGATATAATAACCAATTAAGTCCAATCAAGAAATCATATAATCCCAATAATAAAATATGTAAATCTATATAAGAAAATTCCATTAAATTTAATTGACCTCTCTAACTGGTTTTAACATTTATTTAAACATATTTGTAACCAAAAATACATCTAATTTGCCGACTTAAAATCCATGCTTAACAATAACAAATAGCACTATAAAATAGTGAATAACCTAGATATACCAATACATATACATGTTTGAAGCCAATATTACTTTCCAATTCAATTATTGTCACTTGGTCCATGTGCTACAATTGTTGACCCTCTTTTGGTTAATGATACCAAGAGTGCAAAATCTTGTAAATTCCTCCCTTATTACAATTCTTTTGTTATAAATTAAAATATAAACAAACAAAACAAACTACTTTTGATCACATTTTATGTTGTTTCCGTCATTAATTATAATCCTCATCCTCCTAACCAAAGGATCCCACTTATTTCTCCTGCACTGGAGAAATAAGGTTTATATGGATATTGGATGATAATAATATTTTATGTGATGGGTGAATATTGACGATTATAATCACTGGTTTCATATTTTGGATTGTATCCTAAAATTGTTTGAACACTAATTCTATGATTTTAAGGTGTTGATAAACGACATAGAAAAAACTATGATGGCACTTTGGATTCACACTTTCTTCACTACATAGGTGATAATATTATGATGGTAATGGTTTTATGATAGTATCCGTTGACATATTTATATCCAACTAACTTTATTATAGTATAGTAGACCTAATGTATAATGGATTTAATGTTCATGCTTTTGTTGCATCAATTCATGGTATCCTAGTACGTATAAAATACGTATAAAATAGAAAACCACATTTAGTACTCTAATTATATATATAAATATATATAAAGGTGGAAAAAAGGTGTATTAAATGATCAAGGCCTTTTATGTGTGAACTCAATTCCTTTTTATTAACCTTCTCATGTGCACACATGGTTTATGGTATATTTATTTGGTCAAAAGCATAGTATCAACCACTATTTTGATGTTGGTGTAAACACAGCCGATTAGAAAGCGAGAGTCATGGTTGTGATCTTACAAGAGATTGAATAGGCTATAACATCTGATCCCCAATTTTCACTTCTATTCATTCCCCGATTCGATTTTTGATATTTAGTTGAGTTCTAAGATTATATATGAAAATTCAAATACTGCATATTATAACAATTAATTTAAATAATAATAAAATTATTATTCGATGTCAATTTTGAAGTCTTATTTCTAGGGTGGCTAAAATATTGTTGGTACTATTGCTTATATTAAATCCATTTTTAAGTTAATGGATTTGAATTTGCCTATATTAAATGTATTATTTATTTAACTTTTTTTAGTGGTCATTCATCATTCATGCGTTGTATTCATTTTTCAATTGTGAATGCATGCAACATGGAAGTGGTGAGGGAAAGTCATTGAAATTCTTTGCAACCACTATATAACAAATTTTCTTTTAGTATTTTTAACCTTTGCATACTTGCAATTATATTTAGCTAAATCATTTTCACTACCTCACTACTTCATTGGCTTCATAGAACTTCCTATAAATAAAAGCATGTGGAGTTTATGTAGAACTCTTCCTAAATAGAACATGTAATGAAGTTTTTAGTATACATGTAAAGCTTGTCTGAAGTTATTATTATATATGTTAATCTTGCTTCAGAGCTATGGTGGTCTAGATAGGACTTTCTTTGAATAGAACCATTTGTTAACATTATTATGTAGGTGAATTTTGTTTAACATTGCTACTATATAGGTAAATCTCATCTCAAACTAGATCAAATTGTAAAGAAACATCAACAATGGATCGAATTCCCCCAGATGCTAGTGATCCCTATGTACTTCGACATGCAGCTCCTCCGCAAGGCACATGGCACAACCACATGGATGCGCATGGCCTCAGTTTAGATGCTCTTAAATGGGGCAACTTCTCACCCAATGCTTGCATTAACCCACATGCTTCGAGCATTTACACCCGACCAGCCTACTTCCCTTCCCGATATTTCATGGCGCCCAGCAATTTCATTCTCATTGTCTTCTCCTGCAGTTTGTTGGTCTCTATCCAATTTACAGGTCTCTATCCGAGGCACCCCGACTTCCATTCCCCGCCTCCTTTGCAGATTGAGGCTTCCTACCATCTTTCCTCTAGCAAGTCCACTTCCCTCCTCGCCTCTCCAGAGCTCACCTACGATGCCATGCCTCGGCGTCACAGGTTGTGATGTCGCAAAGGCCACGGGAGGGGCCAATCCTCTCGCCCTCCCATCTCCCTCCGCGATGAAAGGTAACCCACCCCCCCTCCATGAGGACAATCCTCCCAAATTTCGGCTCAATTCCAACTCCAACGAAGCTATGGACCATCATCTCGTCTCAGCCACTCTTTCGGTGCATCTTCCAAAAGTCCCGTCCAGCTCGGCTGGTTCTGGCTCTCGAAAACGTTTAAGTCTACCTTATCCTCTCCTACCCTCGACACTCCAGAAAATCGAAGGCCCTGCCTACCAAACTAGTTATGCGTTTCACCAGCAGTGAAGGGAGCGACAACTCAGCAAAAGATGATAAGGTTGCGAGCACAGGTGTGCGTTCTGCTTCAACGCCGGAGCCTACAGTGTAGTCGTCGAAGAAGGAAGAGGACTCCTTTGAAGGCTACAACTGCTTCATAGTTGAAGAGCCTCCTCCACACAACTAGTAGCATGACTCTCCACACCAGAATTAGCATCGAGAGGTTTCCTACCTCAGCTAGTTTTCATTTTAATTTTCTTATTTTTTTCTTGCTCCTGCACAGTACTATAATTTCCTGGACAATTATGGTAAATGATGGTTTCCCCACTCGGGGCAACAATCTCTAGATTGGTTTCCCCAACTGGGGCAGTCACATTTTTTTGTTTTTGAAATCTACACCTACCGGAATTGGCTAGCATAGCAGCTCCAGCGGGAACGTTACGAATTGTATTTTTATGTACCATATAATAGAATCAGTCTTATTTTAAAAAAAAATGGATTGAAGTCAATTTAGGTAAAAATAATTCCTAACAAAATATTAACGTAGATTTTCCAACATGTATAGTCTCGTGCTTATATAGGTTTAAAATTGTAATACAACTCCATGGTTACTATGGATGCAAAATCCTTTGTGTGTCCTCTTACATTCGCTAGAATTCTTAACCCTATGTTATGTCATCTATGAATAAAAATTATTCACCCTACACTAGGGAACATCATCTTGCTAACATTTGAAATTAAACACAATACTTTTATGCGGAGAAAATAGAATATACCATGTGAAAGACACATCCAACAAACTCTTGATTCATTTTTGCATATGAAGAAACTCTAGAGCGGATAAAAGATGACATAGAGATATTGCTGAGATATCGACTTTTCTTTTGTTCTTGATTAATCTTGGTGGGTGCCCTTCCTAAATAAGCTCTAAAATATAAACTCCATATTTGGTTGAATACTAATTACCAAATAAGAATCTTAATTATCACCAACCAAAGGAGGTTCTAACAATAGGGACATTATTGAATCTAAATGATATAGGTTCCTCCATGTAACTCTATGCTCAAATTCAATCTATTTTGAAAATCCAATGCCCATGAAACTTGATTCATTATGGAATAGCAAAGGAATAAGAAAACGAGTATGTTTTCTATGAAAAATATGATACTCCCATCTCCATGATATTTCTTTTCTCAATTTGACACTTACGAGATTGGTGGTAATATTAAGGACATGTAATGCCCTACCTGATCCTATTATCTTACAATATCTTTTTAATATAATTGTTGGGTGATTGAATTTTTTTGTTTGATTCCAATAAGTAATATTAGTAGAAGTATGAGGTATGTGTATGCTAGCTACATACACACACCTCACACAAATACACTAGTATTCTAAAGCTTAAAGTTTTAGATGATAAAATAAATGGTTAAGCTTAATTAATCGGTAATATTCGTTAGTGTTTAATTAACATACAAATATTGACTTATAATTATTAAATTATATTGGTATATTCTTAATATTATACATTTCTGAATGTAATTTTATTTTACTAAGATGAATTAATATTAATAATTTATCTTTAGCTATTATATTATTATTATTAATTTCCCAAGGTTTTCAAATTGTCTCCTCAATCTTATTTCTAAATTAAATATAAATATTTAATTTCTCAAGGTTTGACAAGTTGTCTCCTCAAATTTATTTCTGAATTAAATATTAATATTTATTTTTCCAAAGTTGACAATAGAGCAACAAAAATGTAGCCTTGTTGACTTTAATTGTAAAATACACAAGAGGTATTTGTAATAATAATTTATTATATATAAAATCTATAAGTGATGAGAAATGTTACAATGAGGCCCTACTTATATACCTAGGCAGGTGGCCTTTCATGACTGGGCATGTCTTTTAGACATGCCCTTTCACTAACTTAATGACTACTTAACATAATCCTTATTTGACTATTAATAATTATATTTATTTGTATTTATTCTATTTGTTATGAATTATATTCATAACATTGCCTTCTTCGCCGAAAAGCTTTGTCCTCAAAGCTTAATTACAGGAAATTAACTTCAACTTGATCTCGAACAATTGCCTTCACTTTCCTCGGGTCATTTTTAATAAATCTGAGGGGTCACAGGTACCTCAACACGTAGTTTATTTTTATTTTTTTTAATATTGTCTTGAAACTAGAGTTCTCTATTTCCCTCTTCTTCTTTTTTTAAAGTAACTTTATAAGTTAATAAAGTAATTTTATAATTAAATAAAGTAACATTATTATAATCTATAAAATTACTTTGGAATAATTCATTAGGGTGTTTAATTCACTTATATAGTTTGTATAGTCATGTCTCTTGAACACAAAGTCGTCGTTGTTGTTATTTTTTTTTTAATTTGATACGGCCGCAACAATGAGTTGCGACTAGAAATGCCGAACTTATGACCAACAATGCTGAGTCATGACCCCAGCAGTTGTTGAATGCTGGCCTTGATTTGTGCAGTGGACACAATGCGGGTGGCAGCGACATGGCATGAATTATGCGTGCCCCATGGTGGGTGAAGTTGTTGAGATTGATCCCTTCTTCGTTGAATCAACCGCTTTATGATTGATCTCAATGGATGCTATTTTGCCTATGTTTATGCACTCTTTCATGGGAATGCATAACGGTCTTCTAATCGTTGCAATGCCTTCTATAACATCAACACCCACAATGATAGGGTCCTTTTTATTGAAAAAAAAGTTTGGCATGGTATGTAAAAATGTCGGAAAATAGTTTTCACTTGATGCAAAGAATAAACCCAAAGTTTCCATTTCTGGCAAGTCTACTTGGCACCAATCTTCGTTTTGCATGGCACATGTATGAATCGTCGAGTGATCAAGTTTATCAATCAAAGAACTTATGACCAAGGAGTGAACCGATATAAATTGACCGAGCTATGTATGAACTAACGTTGGCTGAATTGATGGGCCATGTATGAACCGACGCTGGCTGAATCGATGTGGCTCGATGCCTGACAGCGGAGGGGGTATGATGGTTGATGGAATTTGTCTGTCATTATGCTGAAGTATTGTCTCCTAGGACACCAAGTGTTTTGTTTGAACAATGGCACAGGCTTGGCATAAGAGCGGCACCAATTGGTAAGACTGTGGCACAATAATCTACGGAAGAACATCGGCACAATAATCAGCAGAGTGTATGTGGGGAGGCACAGTGGTAGTATGGTGTACGTACGGGGGGAACAGTGCAAGGAAAAAATATGTCACAGATTTCCTTGTTGAGAATAAACAGATACTATTGGTTGGTAGCCACCATTTTTGACAAAATGAAATTACATCATTCGATGAATAAAATCGTAGTTTTCTTGCTCCTAATTTTGTTACAGTTGTTACCACCACATAATCCTGATGAGGCCGCTGCACATGGTCCCCCAAAACAACAAAAAATATTTCGATTGATATTCACATAAGGTTTTTATGAAGAAAATCATTGGACACTTCTTGTTTTTTTGCTACCTGAGCACCCCATGTCTCTTGCAACATCCGACCAAGAACAGGGACACCAACAGTTGTATAGATATTTTCGTAGTTATATTTTGCATATCCTCCACCTTCATGACCAGCATCCATAAAAAGAGACCGCGACTGATTTAATGAAACCTCTAAGGTACCCTTTCCATTTTGCACCATTTCAATCATCTTTGTCCTCCTGATCTCTTGGTCAGATTTCTCATTTTCAACTTTGGGATAGAAGGTAGCACAAATTTGAGAACAAGAAAAATCCCTATTATCTACCACAAAATATCCCACAACAGGGTCCTTTAGTGACTTCCCTTCTTCAACCGGATTGTTATTTAATACAGTGTCCATACTCTGCCCAAAAGTTGTTAATAATGGATTTTTATTATCGAGAGAAGAGGAAGAGCACTTCTTACTATTGGAATTGGGATTGCGATTGAGATTGGAATTATCGCCTTCCACCTCCAGCTTCATGGGTTTTACCTTTTTGCCAAAGAAACCCACCTTGGTATCGATACTTCTTCTATTTCCATTGACATTGGAGTTGTTAGAAGCAGACGTAGTGCTGTAAAGCTTTTGTATTGGCACATACTTCATTGTTGTGCCACTCGCACTCGCATTTGCATATTTTTTTGTTTGATTTTTCTCATCATAGGGAGAGGAAATTATTGGAGCAAGATCCTTGGAAGTTTTTGGACTATGAATATTGGTAATCCCATTGTCTTTGAAAAATTCTCGCTTCATTGGCATGTCGAGGTTGTCTTCGATGGCCTTTGTCTGCCCCTCTTTTGCATCATTCTCTGCTTCCTTTTCTTCACTCTCAACCCTTTGATCACTAATATCTATTTCTGGCTCGGTATCTACTCTTTATCCTTTACCTTCAACATCAACTTCATCTGGATCATCATCTTGATCTTTTTCAGAATGTAGTGATTCTTCATGATTATCTTCTGAATTCTCTGAATTAGTTGAATTGTTCTGCTGATTATGTCCAATATTCAGGAATATTTGTTCTTGCTTCAGATTTATCTTGTCTCAAATGGCATTTAACTTCTGCATTGATTTGTTATGTTTGTCTGTGGACTCGCTATGTTTTTTCCAAATTTGTTTTTCTATTCAATTTTTCGTGTCTTGAAGTTTTTTGATGTCGTTAGAATGTCCTGTAACCTTATCCTCAAGATTGATTAATCTTTTAGTGAATTCATCGAAATTATTGATCTTACTCTCAAGATCGATCAACCTTTTTTTGAAATCGGGCATCGACATTGATGAAGACATCGAGTGGCAACGATTTCAAGGAATGTTGAATGTGGCAGCAACACCACAGTGGTGGCAGCAACACCACAGTGGTGGCAGCAACACTGCTTGAAACAACTGAAGGCAGGCAGCAGCAGCGGAAGGCAGTCACAACACGAACTGGCTCTGATACCAAATGGAGCAAAAAAACTATAGGCTTGTTGAATTTAATTGTAAAATACACAAGAGGTATTTGTAATAATAATTTATTATATATAAAATGTATAAGTGATGATAAATGTTACAATGAGGCCCTGCTTATATACCTAAGCAAGTGGCCTTTCATGACTGGGCATGTCTTTTAGACATGCCCTTTGACTAACTTAATGAATACTTAACATAATCCTTATTTGACTATTAATAATTATATTTATTTGTATTTATTCTATTTGTTATGAATTATGTTCATAAAAAAAAAGTTGTCTCCTCAAATATATTTCTCGATAAGATATAGGAAGGAAAGTCAAATTCATTAAATTAAAGGATGGGGGGGGGGGGTATTCATGGCCTTAATGGTAGGTGGTTAAGGTGGATGATTAGGGGAGACATAAAGGGAAGGAAGATGAGAGGAGAAGATGGATCCTTGGTCTTTATTTTTGGTATTTGAGGAAATAATTGGAGGGAAAGGGACTTTGTGGAGGTTCCCTGCGCTAGGAAATAGACAGAAAATGGAGGAGACGGATTTTGGTTGTAAACTTGATTTTAATTTTGGACCCACCGTGATATCTTTTTTTGGACTTAGGGTCGGAGGGTGAGGAAATCCGTGGGGGTTTCCTAGGCTAGGAAGTCAAATAGAAATTCCTAGTTGGTAGGGTGGTAAATTTAGTCCGGTAGCCCAGCATAAGCACCCTGACCAAGCCAGCAGATCAGGTATTCCTCTTCTGTTTTTTTTATTTATGTAAATAGTTATTAATTAAAACTCCTTTCATGTTAATTATTATGCAAATCGAATGTTATTTATATGTTATTGTTAAATAATTATGTTATTACATGTTATTTTCCTTCTTGTGATTAAGTAGAGGTTGAATTTAACTTGTTATAATATGTTGGATGGGTCTTCACAGGACATGTTAAGGTTTGGCATGTGATTCAAAATTCTATTTCAAATAACATACAACATGAAAGCATTGAATAATCGTGAATTCTAAAGTATTTAAAATAACATGCATCCATGCAATGCATCTCTCTTTATATATAACACAACATTCTAAGCTCAGCCCCTTACATAGGACAAAACCTAATATCCTCAAAGGGGCTAGAAATCTCAATACAAAAATCACAGAGGTTGGATGCAAATCCAATCTATGCACTATATTGAACCTCACTTGGCAATCCTTGGTGAAAAATAGGACATGAATTGTTTAACGTTGCATCTAGAGAAGCTCTTGGGCAGGGGATGGGATGGAAATGTTCTAAATTAGGTGGTTAATCAATTTTTGGAAGTAGAGCTCATGAAATAATCCCATATTTGAATTTGTTCTTTCATGGCTACTCACTAGTTTTGTGGCAGAAGCCTCATTTTTGTTGTTGCACAATATCATGCATTCCTTTTATTTTATTAAGGTACATGAATAGAGTATATATGGAATGAGCCTATTGGGCTAGGTTGAAAGGTGTAGGTCCCAGACCGAAAATCATTTTTTGACCAATATTGGGGCCCCACCCAGGTTCTAAATTTGGTTAACCTAACAAATATGGATTGTGGGTGATTGGATTAGGATAAGAGTATAATGGAAACCCCTCTGACTCAACATGAACCTTCTCGATGACAAGCGACAATGCTACCAATTCTTATACCAAAAAAGTGGATATAGAAAGTTTCAAACATTATTTAATTTGATTTTGGATTTTACATGAGGTATTTAATTTGATTTGTATTGCCTTGAAATAATTGGTTTAGACACGTAATGTTTGTTTATATATATATATATATATATATATATATATATATATATATATATATATATATATATATATATATATAAAAGGTGTTGAATTAATGAGTTCAATTAGTTTTTAATAAATTTGGATATCTATAATAAATATGTTTGGGATTATTGTCATGGTTTCTATGATGATATTGGTAAGAATAAATAACAAAGTAAATAACATATAATAAGAGATGATGATTGGTAAATAATTGGTAACCATAAGAGGATGATTTTGTACTTTGTCTTCTTTAAAACAATCCTTCTATAAACCTTCAACAATATTGGAACACTAGTTATTTTATTAGTTCTTTGAACAAATCTTCTACAATATTTAAACTCTAGTTTTTTTATTATTTATTTCCTTTAGTAGGCCTTATGGCATTAGGTTTTTCATTAACTTATTATTTTATTTTTTTCTAAGTAAGATTGATTTCTATTTGTGTAACATAGTGTACATGGAGGCACAGGCCTCTGCAGTTCTAGCCTAATTCAAAGGCATAATTCGCAGAAAACATAAAAAATGGGACTGCCCACACAGGGGAAACCAGTCCAATAAAATTTTGTTTCGCTGCCTTGCGAGAGGAAACCAGCGTAATACAAATAAAACTATTAATTGTTTGCATATTGTGCCATACATAGATACCATAAATTAACAAAACCTTGTGACCAAGGACCTTAACACTAAAAATGGTAAACCAGAAAAAACCTGAGAGCCTAGGTGTAATGAGGAGTAGGAGGAGTCTCTTCTACAATGAGACACCTGTATTCATCAGTGTTGGTGGCCTGCATGTCTTGGGTGGTGTGTGCAACATACTGGGGCTCATTGGTATCGCTAGCTTTGCCCTTGGCCTATTTTCCATGCTTCCTATCGTCCCTGCTGCTTCCAGAACTACTGCTGCTGTCCGAGCACGTGTTGTGGTCGCAAAAACCAGGGTCACCCTTGACGTCTGCAGAGGAGGCATCACGGTGGGGGAGCTTCTGTAGTTTGGGCAGGCGAAATCTAGAAGCCTTGGCGGGCTCCTCCTTGAAGGAAACTGAAATGGTGGCGATGACATGGGGGCGGTCCATGGAGCAGTGGAAGTGGAATTGAGCTGAGTGGGAGGTCTGCAGGGTGGCTGTTGAGTCCAGATGGGGCAAAGGCGGTGGAATGGTCACGGCATCAGAAGGCTAAGCAGAATAACAGGATTGACCAACAAAGTGGCCACGCCCACTGCAGGTAGCGGGATATTGGACATGGGAGTGCTCCAGGGAGGAAGACGAGGTGTCAGAGTGGGCGGAGAGCGACGAACGAGCAACCCGCCCTTTGTTGCTGCCACGCCTGCATCACATGCGATGCCGGAGATGAGGCATGGTGGTGTAGTGAGGGTGGTGGGTGTTGTGGGCCGAAGAAGAAGCAGGGTGGAGGTGCCACGAAGTCGGAGGCATAGTGGTGGAGGTGAAGCAATTTGCTGTGGAAAAATTCAAATGACAGAGGACGCTCTACGAGTAGTGGTCGCCAGGGAGTATCTCAATACAACAGCAAAGGCTACAGCGTCTCCCTATTGGCGTGTGAGAGCTTGGCTCTGTGACTCCATGGGGGTAGTAGCTTCTCAGAGGTTGAGACAGGGGAGGCACGCAACCAGGCAGACGAGAAACATAACCAGGTGGGGGAGGAAGGGTCTCCATTTTGAAAAAAATGGTAACAGCCTCGACTTCTGCAGAGAAATAAATGGTGAGTGGGGTGACGGCTCGAGCAATTTAATGCTCGCCGTTGGGGCCTGTGGGTGGCCATGTGGCCATCCCACTTTCCAACCCAGCTGCCTGTCTCCATTGGACCATCAAAAATCACCCACATCCAGGAGTCATTGACTTATTATTACTTGACCTTAGTATTTTTTTTATTTCTAAAATTTAATACCCAAAAAAAAAAAAAATCTATATATATATATATTATTTAATTTAAATAAACCAATTTAGTTTTTGGAATTTTATTAGAAGTTATGTGATAGCCCCTCTAGGAAAATCCCCCTCCTATAAACGTTTTAATAAGCCTATAAATAAAAATACACAAAAGGTTGAGATGGGACATGGATTTTAGAGCTTGGGAAGGGATATTGCTTGGGGTTAGCAGAAAATATGAGTTGATTAAGTGGCAGCCATGGGATGCTTCCAAAGGTGCTCAAAAGGATAGGTCATGCAAATTATCCATCAAGAACAAAGATGGAAAACATACCTCTTTGCAAACAGATACAAACAATAAGGGACAAAAAAATTAAAGAGGAAGTGGCCACACTGTTGAAGAGTCACTTCATGGTTAAAGGCATGTATAAGTGTGGCTAGCCATCAATTCTAGCAAGAAACAACCACAAAGAAAAATCAAGGAGACAATGGGGATAAAGAGAGATAGGTGGCACCATATCACTGGCTAGGGAAATTCTAGCCAGATGTGGAGAAACAGAGTATGGAAGCACAACACAGAGGAAAACAAATAGAGAAATTCAAATAGAAGGAAACAAAGGGAGGGGGGGGGCGGGGGATTTCTACGTAGAGAGAATAGGAATAGGGGGAGAGACGTATGAGGAGATATCAATAAGAATAGAGGAAGGTGTTTTTTTTTCGGGAAGAGAGGAAGATATGCTATGTTCTGGACCAGAGGAGGATTTCGATTGGAAGGCAAGGAGGAGCTACAAAGAACATTTTACGGTGGCACACAAAGAACTCTCTCTCTCTCTCTCTCTCTCTATATATATATATATATATATATATATATGTATGTGTGTGCGTGTGGATGTTGGCACTGCTAATGACACAGAGCTTCGTAAAGCCTGTACCTAAAGGAGTTTCCACTATTCAATTGGTGGTATGATTATGAATGTATATGTGTGTGTGTGTGTGTGTACAACCTCAATAAGGGAAAGGAGCGTACTAGTAGATACCTGAGACCCCGGGGTTGGTCGAGGAGGAAAAATGTCAGCATAATGACCTACGTGCTTGTATAGCTATATTTCTATATACAAAATATTGAAATTGTTGAATAAAGTTGCCATTCATGGCAATATAGTTGAATTATTGAAGCAAACCCCATCCCTATAGAAACCCTACCCCTAATAGTGTTTTCACCTTGATAAAACCCTAACCCTAATTAAATCCAAATGCTAAAACTTAATCCTAATTTCTAAAACCCCCACTTACTTAATACAAAAATATATATAATAATTAAAAAAAGATCTAACTTCTATGAAAATTTTGATCCTAAACATCTCTTTATTTCCTATACCAAAAAAAGAGGAAATTCCCCTTTTTATTCTCCTATTTGATGGCTGGAAAACATAATAAAGTTAATAAAATACTTCTAAAATGGACAACTACAAAGTTGGCTCACGAAACCATCTGACATGCCTTTTTCTCATATGACTTCACATAAAAAACACACTATGTATTCATGGCATGTATATATACAAAAGCTTTTTTTTACTAGGCACAGACTTTATAAACATTAAACATTACATATTTTATCTATTGAACGCATTAATACATGTAGGCTCCAAGTCAGCTCCCTGAAACCAACAACCACGTATTAAGCCATTTTGATCCATATAAATATGTATCTCATAGATTATTTTGTAAAATCAGCATCGAAGAAGTAAGAAAAGAAGGATGAGTGTTACAAAAAATTTTCACTGTCCCTACAATGCCCATCTTCACATTGGAGGACCATTTCTGTGACTTATATGTAGTGACATGCCTTGCAAAAAGTGTCATTGCATCCCTTGCCCTCAAAAGAACATTTCCTTTATTGACTGTTCCTGGAACATACCATCAAAAACATATGATTTTGGGTCGGCGCTAGCAAGAATTTATGGCCTCGTGCCCATAGAGAAATTAGCACTAGGCCCCACACCCATTGGCACTCTGTCTTAGTGGAATGCCTACGTCGAGCTGTTTTCAGAAAGTTTTTTAAAATAGAATCAAATTTTCCATTGACAACCACTTCCTGAGCGGACTCAGCAAGAGTTGTTCGACTGAATAATATCGAACAACTTCCTTTGGCTTCTTGTTTCCTAATTTTGAGAAATCCCAAAGGATAAGGTCTCCCTTCCACCATTTGAGGGATCCCAACCTCCTCCTCCTCTCCTATAAATACATCTCTCTCACATAGATGCAGTTCGCTGAACTTTTTGTACAATATTTGAACAATATGATATAGCAGGTGTGAGATAGAGAAGAGAGAGACCTATTATCGAGAGAGATTCTAGGCATATCGCCTCACCAAGTCCAATTCCCCGACGAATGCTCGAGATGTGTTTTGACTGGACCCGCTGAAGGAGGCTGCAACGTCAAGGCTCTTTTGGTTGTAAACGCTTTCTCTCTTCTTATTAATACATGAATGATGTTTTGGTTCCCGTCTTGTGTTTGATATAATTAATCTTGTGCAATACGTTTAATTCTCCTTGACCAATTAGATAGTTATGAATGCAAGTATTGTTTCATATGCTGCTATCGTTCTCTGATCCTTGTACAGGAACCTAAGTACCACCGCTGAAGGACCGCGATGTGTCAGGACAAAGATCAGGAGACTACTACCACAGCTACGACAACTATGTTGGAACAAAGGTAGGACATCTATCCCGACTCAGTTTCATTCATTAACTAGGAATTGACGCATTAACATGTCCTCTTGCTGCTAGACCCACCCTAGGGCTTGGGGGATCGCCTCTGTCCGTAGAGGGGATTTACCTACACAACAAGTTGGAGACTCTGTTGGGGATCAGTGTGTGTTTTTCATCTCATTGTTCGTCGAGCGTTTGGCTTGTCGAGTCGACATTGGTCGTTTCATCATTTTTCTGCTTTGCTTGACTTGTCTGACTGTTTTCAACCATCCTGTTCAGTTCCAGAGTGTCAAGTCTAGCCTCTTCTAAGTGGTTTTTGTTTTTTCCCATGGTTTTCTAGCTTGGCGCTAATTTTCTTTGCACAGTCGCGACGATTGGCACATGTTGCTTTTGGCACAGGTGCGCCAAACCTTGTTTAGTACGGATTGCAGCTAAACAATCGCACTGAATCCTGTAGGATTGAATTTGGCCTTTTTTCTGAGTTTTTGTTAGTGTTTCTTGGCTCTGGATTGGTTTTTTACCTCGCAATTGGTCTACTGAGATTGTTTTGACTTTGTAGTCTCGGTCTTCTCAGCGGTTTTTCAATTATCTTATCAGTGAAATTTGTAGCCCTAGGGTTTCTAGGTGCCTTGTGATATTTGTATGACCCTATCCTCACTGAGATTTTTTAGTTAAGTTCAAGTCATTTTGATCTTTGTCATTTCAATTCTTTGACTGATTGTTTTAGTCTTTCTTTCGGTTCTTCGTGTCTTTGGTTTGTTGAATGATCACCTTTGTTTTCGTTTAGCTCTCCATTCGTCACTTTGAGCATATATTACATTACTCGTTGAATCATTCTGAAAGCCCTTTGTTTGCTTGGAAGAGTGCATCCCTATTTTGAGTGTGTTTTATGTTTGTATTGCATTGATCTCTATGCTTTAGATCATTACATTCGTAGTGCTAAAAACTAGTGTTTATTTTGCTTTTTAGTGTAACAGTGCATTGTGCTTCTTATTCATCTAAAAAGAGAAAAGTTGCATTCTTTCGCTTAAATTGAAATTGAAAATGTACTTTTGCATTACTAGCTCTTAGCGAACTAGGAAAGAGATTTCGTTTTCTGATTTGGTTGTATTATATACATTAGTGAAATTCTTCTTTTGTTTCAATTCATTGATACTTTATTATAGATTCCTATCTTTCTCTTAGTTAGCATTCATTTAATGGAAATGATTTTCTCTTGCATGTAGTGTGCATTTAGGAATTCGAGATCACATTCGGTAAGGCCTTGAAATCGCAACATTAATTCAAGGTAAACCTTAAAATGAATTCAATCAACCTAAGGAAGCATTGAAACCTAACATACATATTTTAGAGGTCTAGGCTAGTGATGTGTTCCGCCGTCATTAAACCTAGTAGCTATCGTTCACCATCTAGCATTAGACAGCACTAGCACAGAATTGTGCTCCCCGTACCATCGCGTATATAAAGGGAGACCCTCATAGGTTGCAATCCTTTATATGTAGGAAGCCGATTCTGTCGCCCTGTAACCATGACACACCGAACACAACATTCAGGGAGACTGCCTGCATGCATGTCAAGTCCTTGGTCACTTCTCTTTCATTTGATCACCAAGGTGTATATTGCAGTTCACAGAAACTTGGTACACCCTCTTGCTTAGATTACTTGAGTAGTCATTTTGGTATTTTCGTGACTCTCTAAAAGTGAAAATATCATCGAGCACTTGTCCTTTCATGCTCATTCAATCTGAAAGTGACTAGAGTCATATTTTGCCTATTTCTCAACTCTTAAAACATGAAACAAAATTTTTTTGTTTCAATGTCATAAAATTAACTCCCTATGATCACATGCCCATTAAAGATATTTTCTTGGCTTGTTTTTAGTAGTTCCTTAGTGTTTGGTCTTGAAGCCTCAAATAGGCTATCTTGTTTCCATTATGTTTTGAAACACAATCATGGTGGCAGAACCACCAGTTTTGTCATCCTATTCATTACCCCCTAGTGGTGATCCTTCTCCTGAAGTTTCTTCAGAAGCATCTCAACCCACTAGGTCTGTCAATTTCTAGCAGTCTCTCCGTCTGAGTATCTTACCTCTCGCTATCCGATCTCCTCTTGACGAGCAATTTGATATCAATTGGAAACCTTGGGATGCTTGGTATGGTTTTGGGAACGAGGAATAATTCCCACCTTCAGGATCACCACCACTAGCTATTGCCTTACTCAGCACTATTCGTCATCTTTTTCACGATCAAATGTCTTCATTTGACATGGATTCTTTGAGTCCTGTTAGTAGTGAATAGCTTTATGTTTCTATAGGAGAATATCATCTCCCTCCAGAGAACTTTCCTTATGTCTCAGATTAACCTTCCTCACAACTAGTGTCTCTCCCACGTGGTTATTGAACTTTGGGTCAGATTATTTCTAGCATTAGAATCCGATATGGACCAATACGTCAACTCCTTCCACGAGTTCAATTTTCTCGGTATCAGAAGCATCACACTCGACTCCTATGACCTCTACGATTGTAACCTCTGTTCTTGTCTAACTCACTGTTTGTGTGGCTTCATCTGCACCGGTTGTTAGTATGACTTCGTCATCATCGGGGCCTTCTGCTATCTGTAGGTCTATCTTTATCAATCCCACGCTACCAGTTAGGCCTGCTGTGAGTGGATCATAGCCTCGTGTTGTGGAAATCCCACCTACTTGCACTGCACCTATGGTTTCTACTTCCATCCCTAGTGGTTATACATTCGATGAGTATCTATTGGCCATTCAAACAACAATATTCTACCTCTCACGGTCCTCAACATTATAATTATACCCCTCAGGGTTCTCAGGAGTTAGCAACTTCTGGAAATCCTCCACATCATTATGACGTATAAGGTAATCCCATTTATTTGCCTCTGATTGATCCCAGTCAATTCACATACCGACAGGGACAACCCTCTGGTTGAAAAGGACAACCCTTCCAGGGACAACCTTTGATCTAGTAGGGACAACCCTTCGGTTCACAGGGACAACCTTATGGTCCACAAGGGCAACCCTTTCAGGGACAAATTTCGGCCCAACAAGGACAACCCTTCGGTCCTACTGGTCCATATCATGTTCAATAGGGTGCATCTTATCTAACTGGGGTGGGAATCTATCTGCAACAGGGGAAACCTTTTGTGCAACAACATCAACCTTATGTTTAGCAAGGCAAAAATTTTGTACAACAAGGAAAACCCTATGGTTCTGTGCAAGGTCAACCTAGTATTAAGGGAAAACCTGGCCTGTCCCAACCATCAGGCCAATTTTTTCCTCAAGGACAACCTGGTGGACCTCAGTATCCAGGCCAACCTGCTCTGCAGGGATAGCCTGCCCAAACTCAATATCTGGGTCAACCTGCACCCCAAGGACAGCTCTATCAGCCGCAAGGTGCCACTTATCTTCCACTAAGTCAATCTCAGGTCATATATAGTGTGCCCCATGGTGTTTCTTATATCCCTAAAGGTCAATCTCAGATGGTATAAAACGCCCCTCAAGGCAATGCATATCTTCCACTAGGTCAAATTCAGGTGTTGTATAATGCACCTCAAGGCACTGCTTTCATTCCGCAAAAAAATCCATATGTTTCTCAGCAAGGACCTCAATGGTATGCTTAGAATCAATATCCTGGTCCTCAACCCACGTATGGGATAAAATTTCAGGCTTATAACCCCCTATGGACAGAATCCTTCGAGACAAAACATATGGGGGCAGAATTTCTCTCAACCGGGGTGGAATCTGAATGCCGGTCTTTATCAATGACATGTAATTCCTTTCAATACTCAATTACCTTTCCTCGCTACGTTGGAACTGCCCGATGTGTCAAAGTTGACGAACGATCCAATCCTTCATAATCCATATTGGCCTCCAATTCCAACCAAAATTCCTAGCGATTGTGCCAAGTTTTAGGGCAAGTCCGGAGAAGACCCCCAAGTGCATGTTATGACATTCCACCTTTGGTGTTCCTCTAACTCTTGGGTTGATGATTCTATCCGACTCCATATTTTCCAATAGATTTTTAATGGTGCCGCTACCAAGTGGTACATCGAATTATCCCATTGTGTCTTCCAAGATTTCAACTCTTTAGCCATGGTATTTCTCACGCACTTTCAGTTTCCGATTCGGTATGAGACCAAGACACATCTCCTCACATCCTTGAAGCAAGATCAGGCTACCCATATCTCTAATCATATTCATGAATGGAGGCGTCGTCATCACTTGATCAAGTTTTAAATTCCTGATCAACTTATAACTCGTTGGTTCACTACCTCCTTCGTTGCTCCGATTGCTAAGGAAATTGCGATGGGGGCATGTGTTACTGAGGAACAAGCCATTTCTTGTGCCCAGTACCTTGATCTTATGTACTCTTAGTCTAACATGTTTTATGAACTCTTGCTTGATGCTCCTAGACCTGGAACTTCCAAAGCACCGGCAACACCATCCATTGACGATATCATCGATTCCGTGTCTCATACTTCTTGGAAGTTTCCTCCTCCAAATCCTGGGAAGAAAAATCTACTCCTTCCAATGGTACTGCTTCTTAGTCGATCCCAAATTTTGGTAAAACCGTAGAAGTGAATTTCGTTTAGGCCAATCCGGAAAATAAAAATTACAAGGGTAAAAAAAAGGGTAAAGGTAAGGCCAAGGCCGATACCCTGAAATAAGATTCTCAGAAATGTCATGTTGATGATGGTTCACAATGTAAACTGAAGTATCCTTGCTTGATTTGTGACGAAGAGCACTACACCAAGGACTGTCCTCGACGGGCCGAAGTGAACTAATTGCTCAAAGGCACCTAAGGAACTCCGGTTGTTCTCAAAGAATAATTTCCGTCACAACAGACTCAGTTGGTAGAGAAACCTCAATCCTCTACCCCATTTGGCTCTCAAGTTTTCACTATGAACGGTCTTGCAATCGTTTCTATTACTACTTGGTCAAAAGATTATACTAAACCGCGTCAGGCATCGGGAAAAGAGATTTCTGATGGTCCTCCTCCTCCACTTGCTTCTGGCCCTCTTCATATTGAAAGGCCCAGTACTGAGCCCGTTGTACGACCACCTTCCAAAGGTGTACTCCGTAAGTCTTCTTACAATCCTAACATCGATGTTGCTCAACATTACACTATTGTTGAGGATTTGGCTCAGGTGCCATCTTATATGTCTACATTAGAATTACTTCATAGTTTTCTATCTCAACGGAAGGCTTTGATATCAGCCATCAGTGGGGTTTATCCCACTGATTCGAGCCTTATCACTTTAAACTTGGAGAATTTCGTTCCACGTCACCCTCACCAGCTTGCACTGATCATCCAAGTTGGGATTAATGGACTGTATATCCATCGAGCGGTCGTGGACGAGGGTGCGTCTATGTGCATCATGTCATCTGCCCGCTGGAAAGCCATTGGTTCTCCAGCTCTTAATTCATCTCAAAATTCTCTAGAAGCGTTTGATGGAAGGGAATCTAAGCCTCTTGGTGTTCTCACTAGTTTACTAATTATTCTAGAAGGTAAAACAATTAACTTCAAGGTTGAAGTAGTTGTCACTAAGCTTAATTACAATATTCTCCTCGGTCACAGTTGGACTCACACCATGTTGTGTGCTCTTTCCACTCTCTTTCATTTTTTGCGATTTCCACACAAAGGAAATATTGTTACTATCGATAAGTTGTCTTTTTTCACTTCTTCATCTTCCGAGAGCAACGTTCCGTACGTAGATAAAATTTCTACACCTTGCAAGAGCATAGGGCCGGGTCTCTTCAAAAAACCTTCCCTCATGGGTATTTTTCCTCTTCCTCCACCCAACACCATGGAAAATTTTAGGGGCTAATATTCGCAGGTGGGCTAATTTTCCATGGTTTTTCTAAAAAAAATATTCGCCAATTTCCATTTTTTTATAAAAATGATTCGCCTAAATTTTACAATATAAAATTATTTTACATCAAAAATCACCAACATTATATAGAAAGTATATATAATATCATTATAAATTTGAATAATTTTACAAATACATCAATAAACATTTTATAGTTTTCATATTAGGAACTAGTGAGATTCGCCAATTTTTTAAACTTCAAGATAATTTTCCATCCTTAAAATTATCCCTACCCAACACTGTTCAGGTTAACATGATCTCCATATCTTCCGATCCATGGATCATCCCTTCACCCGAGAAAATTGATTCATTTGGAGATTCGATGTTGTTAAGTCCAATCGAGATTGATTATTGTGAACTTATTTCGGCTTCGGACCCTCCACCTCTTGATCATGCTCCTTTGAGTATGTCTCTTGACACTTATTCTCAATCCCCTTAGCTCAGTGATTTAGGTTTTCCTGATCCCTTAAGTGAGATATTTACCTCCGATGAGGCCATCGTGGAAACTATGTCTCTTGAGGATCCTCCTTGGAACGATAGTCATCATCGTTCCTCGTTCATGCTTGGCCTTGGGGCCATGTCTACTTGTGTCGATAGAGTTTCTTCTCAAGTTCCTTCTCCTCTACTTCAAACACCCATCCTGACACACGAAGTCTTTGCAGAAGGTAACTTGGGCAACATCACACAAACGATGCCTATCGACATCTCTATTAAACTGGGGGTCGTTGAGAACATCCATGTTGGGGTGACCTATTCTCTTGATGAGATCCAGGTCTATACTAATATCTTCCGCGAGTTTCGTGATTTTTTCGCATGGTCTTACGAAGATATGCCCAACATCGATCCAAGTATAGTGGTGCATGAGATTCCTACCTATCCTGGTGCAAAGCCTGTTCGCTAGGATCTTCGTCCTATGCACCCTAAAAAGGCAGCCACTATTAAGGGGGAAGTTGAAAAACTTCTTAAAGCTAGTTTTATCTATCCAATTCCCTTGACAAAATGGGTTTCCAATATTGTTCCTGTAGATAAGAAAAAGAGTACCATTCATGTATGTGTTGATTACCATGACATTAATCATGCTTTCCCTAAGGATAATTATCCCACTCATTTTATTGATCAAATCATTGATGACTATGCAGGGAGTGATATATTTTCCCTTATGGACGGGTTTTATCGGTATAACCAGATCAATATTCTTCCAGCCAGTCAACATAAGACTGCCTTTATCTGTCCTTGGGGTACTTTCACCTATAAAAAGCTCCCTTTCAGCCTTAAAAATGTTGGGGCTACATTTCAGCGAGCAATCTCATATGCTTTCCACGATATCAAGCGCATTGTTCAACCTTATCTGGATGACCTTTTGGCTCATTCGGCTAAGCGTAAAGACCATCCTGATCATCTTCGTCAGATTTTTGTTCGCTGTCGATGCTATAACATCCAGTTCAATCCGCATAAGTGTGTCTTCTGCATTGACTCTAGTAGTCTGTTAGGGTTTATCATTTCCAAAGGCGAGATTCGTCTCGATCCACTCAAATTTGAAGCTATTGTTAATCTCCCCTCTCCTTCTTCCCTACAACAGCGACAGAGTCTATAGGGGAAAGCTAACTTCTTGCGCCGTTTTATACCTAATTATGCTGAAGTGGCCAAAGGATTTATGCGATTACTAAAGCAAGGCATCCCGTTCCTCTGGGATGAGATCGCCCAAAAGTCCTTCAATTCACTGAAGACGTTGCTTGTCAATGCTCCTCTTTTACATCCTCAAAATTATCATCGCGATTACTCCCACTATTTGGCTGTCGCGTTTAGCCCGATTTCCATGGTTTTGGTACAAGACGATGATGATGGTGATGAACATGTCATTTATTATCTAAGTCGCAATCTTCTCAATACTGAGACGCGATATGCACATGTCGATAAGTTGGCATTGGCTGTTGTTCAAGTTGTTCAACGTTTTCATCACTATATTCTATTGCGCACAGTGACTGTTATTTCTTATTGCAACCCTATGACTTACACATTGACTCGTCAATTGCCGGGGGGCAAGTACTCGAAGTGGATTGTCATCCTCCAAGAGTTTGATTTGGAGTTCACTACTGCCAAGTCGAAGAAGTCATTGGTCTTCACCGATTTGATCTGCTCTCTCCCTTCTGATTCTGCTATGTCTGGTTCCGAGGAACGCATTCCAGACAACATGCTTTTTCTTATTAGTACCCTCGATCCTTGGTAAGGTGATATCATCATATATCTTCAAACTTCCACCTTTTGATCTAAGTTGACGAAGGATGCTCGCCAACACATCCGACATCAATCGCAACCCTATCGCATAGTTGGAGATACTCTCTACCGCATTGGAGTTGATTCCATCCTCCGTTGGTGTTTGACTCTCGAGGAGGCTGAAAAGGTCCTAAATGATTGTCATAGTGGTGCCTGTGGCGGTCACATGCCTAAATATGCTACTGCACAGAAGATTCTTTATCCTGGCTATTTCTGGCCCACCATCTTTAAAGACTGCATTGTTGTTGTCCGTAAGTGCCATGATTTCCAGATCTATCAACGCAAGATACGCGCGCCGCCTTCCCATCTTCACCCTGTCATTACCGTTGGTCCCTTTACAAGGGGGGGCATCGATTTTATGACGTGTAACCCTCACTCGGCCGGGCGGCATGCTTATATTATCATCGTCATGGACTACTTCAAAAAATGGGCCGAAGAAATGCCTACACTTACGGCTAACAGTAAGACAACATCACATTTTCTATTCAATCATGTCATTTCTAGGTTTGGTGTCCCTCAAGCCATTGCTACCGATCATGGTTCCCATTTTCGGCATTACATGGTGGCTGAGTTGACTTCCAAGTTTGTTCTGCGCCACGACAACTCAACGTCGTACTACTCTTAGGCCAATGGAGAGGTTGAAGTCGTGTGTTAACACTAGAAAATTGTACAGCAGAAGATGACATCAATTAATGTCGAGCCTAAGGATTTACAAGGCAAGAACACATTATGGAATCAAGAAGTATTTAAAATCTCTAAGGTTTTGAGAAAATCAGATTTGAACTAGTCATAAATGCTGAATTACGTTCTTTATCTTTCAAGAAGAGTGCCTTCTGCGTGCCTTTTGGCTTGATAAGCACGCATTCCTGGAAATGGAAAAAAGTCACTTTCCGGGACCACACTAAGCAAAGGACAGTTACTCCTTGTGTTAAATCCACCTAAGGATAGCCACCAGCGCCTCCTTAGACACCATGTGAGCACACAAAAGAATATTTGAGCACACAATGGAATCACACCTCTCCCTTGGGTCACTATCCATCATGTACCAAGGGAGCGAAGGAAGATTTGAAACTCACCTATATAAACCCACCAAGTGATGAATAAATGGTGATCACATTGTTATGCTGGCCAAAGTTTCCCAAGCAACACCAGCATTGTGTGTGCCCGGAGCTGGAGCTAAAGTGGACTCGATAGTTGGCCACCTAACATCTTAGTCCACCACAGCATAGAGGGAGAGAGAGACTGCATCAGAGGCAGAGCTTGGAAGGAAACATCCTTGCATCGGGACTTAGAGCCATTGCCTAGGGGCCCTTTGGCAAGTGGGTAAATTTTTTTCTCCAATTCAAACATTTAATAAGAAGATTCCATCGAGCCATCGTTTGCATTATTATCATTTTGACTCTCTATATAGCTTCTATATATTTGTGTTTTAGTTTTTATTTTAATCAGAGCATACTTTAGCATACTATTTCCACTAAGTTTTATTCTTTTGAGATCCCCCACTTTCTGCCTGTTACTAATAGTTTAAAGAGTAGACCACACTCTTTAAGCTAGTGCGATTTCGTACACCCGTGTGACAAATCCACCACAACAGGATTGGTGACTTCACTGACGTGTTCCAAGTTTATGTGGTTGTGTCATATTTTGCAGGAGACCCTTTGTCTATGCTGGAGTGGAGCTGACAGTCCTCTAGCCCATCTTGCAGTCCCTAGACTCACTGAGGTGACAGATTGAAGAAGGAAGCTCCTAATATTTTTACTTGCAGGATTTTTGCGCACAGTTTTTCCTCAGAGAGGCGCATTGCATGTGTTCAGGACTGACCTACGCGCAGGAAGGCACACCTGTCAAGGATTTTTGCGCGCAAATTGCAGAATGAGATTTTTTTTCTCCCCATATTCTACACTTTTTCTACTTGTAAGTGTGTTGGGAAACCCCTAATGTATCTTCCAGCACCTGTGTTGATACCCCACAGCTTCTGAGAACCCACTTTTTGCCGCTTTCTATAGGCATTTAGTTTGTTTTCATTTAAGTTGGTTTTTGCAAAAAGTGTTCACATAGTTTAAGTAGGGGGCGAATTAACCATTTCTTTCCGAAAATTTTATGTTTTTGCAAATTCTGGTATGCACACTTGGTTTAACTAGTCCAATTAAGTGGCTCAAGACCACACATGCATAAGCCAGTGTAAAAATTGTTTAGTTTAAATTCAATTTTTTCATCTAGGAAATTGCGGGACTAGGATTGAATCGCCAATTAGAGAAATTAATCTTTATTGTCTTTGCACCATTTGGTGACCCTAGACAAGCATATGAACGCTCTACATTTTTGATTGGCCATATCCCTTTAGTTACTCACATAGACTAACTAGGAATATTTGGAAGTGGCCCATTATCGGAAAATGTTTTCCATTTGAGCAAGGAACAACATCACATAGTCTAACTAGGGGACTTTTGTAAAGGATCACCGATATCCATATGTTCAAATTATGTGATTGTTCACCATACGCTCACCCACTAAGCAAAGGAAGCCACATAAAAACAACTTAAACCAAATCACTAAATTCTCCTCATAGGGGCCACAAAAGAATTTATAGATTAAGTTAGGATCAAGGCGGTAGGCATCCAATAAGCCGCCTTGAGCATAATTCAAATTGAAACATAGAATTTGTGTATTTATGGAGCTTTAAAATCCACCTATCAACCCACAAAAAAGAAAACGCGAACGCGGCAGAGACCTGATTCAAAGAGGGTTAGGCTTAGGCGTAGTGCGTGCGGTATCAGTTGGGGCTACCTGACCTGGCTGATACTCAGTACAGTTAGCTGAATACCAAGAAGCCCAAGACTCAAACGCTCATGTGTGACGATGGTTCTTAGTGGCCAAAAACTAGGGCATCCTTTACCCTATAGGTGATGGTGCAAGAAAGCACCAGACCCTCTACCCTTACCTTGGTGCATTCTCTTCAGCTGACTGGGGGCGTCGCCCGCTCTTACGGGACGTTGTGCCAGCACTCGCAAGAAATATTCTCAAGGCCCAGTTACTTTTGAGTGTGTGAGGACGTAATAGGTCTTCTAGGATTTTGAGTATCACGCACAAACAAACAAAACCATTTTTTGCTTGATTGATCACATAGATTAAGTTAAAGGGAAAATTCATTTCATTTTCACTTTGTTTTATGTATGTGGCCATAAATTTGTCATGATCATAGACTCAATCCCCTCAAAATTTTTCCAAAACCTAACTTGGTCGACACCCAAACAGTTCCAATGGAACCTCGTTAGTCCAAGCGTCTTTTGGACCTCCCCCCATTATCGGGAGGGGTTCGAGGTATTTCTTAGTTTAGGCATCAAAGATGGAACATTGCCACAATTGCTGGTTCATAATTTCTTGGAGCAACCTTAGTTGGGAACCCTATTCAGTCTCCCAACATCACACCGCACAACACTCCCCCCTCATCCCCTAGGGGGTAGAGGAGTGCATCCCATATGGGAAGCCAGCTGAATTCACAACAGGGTATGTCACAGACCAACCCTCATTCTAACTAGAACTTTGTGTCTTCACACATTTCCATAGCATCAACCTCCCAGTCACCCTTTCTAGCGGTGTTGAATCTACCCAATTTAACCAAGATCACCAATGACTCCATCGCACACGACCCCAATTGGCCTCCCATGCCCACGAAGCTCCCTTCCGACATACCAAATTTTGAAGGCAAGAAAGCAGAAGCCCCAGGTAATAATATAATGACCTTTCACCTGTGGTGCTCATCGAATAGCATCATTGACGATACTATTCTGTTGAGGCTATTTCAACGCACTCTTACGGGAGTGTCCGTGAAATGGTACGTGAAGAAAACTCTTGCTTCAAATGGAACCTTCAATTCCCTCGCTACCGCGTTCCTCAAATAATTTCAGTTGCCCATTCACCATGATTCGAGAATGGAATTACTGACTCATTTTAGACAATCCCCCTCCATCCATATCTCAGATCATCTCCATGAATGGAGGCGGCGTCGCAGTTTATGAAAAGCTAAACTCGACGACTCGGTCCTTTTAGATTTATTTTTTAAAACTCAAACACCAGAGATTTCAAAGGATGTGGCGCAGCGCAACCCCACATCCGAAGAGGACGCAATCAGTAAAGCCCTGCAGCTTGAACTGATCTATATGAAGTCATGATACATCTACAACATCCTCCCTAATGCCCCGCACCTGCAATATTATCAAGAATTTACATGCACATCTAACTCTGTAGATGGACGAATCGGGTCAATGACCCAAGGGTACCTAGGCAGCAACATTTAGAGTCTCGGTTACACACATGGTCCTACCTAGAACATGCCTCAACCCAGATTTCAAAGTCATCATATGCCGCAACAAAAGTTGACTAATAGGGCGCAAACGTATCACCAAGGAGGACCTTATCCTCCGGTTGAGGGGACCCAATACGCAGGAAGAAAGAATGACGGAAGAGCTCCCCCCCAATGGCCAAGTGCAAACACGTGACAACATTATGCTCAGTCCCTGGCACACAACCCACCTACACAAAACAATGCACAGGTGAACTTTGTGCAACCATCCCAAAATCAGCCACACCAGTATGATCAGGAGAACTACCCTCCTAACGTGGTTAAGAAAAGGAAAAAAAAAATCCCAAAGGGAACCCTGGACAGGGGGCAGCAACCAACAGTGCCAACCTCGATCCCAAGCTAGAGGTAACTCCAACTGGAATTAGAACCAGGAGCCAAGCAATGCCCAAAGGCAAGGCAAAAGGCCTACTCTATGAAAAAACCATTCTTGTTCACTATGTGGTGAATATGGGCACTATACTCACAAATGTCCTGAACTCCCTGAGCTTAAGAAGCTAGAGAGTAACCGAGGACAAGGAGGATCTTCCCAAAAAACTGCGGTGATGCAAGAACCCTTCCCCCATTAAGGGACGGTCAGCACTCAGCAGTAAAACCCAGATGATTACGGGAAAAGCAACCATGAAATTTACATGGTTGGGGAAGAAAAGTTTTTCCAGACTTGGAATCGCAGCTATGACACCCCACCAAACACCAATACGTCAGGGGCTAGTACAAGCATGCTGAATACACCTTTAACCATTCCAAACATTCCTGCGGAACCATTTCCAAAAATGGTAAAAGGGCCTAATAGGCGAGCAGGTAACTACTCCAAAGCGGCCCACAATTATAGCATCGTAGACGACTTAGCTTAGTCACCTGCTGCTATGTCTGTGTTGGAAGTACTGCAGTCATGCCCAAAGCAATAGAAATCCCTACTTTCTGCATTAGGCACTGTCGACCCTGCCGATACACGCATGATGGCTTTTGACTTAGACAAAGCTACCCCTAGGCTTCCTCCATGGTCGCCTTCCAGATACCAGTATCGGTACAGAATATCACTATTCATCAATGTGCCATTGACGAGGGTGCATCCACATGCATCATGTCGAAAAATGTGTGGTAGAAGTTAGGATCCCCCGAACTCAAACCTTTTGTCATCACACTCAGAGCATACGACGGTCGTCCCTCGACCCCCGTTGGCCTCTTCCAAAATTTACTGGTCTTCTTAGCCAGTAAGATGGTCCACATAGAAATCTAAGTCTTGGTTTCTCACTCAGATTACAATATACTCCTTGGGCGGAGTTACATGTACGCCATGTCTGCCATAGCATCCTCCGTCTTCCGCATCATGATGTTCCCTCACGAGGATGGAATCATTACGGTAGACCAGCTGACGCATAGTGAAAAGCATCCCCTAAACAATATAGATGTAATTATATCCTACGTAGATACAGCTGCAGATGGTCTTTCACGGTATCAAGAATATGGTCCTGGCCAATTCAAACTGTTGTCCATCCTAGGGTCATTCCTAGGAGATCCTCCCATTGTCCCTGAGATATCGCTCAATGCCACATGGGCCCCGGTATGAATGATGTTCATATCAAGCACCGAGGTTAGCCAGGACATGGACTCAAGTAGTAATGACACCGAGGCATCAGCCACGGTAGCCTCTCTAGCCTACGTTGTCTCCCAAACCCCTTTCCTCTACCCACCTCCTGGCTTCGTCTCCCAGTAGGTTTTGGCGACACTAGTGTTACCCAACATATCATTGGAATTTCCAGTTTGGTACCTTGTTCCCCCATTAGGAACAGGAGCCACAAACGTTACTTCTGTAGGGTTAAAGCCCCTCAATCTCGAGGAGCCCCAACCTACCTAAGAAAGGGTCGGAACTGCCCCCACAAGGGAAGTTTCCATTGCGAAACCGATTACCACGACCAAGAAAATCGCCAAGAGAGGAAAGAAAGCGGTGACCCCCACCATGCAAAGGGAGTCATCAGCCTGCGCTATATGTGATGTCATAGGCCATCCTACCCATGTATGTCCAGAGTTGGACGAGTTAAAACCACTCCTTGGCTCTGAGGTAGGCACCTCGACGCTGCGTTCCCATAAAAAGGAACTTTCTACCAAAAGTATAGGAAAACCCCTGCGTACCAATCACGCATGCGCTCTCTGTGACACCTATGGGAATTATACCCACCATTGTCCAGAAATACCATGATATAGGGATGCTTTACATGCCATCGAGTGATCCTACCAAGAGGATATCACCACCCAATCTGTCGAAGATGAACCTCGTGTCGTCCTGTACAAGTAGGAGAAACGACGCTCACTAAAAAGACAACCACTTGTCTCTCCTCCCCCCAAGCCACCATACACCAACCAGGGAAAAGGAAACCTGGTTGCCTCATCCTCTTGAGTTATCAGGCACAACGATTACTGCAGATGGCTTGGTCAGGTCTTTGACCTCAAGTCATCTAAGCAGCAGTAATATGTATTTGGGGAGATCCTAGACGGGGGGTAGTAACCGACAATGCCCCCCCTCCCCCATGATCTTAGTCTGGGGGCAACCAAAACTGAAATCAAAACTAGGATCCAAGTAATAGCTCCCAAGAAAACAGAGGCGATGCCACACATTCACACTCTTGAAAAAATTAAATTGTCAGCACCGACAGGTATGCCCTGTCTTATCTTCTTTTTTAAGAAAGTTCATTTCTTTCAATAATATTTGATGAAAAGAATATGCTTTCACTTGAGGTAGTTGTTTTTTCAGGTAGAAACCGCAAACCATTCACAACACCATTCACTGAAAGTTTCGGAGCAGGTTCATTCTACCCTCAGCATGATAGAGTCCCAGAAAAATTTGCATATCGTAACATCATTTCTCCAACAGAAATAAACCATAGGATCCTCATACCCGACCATGTTTATCATCACCCCACCCTGCATATGATAAATGCCCACGTTGGTCGGTAGAGCCTCCCCTCCATGGTGCTCATCACCCAAAGTAGACCATATATCACCACACAAGTGACGCCATGGCGATACCATTTCATTCCGGGAAGCACCTCATGCCCATCCATCTATCATGCATAAGGTCAAGTTTACCATTCAAACTCAAAACCCCCTTCCTAGACGACCACGTTGTACAAGCATATTGAAATTGCATCTCTACGCATCACATTTGTCCCACCATACCTCCATCAGCATAATCCTATCTGTGACATCCTCTGCTTCATCAACCCCACACATGAGACCAACCAATGGGACCCCCACCCCCAACAAAACACCATCCTCACACCTTCAGTGAGAGACCCTCTTTCATGTTTTGGGGTACCCATATCTGTGTTTTGTACAAACCAAACTCCATTATTTTATTATTTTGGTAAGTGTACAAAGACCGCAAATGATGCCCTTTGCCACTTCGCCCTCATATTTCACCTTTTCTCCCATGGCAGTAGTCCCCCATTTCCCTTGGTCGAAGTATTTCACCACCATGCATGCACCATCATGACATTCATAGTCGGTTCACATCCGCCCTAGATGTCCTACTGACTCTAGAAATTTTCCCTTTAGAAATAAATATGACTACTGCCAAGCTGCTAAAGTATACTTCGACCTCGGGCCATTGAATCCCCATCATACGTTTTTAGTCACCTCTCACCAATATGCCTATGTTAAACCCATCACATCTAGGTCCCCAACCCCTCAGGTCGGCGACCCTTAATTCGGTTAAAGGCTTCCTTTTTGTCGACCTTGACACCTCTTTTCCAAAAAGGAAGCGGTACCTTGGATTACCCCTACCCATGCAAAGGGGTATCCTTGGATGGCACTGTGCGAGACATCATTGTCCATATATTTCATCGATCCTCCCTACATTCGACCATAGCAAAAGCTTTCATGTCATGATGGTATCGTACCATACAACCATTGCACTTTGATCAGATCCATCGAAGACTCGTGCCTCCATAAGCGTCTCTGACAACAATGCTTACACGGGAAGGTCCCAACCAGTACATATGCATACATGGCACAATGATATGCCATAACAAGATTATGCATATGAGTACCACATTATACCTATCGTCAAAGAAAAAATTCCCTTGAGTGCGTCAACACTCGCCGTCAACAACCACCAGCATCACTACCACAGTGGTGGCACAGACAACACATGTATCTGTTAATTTTGTTTAACTAGCCATAGCATCACGAGCATGGGATATTCCCGCCTCGTTGAAATTTTGTAAATATGTTGTATATTTTTTCTGCTTGCAGGGAGTCCCTTAGGCCATGGTTATCTCGGAAATAGTGCAAGATGTTGTCAATTCCAAAATACATGCACACCTCTCTCTCTCTCTCTGCGTATGATACAGAAGACAAAATATAATGTATTTTGGCTATACAGTTCTTCCTATACATCACACATTAGGTGGAAATTGTTAACACTGGAAAATCGTACAGCAGAAGACGACATCAGTTAATGTCAAGCCTAAGGATTTACAGGGCAGGAACACATTATGGAATCAAGAAGTATTTAAAATATCTAAGGTTTTGAGAAAATCAGATTTGAACTAGTCATAAATGCTGAATTGCGCACTTTATCCTTCGAGAAGAGTGCCTTCTGCGTGCTTTTTGGCCCAATAAGTGCGCATTCTTGGAAATGGAAAAAATTCGCTTTCCGGGACCACACCAAGCAAAGGACAGTTACTCCTTGTGTGAAAGCCGTCTAAGGACAGCCACCAGTGCCTCCTTAGACACCATGTGAGCACACAAAAGAATATTTGAGCACACATTGGAATAATACCTCTCCCTTGGGTCACTATCCATCATGTACCAAGGGAGGGAAGGAAGATTTGAAACTCACCTATATAAACCCACCAAGAGATGAAGAAATGGTGATCACATTGTTATGCTGGCCAAATTTTCCCAAGCAACACCAGCATTGTGTGTGACCAGGAGATGGAGCTAAATAGGACTCGATAGCTGGCCACCCAACATATTAGTCCACCACAGCAGAGAGGGAGAGAGAGACTACATCATAGGCAGAGCTTGGAAGGCAACATCCTTGCATTGGGACCTAGAGCCATTGCCTAGGGGCCCTTTGGCAAGTGGGTAAAATTTCCTCTCCATTTCAAATGTTTAATAAGAAGATGCCATCAAGCCATCGTTTGCATTATTATCATTTTGAATCTCTATATAGCTTATGTATATTTGTGTTTTAGTTTTTAGTTTAATCAGAGCATACTTTAGCATACTATTTCCACTAAGTTTTACGCTTTTGAGTTCCCCCACTTTCTGCATGTTACCAATAGTTAAAGAGTAGACCACACTCTTTAAGTTGGTGCAATTTCGTACAACCATGAGACAAATCCACCACAACACCGTGAACAAAGTTCTCATCACTATGCTTCAACGTATGATTGGGATGCGCAAATAAAAGTGGCATCTCATGTTGTTTTCAGCTCTCCGGGCTTATCAAACCTTAGTGAAGGATGCGACCGGATTCACTCCATTCCAACTTGTCTATGGTCTAGAAGCTACCATTCCAATTAAATGTGAAATTCCTTCTCTCAAGCTAGCTATTGAATTGCTACCAAATACTTCACCAGAATAAGAGCATCTTCTATATTTAGAGAGGCTTTGTGAAACTCGCCGCTTTGTTTGTCTAATTATAGAAGCGCAACAAAAGTGGGTCAAAGCTCATTTTGACCAGTCATTTTCCCCTTGTTCCTTTATATAAGGAGACCTTGTCCTCCTATATGACCAAGCTCACGATAAGCCGGGGGCAGGAAAATTTTAACCCATGTGGCATGGGCCCTACATTGTTAAGCATGTTTCGCAGAATGGGGCTTATGAGCTTATTGATGATGAAGGTCATCCTCTGGATCAGCCCAGAAATGGGTTGTATCTTAAAAATTACTATGCATGAGTCATTCGTGCATGTTTCTTTGTACATAGGTGTTTTTTCATTGTTGTACATTTTTGGCTTGGTGTGCTTTGCGAGTGTTTTCTTACTTATTAGATTGTTGCTTATTGTGCAGATGTCTATTACCCCTTATGTCGGTTTCGCGGATGGTGCTTCCCACAGTACCCAGAATCTATCTTCGACAGCCTCGGTGATTTATGATCCTACTGGTGAGTTCATAGACCTTCAAGGTATCTATTTAGGACGAAATACAAACAATGTCGTTGAATATAGTGTTGTTATTTAACTATTGACCGAGGCCATTGCTCTCAACATTCGTGCATTGATTGTTAACTTAGACTCATAACTTGTTGTTCTTCAGCTTAATGGGCATTATTCTGTTATAAATCCTCACATCTTAAGGCTGTATTTGCGTGTTTTTTTACTGGAAAGACATTTTGATTACATTACATATCAACATATTCCTAGACGAATGAATGTGTTAATTGATACAGTAGCCAATATTGTATTAGATAGACATTTGCGTAATTTGTAAAACATCATCATCACATGACAAGATCCATACAGGAAAATAGATGTATATATATATATATATATATATATATATATATATATATATATATATATATATATATATATATATATATATATATCGAGTGTTTGCATCCAAGTGCATCATAAGTTCAAAAAATATGTATGTTTCGGTTACATCATGAGACATCATGTCTCTTAAGAAATATGCAGAAATAAAAACCTAGGTGTATAGTCGGTGTGACGCTCATGATAGCACGTCACTTCCATACAAGCCACCTCAAAAAGCAGCGAACACGGTTCGACACCCCTGCAGTGTGTCTCTGGTATGCACGAGGAACATCATCAAATATCGCATAGTTAGGGATCCCATGGGAGATTACCTCCAAGTGGTGTATGATTTCCTCCTCCTCACCTCCCTCACCATGAGGGTCCACATCAAAGTCATGGGGAATCCTCTGTTCTATCGGAGACATGCCTGCAGGTCTTTCTGGGCCAACATCTACAATTACATGGATTAATGTCAAAACATGCATAACAAACAAAATCATAATACTCATGAAGATAAAAAATGAGTCTTACCCAATGCTTCATCCCAATCCTCTCCTTCTGGGAGTGGGAGATCCGCATCACCGGTGAAATCTGTGCCAGAATAGGGCCAGTTCTCCATCACAATCAGTTGTTGGCAGATTCACTCAAAGAACTCCGACCTCTAGGACATTTTTTGACTGCCCCCTGATCTTGGCATTAAAGCTTCCCAATGGACCATCTATGACTCCTGGGCTGGTGGTGTTGGAACTATTACCTCCTGACGTTGGAAAATTGGTAATCGTTCTAAGATGAAAGGTACCAAGATGGACCCATAGCCGAACTACTTCAGCTTACCATTCTTGAATTTTGTCAAATGGCATTTTATGCTGATTGTTACCACCTCTGCCCAATTGTAGAGTGTTGGTTCCATGAAATCCACTGCAAGAAGTAACAATATTTTTTGGCCTCATGTGGAGCTTGATCTCCAGCAGCTTGCGTGATGGTGTGTGGCACTACTCTGAGTGTCAGATCAGGAATGGTTTTGATATCCACCTTCCCGGTTTTGGATCCTTTCCATGCTCCTCGGCACACTTTGTCGATAACCATACTCATGTTCTCCATTGTAGGCCAAGTACCTGTCAAGATTGGTACTGCCCCCCTCTGTGACAATCTAGTTATGAAGCAAATATCCGAAACCTCAATCTCGAGTTGCTAATCACGAATAATGAATCTTTCCTGATCAATGTCCCAGACGATGATCAAGTACTGCAATAGCTCTGGTTGAGCTCTGAGACATGGTGCCATAAATAATTTCTTGAGCCTGTAGTCCCTGAGAGCTTCCATGCATCTCTCATTGCCCATGAATTCCTCATATTATTCACTATGTTCTCTTTATTTCCATTCGATCACCATTTTGTCCTTTCACACCTGCAAAAACATCCATATGGTTGTCATTAGCCAAATAAATTGCTTTTGAAGTGGTTAAATTGGGCTCATTGTTTGAATTTTCAAGCTAAGAAATGGTTGTCAAGACTCTTTTAAAAACATTCACACCAATTGGTGCACTCCTGTTTGATTTTGAGGCCGGTTGGTGCGAGTTTGTGCTCGATACCCGCATCGACCGTCGCGCCCTAATTTTTACAAAAATCCCCCCATAGATCTCAAAAGAGGGTTGCAGGTAATGAAAATGATATCAATATTTAGGGAAGGATGTGAGTTTTTACCTGGAATAGATGGATTCACAATTGGCCTTCTGGATTTCCCATTGTTAGCTCCACAAAATCACAGTGAAAAAGGGTAACAAATTGCTCACAAGAGGTAAAAGTGAAAAGTAATTTCTTTTTTACCATTTTTGGCATTTCATAAACTTTTTTGAACCCTAATTAGGTTTTAAGGCATATTTTTTTATTATTGTGCTATGTTATTTTGAAAATGGATTTTACGTGTGTCTCTTGTGCAGGACAGGTCCTTGACGTGATGATGATGAAGTGATGATTTGTATTTTATACTTTTTAGGACTCGGTAAAAACACGAAAAAGTCACCCATGTAGTCATCTTTCAGCTCTTTTCTGGCTCTCGAAAATTGAAAATATTTCCGAGACTCTTGTCATTTTGGACTCGTTAAACGACTGCGAAACGATATCTATCCAATATACGTTTACCCCTTTTTTGGGCTGGGATATATTATTTATGAAAAAATAATACCTTATCCTATCGTGACTGAGAGGTTCTCGCAGACACAGTTTTCTACGTTTTCGGATCTGAGACTACCTACAAAAAGGGGCATGTTGGAGTTTTATTTTCTGCTTCTTTTCAAACTCTCTAAACATGAAAAGATGCCAAGTTATTCCTTTGTCAGACTCTTTAAAACTTAAATGACATCTAAAACCGTCACCATGACATAATTGATTTCCTCCTTCTTAGGGCTCGTAAAATGTACTAGGATGGATTTCTTCGAAGGAAAAACTTACATGACAAGAATATGCTATCACCTTTAAGATTTTTTTCCAAAAATAATTAGGGTACTTGCCAGCAATGGTGGGGGAAAATGGAACCAGTATGTCACTCTTGAACATGACACTCATCTGCGCTTGTGTCAGGTTGGGGACATCTCATTTTGTCATTTTTGCCTCCATGGGTTTGGGTAATCTGTTTTGACCTCTCATCTACTCTTTTCCATGTCATCATGACCTCAGATCCCTTGATGTAAAATACTATTAAATCCAGAGTCGTGTCACTTATATGTTCAAGAGAAGTTTCCTTTTGCAGTTTTCAACCTCCCTCTGGTCCTCTGTTCGGTCTTGATTCACTATCATCATATTCCTCTGTCTCATGTCGATGATGTGGGAGACATTATGGTCCACCTTCGACCAGGTCACTTCCTATCGACTTGAGCTCATTATCGAAGAAATTGATTTAGAGACTCCCTTCCAGTACCTTAGAGCTTGCATGCCTCAATGACAAGTTCTTCGCATTCGACGATAGGTCCTCATCATTGGCCTTGGATCGAGTGATTCTGCGGGTGTTCAATGTCAGATCACTGCTCACATTTCGTGGATTGTGCCTATTATACCTTGAGAGCCATTGAAATTATTGGTGGATTCTCTCATGCCTGTTAACAACTTTCATCATTGGCTAGTAATCAGGTGCCTTTCTTGCATGTTTGACTTCAGCTATCATATTTCCATACTTGAATTTGTACTTGTTCGGGTCAAGATGGAGCACAAGACCCTAGGTTTTTTCTGATAAAATCTAGGTTGCGGGATATTTTGGTTTATCATGACTATATGCATGACTCTTTTGATTGGATGGCTACGACCATACCTGAGTCTATTTATTTGATACTTATTGCTATATGGCTGCATCCGTACCTCAGATCTTGTTTTATATGTACTCTATTATGGATTGTTGTGCCCATGCCACATGTTAATGTATCATAGATATCAGTTGTATTTTTACTTGCAGGTATTCCGACGGCAGCATTTGGTTTCAATGCATTCTCGTAAAGCATTTCAATCCTCCCTCTCTCTCGGACCTCATGCTTTAGGGGGCATATATTACACAAAATTTTGTCACCGTCCCTGCAATCCCCATCCCGCACATTGGAGGACCATTTCTGTGACTTATATGTAGTGTCATGCCTTGCAAAAAGTGTCATTGCATCCCTCGCCATGAGAAGAACATTTCCTCTGCTGACTATTCCTAGAACAAACCATCAAAATCATATGATTTTGGGTCGGCGCTGGCAGGCAGTTATGGCCTCGTGCCCATAGAGAAATTAGCACTGGATCTCGTGCCCATTGGCGCTCTGTCTTAGTGGAATGCCCACGCTGAGTTGTTTTTGCAATTTTTTTTAAAATAGAAGCAAAGTTTCCATTGCCAACCACTTCGTGAGTGGAGTCATCTTGAGTTGTTCAACTGAATAACATCGAACATCTTCATTTGGCTTCTTGTTTCCTTCTTTTGAGCAACCTCCCAAAGGATAAGGCCTCCCTTCCACCATTTGAGGGATCCCAACCTTCTCCTCCTCTCCTATAAATACATCTCTCTCACATAGATGCAGCTGGTTGAAAATTTTGTACAATAGCTGAAAAATTTGATATATCCAGTGTGAGATAGAGAAGAGAGAGACCTATTGTCAAGAGAGAGTCTAGGCTTATCACCTTGCCAAGTCCAATTCCCCGACGAATGCTCGAGACATTTTTTGACTGGACCCGCTGAAGGGGGCTGCAACGTCAAGGCTCTTTTGGTTGTAAACTCTTTCTCTCTTCTTATTAATACATGACTGTTGTTTTGGTTCCCGTCTTGAATTTGATATAATTAATCTTGTGCAATACGTATAATTCTCCTTGACCAATTAGATATTTATGAATGCAAGTATTGTTCTTTATGCTGCTATCGTTCTCTGATCCTTGTGCAGGAACCTGAGTACCACCGCTGAAGGACCACGACGTGTTAGGACGAAGATCAAGAGACTACTGCCACATCTATGACAACTGCGTTGGAACAAAGGTAGGACATCTATCCTAACTCAATTTCATTCGTTAACTAGGAATCAACACATTAGCATGTCCTCTTGTTGCTAGAACCACCCTAGGGCTAGAGGGTTTGCCTCTGTCTGTAGAGGGGATTTACCTACACAAAAATGAATATCACTTAAATAATTCACATCTCGAGAACTATTAAAAATTTGAATAAATAATATCTTTTTAATAACTTTGCAAGTCCAAAACTCGAAAATGAATAATATAGTTCACATCCCATGAACTAAAGACATGACGAAAGTTTTGTTTCAAAATGTGTGATGAATTCATACCTCTTTTGGTAACCTGTGAAAAATACAGCTTCATATATTGTTGACTGGGACTGTTGGATGAGGGATATATTAGTTTATAAAGGCGAAGGGATGTGAGAAACATAGTAATGCACATACATCCCCAAGAAAGATCTGGATTGCGATTTGATTGAGAAATTGTTTTAACAAGAGAAATCGTTGGAGACCTCATATAGAGTTGAACTTGGAGCTTCAACCTGTAATTTATCTCTTCATATTTCTTAAAGACAATAAAATGTATGGTAATATATCTAATGCAAAGGAATATGTTGGCCGAATAGAAGGGGACAAGTTCTAGGCATTTTTTTCGGTGCATAAGTATGTTGATGCCTCTTTGTGATAGGGAACGTGTAATTATGTGCATGATAGGAGGGTCGAGCCTTTAATCTAGCACTGGTCAGTAATCCTTTTTCCTCAGGAGAAAAGGAACCATGTATAGCGCAGAAGTTCTAGGCTTGAGAAGAAAGAGTACTTTGGAACTGACATTGAAGACCCATCGAAGGAATTTGGAAGCATAATAGAAGTTTATCTTGGAGACATTATTGGAGATAATGATGTATTTTTGAAGGCCCCCATGAAGTGACCTTGGATAAATTGTTTGGGTAACATGAAGAGATGTAGAAACACCTCCTAAGAAGAAAAAGTTGTCATTGATGGGGAAAGTGATTTGAAGATCGATTGAGGGCATTGTTGAAGGTGAAGATATTGTCAGGGCTTATTGCAGAAGAAATTGGAAGCCTTGAAGAATTGTCGAATGCATATTGAAAATATGAAGTAGTGGGTTGGAGCCCTCAAAGATAGGAGTCCTCAATAAAAGCAGGTTGGAGCTTGTACCAACAAAAGGGTTGGAGCCCTAGAGGTTGGTGCCTCATAGATACAAGGTTAATGCCTTGGAAGATAGGGTTGAAGCCATAGAGGTTGGATCCTCGTGAAGTCTAAGTCAGTGCTTGGAAAAATATAGGCTGGAGCCTGGTGGATTGGAGATTGGTGTCTTCATCTATGTTTGGAGCCCTAAAATATCATTGTACTTGATTCATTATAAATATGATTGGACTCCTTGCCATTGATTAATAAAATTATTATTCTATCATTGCTCAATCTTTTTTCTAATTACCATTGATCTTAACTAGTAAAAATAACAATTGAAAATAAATATTGATTCACCCCCCCCCCCCTCTCTATATTTCCAACAATTGGTATTATATCTAGTGCCTTCACTCAAAGCCTAACAACTTGAAGGTAAATACTTAGAACAAAAATGACAAATCCAAGGAAGAAAGCCTCAAATCCTTCTAAATATGTCTCTTCCTCAACCGTGAAAATTGTAGATAATCAAATTGGGAAAGCTTCATTGTTCAATGGAAACTTTGATATATGGAAGGTAAGAATGAATCATTTTTAAATGGATAAAGGTTTTGAATTTTTGGAATCAGTGATTATTGAAATCATGATGGAAGAATAATCCAAGAAATATAATGCCAGAGAGATAACAGAAATCCTGAGTGGGCTACCAGATCCTATAAATGCCAAAGTGGAGAAATGTTCATCAACAAAATGTGTGTGGGAAAAACTTCAAGATATTCACTCAAAAGGAGCATTTTCAATGACCTCTAATAAAAAATAGGATGGAAATTAAGAAGGAAATCTTGAACCCCTAAATGAATACGAAAACAAGAGTGAAGAAATCAAGACCAAGCATGGTCTAGAAGATAAAGAAAATGAAGATGTCAAGGAAAAACTTGTAGTTGCCTTAGAAGAGATAAGTAGTTTGAAAAAGGAAAATGAGGATTTCAAGAAGCAATCATAAGATGGTTACCATGACCTTGACAAGAAAAGGAAGGAAGTTGACCTATTCAAGCTTCAAGTTCAAGGAAGAGATAAGGAGCTCACCAAGCTTAAGAAGAAATTTTATCAAAACAAGAAAAGGAAGCATGAAGAAGTCATATCCATGAAAAATAAATTGGATAAAGCAAAGAAAAGAAAAGAAACTTGTCAAGCCATATTGAACAAAGACACGAGGATTTGAACAAACTTGAAGCAAAAATTGGTCAATACAAGGAAAATATTTTCTCCCTTAAATCTCAGTTGGAAGAAGCAAAGAAACAAGCACAAGGAATTGAAATGGTGATAAAAGTTTTGATGCTCTTGAAAGTACAAGTCAATGAAGCAGAAAAGGAAAGAAATTCCATGAAATGCCAACTAGAGGAAAAGGATGAGTTCATCACCAAATTAAAAATAGAAGTCACCTCACTTAAGGCCCAATCATGTGAAGCAATGAGAATGAAGGAAGAAATGGAGAACCATCTAGAAAATAATGATGAAGAATGCAAGATGTTGAAAGGAGAAATTAATATCATAAGAAAAGAAGTTCCTTTGGGAGAAGCAAGAGTTATCAACCCCTAGATGACATCTTAAGTCATCAAAGATATCCTCTTGATAAACCAGGTCTTGGTTATGTAGGTGAACCCTCAAACAAGAATGATGCAAACCCTAATGCTTCAAACAACAAGGTTGTGGAGAACATTGGAAGAAATATTGATGCCCCCAATTCCAGCAAAAGAAACGATAAGAGTCAAGATGACATTGGAACGAACCCTACTCCAAGAAGATATGCAGATGGTGTTAAGAATGAAAGAGGAAATAAATTTGATCAAAGGATCTCAAGATAGAATTGACTTTAGAATTACATCAAAGAAATTTCCATCCTCTAGGTACCAAAGTATATTTTTGGTTGCTCCTATTCTTATACAAATTTTGGGCATATGGAAAAGGATTGTAGGACATATCACAAAGAAAAATATAATTTCCCCCATAAGCTCCCCAGAAGAAAATTTTCAAGAATAAATCATACCTTGTCATCTATGAACAAGATGAAATGCTTAAAATGTCATAACATTGGACATATGGATCGTGATTGTAACTTGGCTTGGGCTCCTAAACAAGCTAAAAACATGACTACCAAGAAAGAAAAGAAAGTTACACAAGTATGGACGAGGAAGCAAACTGGATCAAAAAATTTCTTGAACACTGAACACATCAACTCATGTTGTTGATCTAATGAGTACATCTTTGACAACTTGTGATTCTTGACTATTCTTGTAGAAGTTATCCATGAATATCCCTATGAAACCCTTGATGAGTCACACATGGATAATCATCTCTTGATAGATCATCTCTCCGGTATAATTCCATTGAACAAATTCATGATATTGTGTCTTCACTGCACATCCATTGTTGAAGATGTCTTCCTCTTGATCACAAGGCAGCAATATTTCTTGTCTTGAGCAAAAAGAAGAGCTAGAGGAGTTTATGGAGACAGGGGGAGTTGGTTGATCATCTACGTCATCCATTTCCATGAAGGCATGCAAAGGCTCGCAAGAGAAAATCTAATAAAGAAAAGCATTGATCTAGGTGGATATTGGTGGCCACCCACCTATTCCATTTGGACCCCCACCATTGGTTCTTTCATTTTTTCAGTTTCAGTACAACTTACTAATTTTAGTAGTTTTTTAGGTCCTGAACTTCCGAAGTTGTTTTGAGGCCCTAATGGTTCAAGTTGATATTGGTGGCCACCCAACTATTCCATCTGGACCCCCACCATCGGTTTTGTCAGTTTTTCAGTTTCAACACAACTTACTATTTTTAGCAGTTTTTCGGGTCCTGAACTTGCAGAGCCGTTTTGAGGCTTTAAACGACGTTTTTTAAGGAAAAAAGGGAGCAACATGGAATTTCATTCAATTTTTCTCATGTCAAAAGTTGTATTCCTCAGATAGATCTTTCAAATGAGGTATTTTGCGCATCAAACAGAGATCGTATGCCAAAGTTACGTCCACAGGAAGATTGATGTACCAATTTACCCAAAAGGGGCCCACAGTTTTGGTGTTTCATCTCCTAGGGTTAGTTTTTTGGATGTTTATTGTTTTCCATTATTTCTCAACAATAAATATGCCTTTGAGCATCATTGTAACACAATTTAGAGGCCTGTAGCTACCACATCTCCTATCAAAGATAAGCTACCAACAACCTAGCTAGTTTATTTCCATTATGTCTGTAAGCATATTTTCAGTCATTTGTTATTAATGAAATGAAGTTTTATTTCCACTCCATCTTTGTGTTTATGTTTATTTCAGTATATTATTGTGTTCCTGCATAAATATGGATCAAGCATAATGACTGAAGGAGTTGCAAAGAGCAACATAACAAGGAGCACCATGACATGAAGAACAACATATCTATAATGGATAACTATCATTGATGAAGAACGCAAGAAAATATGATGGAGCAGCATGTCAAGAAGAAGATTGATAGGGGGAGTACTTGGGCACCCTATTTGCCATTGATGTCAAAGGGGGAGATAATGTTGAAAGTGGGAGAGTATTTACATCAATGACAAAGGAAGAGATTGTTGAATAAAGTTGTCATTATTAACATCATAATTAAATTATTGAAACAAACCCTAACCATATGGAAACCACACTCTTAATAGTGTTTTAAACTTGATAAAACCCTAACCCTAAACCTAAATCCTAATTTCTACAATCACATTTACTTAATAAAAATATATATAATAAATAATAAAAATTATATATATATATATATATATATATATATATATATATATAATAATAATAATAAAATACAAAGATCTAGCTTCTATGAAACTTTTGATCCTAAACATCTCTTTATTTCCTATAAAAAAAAATAAAAAAAATAAAAGGAAAGCCCCCTTCCTTTTTTTTTCAGCAAGAAAAATAATTCTAGTTTATATAAGTGTACGAGGGCACATGTCTAATTTATAACATAAGCTATCCATTTTCCACAGTTACATTTTCATAAATGTTTTCAAAATATTTAATCAAAATTACATTGGCATTGATCTTCCTTAGATTCTCAGTCTTCATTCAAACATCATGGTCTTTTTTGTATACTGCTTCTTCCAATGTTCAAAATAAACTAAAGTATCACGATTTTCCACGTTCTTTTGTAGTCTTTCCCTTCCTATAAAAAACCAAAATTGGAACCTATACCTTAATTTAAGTTTACTTTACCTTCTGCTCCATGTCCATTTACATTGTAGAGCTCATAGTACATCTTCCCGAATCTCCCATTCAGTCCTCTTTGACAATCTATCCGCTTCATTATTTTTATCCCTGAATACATGGATGAAAGTGATTGTTGAGAAAGTTCTCTTCAAGGATTTGATCCTTTCCAACCAGTGAATAAGAGAACCTAGATGGAGTTGTGTTCCTTTGTTTAAATGTTTGATGATAACCTTCGAGTCTCCGAATACCCAAAGCTCATCCAGATATAATTGTGTGGCAAACCACAGCAAGCCCCAGGGCTATAATTTCAGCACGCATATTGGTCCCTCTACCTCCATTCCAATAGATTTTATAGTGGCAATCCGGTGATATCATTAACCATGCTCCACAGCCATAGTTTTGGTATTGTGATGCCCCATCAAAAAATCCAGCTGGATAATGAATTTCAAATGGTGTCATCTTCTTAGACAAATCCCTTGGAGGTTTTTGACTTAACTTCAGCTTCTCGATGAAGTTATAAAACTTTATGCAAATATCCCAAGATGTACAGAACTTTCCTTCAAATATTTTCTATTCCTTCCACACCATAAATACCAATGTAATAATATTGGAATAGCTCTTAAGTGGCTTCCCCTACTAAAGCACCACCTAATGCAATCTATCATAGTTCTGTACTCAGGAATTGGAAATTTAAGGTGTAGGCACAGAGAATGAACGATATCTATAGCGAATGGACAACTATAGAATAGGTGTGTATTGTCTTCCTCGTGTTCGTCACACATCGAGCATCTTCCAGGACCCTGCCAACCCTTCTTCTATAGATTTTCCCAGGTTAGGTTTCTATTTCTCCATATAAGCCACATAAGAATGATCATTTTAATCTGGACCTTTACCTTCCACATGTATTTAAACCAACTATTTAGTTCTTGACCCAATATTTTATCATTAAATGCAGTATAAACATCCTTCGTGTTAGTCTGGAAATCCAATGGAGTCCCCCCCCATGTCATTCTGTCACCTTCTCCATCATTTCTCAAACCCAGGCATTTGATCATAGTAATGTAATAATCCCAATCCTATTTTTTTTTTTCTTATAATCCCATATCCCTATAGTTCTTCCATCTCAGAATATCATATTCCCACTTTCTTACCATCTACCCCATGTAAAATTTTCCTCTTTGGTTCATGTCGACAATGATTTCTCTATTCATTTTTATGGACCGTCCATGAACATGAAGCTGTGGGCTACCAATCTGTATCTTATTGTTGTCTCCAAATTTCCATTCCAGATTCTCTCTGAATATTGGCCAACATCTGTTGAAACCTCTCTAGATTTCTGATCTGCATCTGGCATCCTCCCAACCAGGGGTGAGAATGTCCTCAAGATCCTTCAAACCAATGTATTTTAATATTATGATCTCCGCCCAGAGGCTACCCTTTGTTAAACATCTCCACAGGGATTTAAAGATAAGTGACTTCCCATATGTGTCCAGGTCCATTAACCCCCAGCCTCCCTTCTCCTTCGGCTTTGTGATACAGTCCAGCTGAGCCAAATGAATAGATTTACACTCTTTTCCCCCACTCCATATGAATCTTTCCATTATCCTTTTTATCTTTGCTAATGTTTGTTTTGGTATCAGAAATATATGTGCCCAATAGATTGTGTATTGTTGAAGTACCACTTGAGATAGGATAAGCCTGCCTCCTCTAGATAACTATCTAGATGACCAAAAAAATATCTTTTTTTTATATTTCTCTGTTAACCATTTCCATTCATCCATTCTATACCTCGTCGGCTTTAATCTAAAACCCATATAAGTCATACCATTGCTGAGTCAGGAAATTTTTAAATTAAAGAGGGTTCCCAACTCATTTTAATCCTCTTCCTCCCCATTTGCATAAAATATACAGGATTTTCCTATGCTTACCAGCATACCAAATGTTTCACAAAAACTATTCAAAATTTTCTTGAAACCTTCCCAATTCCTTCTCTCCTGGTGATGCATAATTCCCCTTCCTATTCTCCTATTCGATGGCTAGAAAACATAATAAAGTTAATAAAATACTTCTAAAGTTATTATATGTTGAATGTATTAATACATGTTAGCTCCAAGTCAGCTCCCTAAAACCAACAACCATGTCTCCTTAAGTCATTTTGATCCATCTAAATATGTATCTCATAGATTCGTTTGTAAAATATTCATCGAAGAAGTAAGAAAAGAAGGACGAGTATCATTTAAATAATTCACATCTCGAGAACTATTAAACATCCGAATATAGCTTATATTTTTAACAAGTCTTTAAGTCCAAAACTCAGAAAAGAATGATATAGTTCACATCTCGTGAACTAAAGATATGAAGGTATTTTTATTACAGAACCTGTGATGAATTCGTACCTCTTTTGGTAATTTCGAACCTGGGTAACCTGTGAAAAATAAAACTTCACATATTGTTGACCGAGACTGTTGGATGAGGAATATATTTGTTCAGAAAGGCAAAGGGATGTGAGAAACATAGTAATGCACATACGTCCTCAGAAAGATATGGATTGTGATTTGATTGAGAAATTGTTTTGACAAGACAAATCGTTGGAGACCTCATATTGACTCGAGTCTGGAGCTTGAACCTGTAATTTTCCTCTTTAGATTTGTGAAAAGCAACAAAAACTACAATAACATATCTATTGCAAAGGAATTTGTTGGCCGAATAGAAGAGGATGAGTACTAGAAATTTGTTTTCGGTGGAAAAGTATGGTGCTACTTATTTGTGACACGCAACATGTAATTTTGTGCATGACAGGAGGGTCAAGCCTTTAATCTAGCACTGGTCATTGGTCATTTTTCCTCTGAACAATAAAAGAAAAGGAACCAAGTATAGCACATATGTTTTGGGCTTTATAAGAAATATAGGATAATATTTGAGGAGGATTAGAGGCCGATAATAGGGCTATAGTACTGTTGTACATGTGCCCTAATCAGGGCCAAGGATCCTCACAAAAAGAATACAGGACTATCACTAATAAATATAGAAGAAGATGGTTCTATTAAATGGAGAAGCCTGAATTACCAACCTTCGGACCTCAAGAATACCAGAATACCAGATTGGAGACTGTACTAGAAAGAGGGTTGGTGCCTCATAGAGACAAGGTTGGAGAATGTACCAGAAAGAGGGTTGGTGCCTCATAGAGACAAGGTTGTAGCCTTGGAAGATAGGGTTGGAAGCCTAGAGTTTGGAGCCTCTTGAAGTCCAAGTCGGTGCCTGGAAAAATATAGGTTGGAGCCTCGTGGATTGGAGATTGGTGTCTTCATGTAGGGTTGAAGAACTAAACTATTATTTTACTGGATTCATTGTAAAGAGGATTGGAGTCCCCATCATTGATCAATAAAACTATTATTCCATCATTATTCATTTTGTGTTCTAATTATAAGTGATTTGAACTGGTAAAATTAACAATTGAAAAGAAATACTGATTCACCCCCCCCCCCCCCCCCTCTGAGTATTTCCAATAGAAATAGGCACAAGTTTGTGTGTCCAAGCCCCAACATTAACATGTTGTGAGCATGTGATTGAAAAACATAAACCCTAAATATGTGTGAGCCTAAAACCTGTAATTTCGGATCTTACATGAGCTTCCTCTGTTAGACGTGTGCGAACCAAACAATAGAAGAAGATAAGAAGATGCTTGATGATTATGTATAAATGAGCTTGAGGTCTCTTGTATTTATAGGATTTCATGGGGGTCTATTTGATGTCCATTTGATGTTGAGACTGACCTGTCCAATTGTACATGGGAGGGTACATAAATTCAAAATCCAACTTTTTCTTGTCCAAATGAGGTGATATTTAGGTTGATTTTAGTCCCCTCAAAAAGAGGAATTAAATGCAATCATCATCTCCATCATATGAGTTGTCCAAGGTGGAAGCTGCCCCTAATTGCATAAATTAACACTCCCTCTCAACTAAGAAGAATTCCACCTGCCAATATATGTTTGTTGATCAGTATATCATCTTGTCATATTGTCCTCATGCCATGTCCATCTCTACTTAACTCTATCTACTAAAAAATTCTTGAATCTAAAAGAAGAATCAGAGAGAATTAGCTTCCACCATCTATCTCATGGAGGAGTCACATATCTCAACCCCATATCGAGAAATATTATATCCAAACACACGGGCGAGCACATATCAACCTTGTAATCACATCGGGGAGCTCATTCTCAACCCGAAACCACAAGGGGGATAAAATCTCAACCCAATCCTATTTCCTGTTGATCTTCCCATCAATGACCCTCAAGATTCATTAGGTAGAACACTTGCATCATAATCAAATTTAGTTGTACACCCCAACTTCAATTGTACACCCCAAATTTAATTGTAAACACCAGTTGAGAATCCCAACTTCACCAAATAACTATCTATACACATGTACCATGCTCTAGGGGCTTGATTCAAACCATACACTACCTTATTCAACCTACAAATATGTGTCTTTCGAGCCTCTACTTCAAAACCCTATGGTTGCTCAACATACACTTCTTCTTGTAACATGCCATGGAGGAATGCAATATTTACATCCATTCGATGAAGAGTCCATTCTTACATTGTGGCAAGGGATATTATTTAATGAATGATCATGTATTGAGCCACATGTGAAAATATATCATTATAATGCTCTCCCTGTTTTTATGAGAATCCTCGAGCCAGAAACCTTCTCTTGTATTTCTCAATGCTACCATCAATTCCATGCTTGATCTTGAATAGCCACTTTTAAGTCACCATATATTTCCCCTTTGGTCTCGACTCAACATCCCATACATCATTATTTATAATTGATTCATATTCCTCAATCATAGCATATTTCCAAAATTGTTATTTTACAACTTCTTGGAATGTGGAAGGTTTGGCTTGAATCATAATGCTCACAACTGCAACAAATACCCGATACTTGTATGGATTCTTCCTTTCTCTAAATGATATTCGAATGGGAACATGTCTCTCAACATCCTGTAGTGTGTCACTGAGCCAAAGTGATCTCTTCCTAGTAGGAGTATCGCTTGGAGTAGGACCTAAGGGATCCATAGGCTCCATGGGATCATCAACAATATCAATCTCGAACACGAGCACGAAAGAACAATCTATAATAATCCTTTCATTATTCCTCTTCTCGAGAGGTCGAGGTGGAGGAAGGTATTTTTATTTTCAAATAGAAACATATTCATTGAATGTTATATCCCTGCTAATTTCAACCTTTCTTTGACCAGGAATATATATTCTATATGCTTTAGAGTTTTCACAATAACCAACAAATGTACTTTTATTCCTCTAGCCTCTAACTTGTTTCTTCTGTCCTTTGGAACATGGAAATATATGAGGTATCCAAATATATATAGATGGGTAATGTCGGACGTGACACTTTTGAACACTTATTCAGGGGTCTTGTTTTCTAATGCTTGATGAGGCACCTTGTTTTGAACATATACATCGACATGCGTCGCTTCTCCCAAAAGGAACTTAGGAAAATTTTGATCATGAAGCATGGCACAGAAAACTTCTAATATAGACATGTTATTCATTTCTGCTAATCCATTTTGTTCAGGTGTATATGGAACAATTGTTTCCTTTTTTATTCCTTCTTTCTTGAAAAATGCTATGAACTCATTTGACATGTATTCGCCAGGGTTGTCAGACCTGAATACTTTGATTTTATTTCATGTTTTATTTTCGATCAAAGCATTCAACTCCTTGAACATTTTGAAGGCTTCATCCTTGTGATTCAAATAGTATATCCATTCCTTTATTGATAAGTCATCAATGAATGTGATGTAGTAGAGATGACCACCAATATAATGCATAGGCATCAGACCATACATATCATAATGAGTGAGATGGAGGATGTCATTTGTTTTGTTTTCACTAGAGGGTAATGGTCCCCTTGTATTCTTTCCACTCACATAACCTGGACATACTCCATCATGTTGGGCTTGAACATCAGGAATACCAGAGACCAATTTCTTCAATTTCGGAAAAGAACCATAATTTAGATGAGCCAATATTTGGTGCCATAACTCGCTTAGATGATTAGAATTATGAACCAATGCTAGAAGTCATCTTCCTGTGACTCTATAGAGTCCTTAAAATATTGATCCTAATGTGAATGCATCTCTCATAGGTGAACCAATAGACCAAGACAAAACTTATATTTTTATGAAGACAAATCTCATCCCTTTATCTTCAAAAGTGGATATAGATACCAAAGTCTTCTTTAATCCTGTCACATACATAAAATCATGCATAAAAATTGATTCCCTAGAATTAAAATGAAATTTAATGAATCCATAGCCTTTCACGAGATGAGAGGAGTTTTCTCCAAGAATAATCTCCACCTTAGCCTCCCTCTCTACTAGATTAGAGAGAACTTCCTTATATCAAGAGAAATGATGAGTGGCCCCACTATCAACCAACCAACTATCCAACGAATTTGGAGAAGAATTAGTAAGGGCCGAAATAAGAAAGTATTCAGATTGATTTACAACATTAATTTCATACCTGGGAGATATTGACTTCTTTTGAGGATGATGATCTTCTTCACGGTTGCTTGAGGTATCTCTTATTATTCTTTCATATCTTCTATCGCGGTCATTTCTTCGATCATCTTTTCTTATTTGATTTTTTTATTTTGTGTTGTGTCTTCTAGTGTTGTAATGTGACCCTTTGTTCTTCTCAGGACAATCTCGAGCATAATGACCCTTCTTTTCAGAATTATAACATTCAATATGAGATGATTTATCATTCCTTCTTTTTGCATTTTGAGGAGGATGATTTATTGGTGGACCTCCTTTTCCTTTCATTTTATTTTTTTCATGAGTGATATATGTAGCAACTCTCCCTCTTCATGTTTTTGAATTCTACCTCTTGATATCATCCTTGATTCTTCTTGTCTAAGCTTTCCAACAATTTGATCAAATGGTGGGAGGACATTTCTATTTCTTATAGTATAAATGAAGGTTTCCCAAATAGGAGGAATACCTCTAAGAGTCACAATCACTAATTCCGTGTCAGGCACAAATTCTCCAACTCTCTGCAATTTATCTCTAAGGTAAGATATCCTCATGATATAGGATTGTACAAATTCTCCTTTGTTAATATTGTTATCTTTGAGTTAATATTTCAACGAGATGATCTCATTCAAATTTTGTATGTCATACATGCCAGCTATCTTATCATACACGTCTGTGGACTTCCTCAAATTCCCAACATATGCAAGTAAATGATCTTGTAAACCATCTGCTATTATTTTCATTGCTTTGAACTCACCTTTCTTGTACCTATTTTTGATGTAAGCGGAAGTATTTTCTGGAGGCTCGAGCACTCTTCCTTGAATGTACTCCAACACATCATTATTGTAAGCTATGATATCCATCCTGAATTTCCATGCAGTAAATTTTTATGATTCACCCAACTTCTCATGCTTCTTTAAGGTAGAGGAGGACATCTTGATTTTGACTAGATAAGCTCCTTTAACTTTCCAAGGATGACGACTTCAATGCTTGTCTCCTTTTGGGATTTTTCCTTCAAATTGGCTCTAATACCATGTTAATTTTTTCATATTGTTCTATGCTGTTTCAATTACTTTAGCCCAATTCAATTATTCATTTAGAAATTCATCCAATTATTAATAATGTTTCCAATCATAAATAGTAATTGAATATAGAACAATATATGCAAGGAAAAAAGAGAAAATAGCATAACCACAAGAGACACCAAATTTGGTCAAAGAATAGGGAAAAAAACCCACTAGGGGGAAAACCATTTCAAATATTCTTCTTATTAGATTCTCATAAAATGTTTCAGCATAGAGTACAATGAGCTCAATACATAATCATTCAACAAATATTTACCCAATACAAATCAGAAAAAAAGTTCCAAAATCATTGTATAATAGAGAGAAACCTTCTAGCCTTCAAACATCTATGGTAAATTGTGGTCAACTTTCAAACCCTAGCTTAGAACTCTGGTCGCACTCATCAAGTTATTTTACAAGCGACTGTGTATTTTCGCTCGCTCCCTAAAACACTATGAGCGAGAAAATATGACTTCTTGGTCACTCTCTGAAGCACTGTAAGCGAGCGAGTGTGGTTAGATCTTCCCAGATCTATCCCATAGCCCTAGTCACACCCATAAATATTTTATGCAAGAAGTTTTGGCTTCCCAGTCACTCTCTGAAGTATTGTGAGCATGCAAATGCAGTCAGGTATTATCTGTGGCGAGCGTGTGACTAGAAAACTGAAACCCTAAACACATGCAAACCTCATATCCCTAATTTCAGACCTTGTGCAGGCTTACTCCATCAGACCTATGTGAACCAAACAATAGAAGAAGATAAGATGATGCTTGATGATGATGTCGAAATGAGATTGAGGTCTCTTGTATTTAGAGCCTTACATGGGGGTTCATTTGATGTTGAGGTTGAAGGGTACATAAATTCAAAATCCAACTTCTTCTTGTCCAAATGAGGTGATCTTTAGGTTGGTTTTGGTCCTCTCGAAAAGAGGAATTTAATGTAATCATCATCTTTGTCATATGAGTTTTCCAAGGTGGAATTTGACCCTAGTTGCATAAAATAATAAGATATACACATGCTAGTCCTAGAGTTTGGGGTAGCCCTCGGTAATATAACAGAGCATGTGACCTAACAAAAGAGAAGGGGGTTTAGTATTGAGTCTAACTCGGAGACGTTACACAATGTATTGGGTATAGCCTACAGTTGCATGATCAGGCACATAAACAAGTCATATGCCAAGTTAGGATAGGGCCAAAAGCCACCATGATCTCGGGATAGGGGCTTATGTTGTGAGGAAGCCATATGGTCATGTGCTAGAACCAGAGGTTGGGGTACTAACAATAATCGACGGTGGATAATTGTCAATAAATGAATGGTGGGGATCCAATAGTGGACCCCCCTGCCAGGCTAGTAGGGGGTTTACATTTAAATCCTAGCCATCGAAGGGCTAGGGCGCATCTTGTTCGTGGGTTGGGGACAACAAAACCATGCTTTGGAACTACAATAAAACCCCCCTTTACATGTAAAAGGGCATCGATGGAAAAAAAGTCTTGTTGGAAAGGCCAAAAAGAGGCCTTGTGAGGCTAAAAAGGAAAATAGGATATTTTCATGTTAGTGTTGTGGAGGGGACCACCTAAAAAGGGATCGTCCCCAAATGCAGAGAAATAAGGAAAACAACCCCTGTGAGCCATAGGGACATGAACTATCAATGTAGAGTGTCGAGAGAGAGGAGGGCGATTAAGCTCCATAATATATATATATATATATATATATATATATATATATAACACGTAGTTGAAAATTCCACCATTTTTGTTCTGCTTCTTGAGTTTTGGAACAACTAGATGTGAGTTGGTGTAAAGAAACAAAGGAACTAATAATCATCACCATCTTCAAATACTATGTATTCACAAATGTAATGAGATACTATAGTTTCTAGGTGTGGAACAAATAATGTTTTTGGAGAGCCTCAATTCAACTAGCTACCCTAAAATTGAGTGGGGTGCGAGAGTAGGGGAGCATAATAAATCTAGGAATGTCAATCCACTATTACATATACATTATTTGAAGAAAATCCTTGGCATGGGTGAAAATGAAAGTTTTCATCCTCACTAAATTTATTGTTGCTACACATCCATGACACTTAGTTTCTTATTGAGAGTCCACTTTTCAATAAGGTTGGCATTATTTGCTAGATATATATTCCATTCATTGAAACCACTTTATCTCAATGCAATGCATGCTACACCAAGTTATGTCTTCTTATACATGTCCAATCACACATTTTATGTATCTATATCCTTTTTTAAATAATATTTCTATAATATTTCTTATATTAAAAAAACAAGTTCTTATATTTAGTGATTTAGTTTTTCAAGACGATCTTCCTAAATCTTTTATTCCTTCGGTGTATTTTGTACCTTTAGACATAATTGATAGTTTAATTTTTAATTGAAAACTACCTTATATTGAATCCACACAAAAACTCACACAAGAGTATAAAAAATATGTTTTAAAATCAATTGGAATTCAATCTTCGTACTTTATGCATTGAATTAATATGGAATACGTGTACATTGTTGTGAAATTCCTTGGTTTTAATTATCACATTTTCTTTCACTAACGTCGTCTCTCGCAATTTATGCCGACTAAATAAGTTCTTGAACAATATACTAATCGTCATGTTTATGTCTTACCATTTAGGTTTAAATCAAACAAATTTTGAAATATATACTAATCACTATGTTTCTTCCTAGTTTAGAGAATTTAGGATTTAATATTAATTATTTATCTAAATTTAAGTTAGTAATAATTTTTTTTGGATGTGGTTGAAAGACTTAGATTGGGTGATCTCTATGTCCATGGAAATGGTTTTGGGTAGATCCACTCAAGAGGATCAATCTTGTCGGCTCATTTTAGATCCTAACCTCAAGAGTGTCGAAGAGAATTGACCCGTGACCTCTCATAATAAAGTGCTTATGCGACACAAATACTCAACTAATTGAGCTAACCCTCAAGATTGATAATACAATATTTCACAATGTATATTTAAATTATAAATTTTGGACAATATTAATCATTATACTACTTCATGGTTTAGTAAATTCAAAATTTATATATCTAAAGTCAAGTCTGCTTTTTTTTTTTCTTTCTGCCTTTGTGTTTTTAAGTTTTTATTTTTCAATAAAAAAGGTTAGAAATCATTATATTAAAATAAGTGAAGCTTAACATTATAATAAATAGAAATTTAATAAACATTTTTTAATTCATACCATTGAAAATTTTTTCATTTCTATCTTGTTTAATAAAATTAAGAATGGATATCATTTACAATGTTAATTATATAAAATTTTTAAAATTAAAATTAACTAAATTATTCATAAAAAATTATATGGAAATTGTTTGGGATGTCCAATATTTGAAGTTTTAAATTTTCTTTTATTTTTTTTCCATGAATTATTTATTTATAGGGGTGAAAATGTGAAGTTGGGTTACACTTTTTTCCCTGTTTTGAGAAAAAACTTTCATTTTTTTCGGTTCTTCAACTTTCTGCAAACTATATCAATTTTTCTGTTTAGAATTTCATTTTGCGATAAAAATAAAAGTTGTCAAAAATTTTGTTAGCTTTCTATTACTTATTTTTTGGAATTTTTTTATGCACATTTGATATGTCAATTTAGCGTTTCTTTGAGTGTGTGTTTTTTAACAATCAAATGATTCATAAGAAGTCATGTTAATATTGTTGTATTCTTTGAAAATTTTTGTTTTTGAGAAAACAAAATGTGTTACAACAATCTAGAAAGAGTCTACTTCGGTTTTGTCATATTTACAAAACCAATGGATGCATATCATAATTATTAGAATTTTTTGAACTGGTCCAATATGAAAAAACTGCATATTTTGAGCATGTTTCGCGACGCAAGAAATTTCTTAACATATAAGTTATAAACTAAAAATCTAAAAGCTACCCGTTAGAGACGACAGACCAATGTAATGCCCCATATTTTTTTCAATTTTTTTTACAATGTATTTTTGGAGATACAGGATTTTGATTTCACTGAATCACAATGACCCTCAGAAATTGTTTGCACCTGTTTTATTACAAAATTAATTAAAAGTAGTAAATATTTATGAAATTCCATAAAAGTTATATTTCCTAAAAGTAGATTCAACTCTGAAAATTATTGTCTTGGTTCCGAAAGTTAATTCAGAATGTTTCATGGAGTTTAATCAGTCCAAAGTTGCAGAAACATATTCATAGCTTGGATCTACGTAACTGGTGACGCGTTAGTTCGGCCAAACTTTTATAAAAAGTTCGACCAAACTATTTTTTGCGCAAACGGTCGTTAAGTCTCACGTCTTAATAGTTCGGCCAAACATTTTTTCAAAGTTTGGCCGAACTTATGCCTACTTTTCCGTCCGCCAGAAAATTTCGCAGAGCCCCTCCAAAAAAACATTTTGTGGCAATATAAATTGCCGTGAAATCATTCATAATTTTCACACATTTCACACATTTGGTCTGATTTTACAAAGGTATTGGTTTGGGTTTAAAGACTTTTCTTGGAGATTTGGGTTTAAGGACATTTCTTGGAGGCGGTTTGATTTTGAAAAGAATTGTTTTGGGTTTAAGGACTTTTCTTGGAAGACATTTCTTGGAGGCTGTCTGATTTTGCAAAGAATTGTTTTGGGTTTAAGGAATTTTCTTGGACGTACATTCAAATGACATTTCTTGGAGGTATGTGATACATTTTTTTGGATGTCTTTTGTTCTTCATTTTTTTTGAAAGTATAGATTTCGGTTTAATTTCAAATTCTTGGAGGCGGTCTAATTTTGCAAAGAATTGTTTTGGGTTTAAAGACTTTTCTTGGAGGACATTTCTTGGAGGCGGTCTAATTTTGCAAAGAATTTTTTTGGGTTTAAGAATTTTCTTGGACGTACATTCAAAGGACATTTCTTGGAGGTATGTAATGCATCTTTTTGGATATTTTTTGTGTTTCATTTTTTTTGAAAGTATGGATTTGGGCTTAATTTCGAAAAGACGTTTTCTCAAAGTATTTTTTGAAGTATTTTTTAAAGTGACATTTTTTTTTAAGTTGGAGGCATTTTTTGAAGTGACATTTTTTTAGAGTACGTGTTTTGAGTTGAAGTAAATATTTTGAGCTTCGTTTCATTTTTATAAGACATTTTTTTCTCTGATTTTTTAAAATAAGTGTTTTGGATTGGAGTATGTATTTTTTGCAAAATTTTTAAAATGAGTTTTTTTTAAATTAAATCTTTTGTGATGCTTTTTCTAATTGAGTTATTGTCTAAATTTTTGAAGGAAATTTTTTGAACTTCATACTCTATTATCATGGGAAATCAAAGGAATTGTGCTAGAAAATATGATAAAAAAAGAGACCCTGAGGAACGTAGAGAAGAGACGAGACAATCTCGCAAAAGAAAGAGAGAAGCACTCTCAAATATTGAAGGGGAAAATCAACCTCAACTATAAATTGAAGTAGGTATGTAAATGTAAATATTATGATCTATTGATATATCTAAAATTTTCCTAGTGTAAAATGTGAAGCTTAATTTTTCTTTGATGAACTAATTTGAAAAATATTTTGCAATGTAAACAGAGAGAGATATTCCTCAAAACATTGATGATGAGATAAAAAATTTTGAAAGAGAAAGTGAAAGGGATATCGAACCAATGATTGAAGATGGTGAAAATATTGAAAGAAATTCAAGTGAAGAAATTGAATCACAAGGTATATATATATATATATATATATATATATATATATATATATATATATATATATGTACATATATATATAATACATATTGAACACATGCATGTATTATTGAAATTATAGATATATTTATTAATTTAGTCATTTATTGAATACATACTATTTTTTCGAATATGTACATATGAAATCACTATCGATGATGAGATGTTAGAAAATTTTGACACTCATACATATGGAGATAAAAAACCTGACCATGCTATACGATATCGTGTTAAATGCATTTTTTAAAAGCATTTCTTAAATGAGGGGGTGAAAGTTCAGGCTCAAATGTTGAAAGGTCTCCTATCATTAAGGAAATTAAAAGAAGCCATTACACTACTGGGTATTCGAAAGTCAACCAAAGATAAAAAAATGAAGGAAGATGTGATACAAAATATAAGTAGTGCTATAAATACAATGTTTGAAGAAATGAAATCAAAGGAAACTACAATATCATCCGATGGTGATTGGGTTTCTGATCTTGTTAGAGAAGGTAACATTTGAATTTCTTTCTAATGATTTAAAGATCTAGAAATAAATTTAAATATGTATAATTTTGTTAAGTTTTTTTAATTGTGCAGGAGATGTTTTTGTTGTAATTTCACCTACTGACAATGATGAAAATGTGAAGTATTATTTTATGCATTGCACTGAACGAAAAATGAAATTATTAGAAAATTATAATGATCACGGTTTTCCGTATGAAAGAGGATCTATTATACTGAAAGGCTATTTTTTCATAAAAACTAATCAAAGTGGGGATTTTGTTTACTTTGAAGACTATGAAACTGATGTCATAAGTTGTCAATATAGTCACTTGGTGTGTGCAGCATGGATAAAGTTGATAGAGGTTCAATCAAAGAAAAAAATGAAAATTAATAAATGGAAAATGTCAAAATCCGATCATGAACGGATTATTAAAGATGGCATTCCATTAGAATTTTTTTTATTGAACTGCCCAACAATTTATTCTCTTTGGATTAAATATGTTTTATAAATTCCAGTACTCAACTAAAAATTGAGCTGCTTATGTTATTTGTGCAAGTGTTTGCACATGTACAAATTGTTTTGGTACATGCACATGCTCTAGTATCAACTGAAAGTAGCTTTTCTATACATGTGCATTGATGAAAAATGTTACATATATATATATATATATATATATATATATATATATATATATATATATATATATATTCTATAATGTAATTAATTTTTTAAGTAGTTTTACTATGTGCATTGATGAAAAATGATTCACGTACTCAATATATATGTTCTATAATGCAATTAACTGGAACTAGTAGATTGAAACCAAATGCATATATGTTTATAGGCCAAATGTAGATTTAAACCATCCAAAACTTAGATAAAAACATTTAACATTATATCAAAACATTTAACATTTAACATTAAATAAAAATTAAAGGGATTTACATATAACTACTTCTTTACTCTTTTTTATTAAATCAAAACAATACTTCACATGGGAGTCTTCCATAGGCAAAATGTAGATTAAAACCATCCAGAACTTAGATCAAAAAATTTAAAATTATATCAAAACATTTAACATTATATATATATATATTTTCTAAGTTGGTTTAATCTATTGATATTGAACATAATGTACATAGCGAGACCCATCTACTAGGTTGCCTAACTAGCCAACACCAGAGGGGGTCTGAATCAAAAAAACAGAAAAGGGGTTGCCCATAACCGAGAAACCATCCCAAAAGATGTTGCCCAATATCGGGAAACCAGTAGACATAGAGTGTTCAAAAGCATAGTGATTGCAAAACATGACAAAAGTTCAAAAAAGCTAAAGAGGACCTGACATCAGGCTAGCTATTGATGTGTGTAGGAGGATTCTCCTCCACAATTAGACAACTATAGTCCTATGAATCATCATCTACTCCCTTGTAGTGCTGGGACGAGCTCTCCGAAGCGGAAGAGGAGCCAGAGTCATCTTTGAGCTTTTTCTCCACATAGGCCAAGTTGCCGCTGCTGGAGCTCATCGAGCCGGATTTGACTGGAAGAGCTGCCGACTACCTGGTGTCTTGGGGCTGATGGGTTGGGATGGTGGAATTTCTCCGCCGCTTCCTAGAATAGAGGCACCTTCATCTTGCGGATCTTCCTGAAAAAAGAAAGAAATGGTCACCGTAATTCAAGGTCTGACCGTAGCACTGGAGAAGTGAAATTGTGCAACACTGCTTGCCGGAGGAGGGTGGCTGCCTGTGTCATGGATTGAAAGAGGCAGGCGAGAGCCAGCACTCCTACTCCCTCCACCCCTACCCCCACCTCCCCTTTTGCAACACATCCGATGTCTATGCAAAGGAGTCTTCCATAGGCCAAATGTAGATTGAAACCTTCCAAAACTTAGATCAAAACATTTAACATTATATCAAAACATTTAAATCATTTAACATTAAATCAAAATTAAAGGGATTTACATGTAACAACTTCTTTACTCTTTTTGATTAAATCAAAACAATACTTCACATGGGAGTCTTCCATAGGCCAAATGTAGATTGAAACCATCCAAAAATTAGATCAAAACATTTAACATTTAACATTAAATCAAAATTAAAGGGATTTACATATAAATACTTCTTTACTCTTTTTTATTAAATCAAAACAATACTTCACATGGTAGTCTTCCATAGGCCAAATGTATAAATTGAAACCATCCAAAAATTAGATCAAAACATTTAACATTATATCAAAACATCTAACATTTAACATTAAATCAAAATTAAAGGGATAATGTACAACTTCTTTACTCTTTTTGATTAGATCAAAACAATACTTCACATGGGAGTTTTCCATAGGCCAAATGTAGATTTAAACCATCCAAAACTTAGATCAAAACATTTAACATTATATCAAAACATTTAACATTTATCATTAAATCAAAATTAAAGGGATTTACATATAACTACTTCTTTACTCTTTTTGATTAAATAAAAAAAATACTTCACATGGGAGTCTTCCATAGGCCAAATGTAGATTGAAACCATACAAAACTTAGATCAAAACATTTAACATTATATCAAAACATTTAACATTAAATCAAAATTAAAGGGATTTACATGTATAACTACTTCTTTACTCTTTTTGATTAAATCAAAACAATACTTCACAGGGGAGTCTTCCATCTAAGTCAAATGTAGATTGAATGGTCATCCAAAACTTAGATCAAAACATTTAACATTATATATCAAAACATTTAAACATTTAACATTAAATCAAAACATTTAACATTATATGATGTACATGCCAAATGTAGATTGAAACCATCCAAAACTTAAACCTTTAATTTAACAAAAAATTATAAATCACAACATTAAACTTCACACATGCCAAAACTTAAGCTTTAAAAACCAAACAAATTATATAACAACATTACTTCACATTCACATGCCAAAAGTACTTTTAAACCATCCAAAACTTAACTTTTAAAAGAAAAACAAATTATATTAAAAAACAATAAAATATATGTCCAAAAATTATAAATCTCACTTGAGTATCAAGTATATATATATATATGACTATGCATCTACATAATATATAAAAAAGTAAATTTAAGACTAGAAATATAAGTCAAATCTAGAAATCTCCATCAAATACAGATGGATGTAGTGTCTTTCCTAGCAGAGTCTCAATACGCACGATATCTTGTGAAGTGCGGGAAACCTGTACACAATGCATGTGTAAAAAAATTAAAATTTTATGTTTTAAAAATGAGTGAGAATATATTATAGAACTTCATGTAAAAAAAAAATTAAAAAAAAAATCATGCAATACCTCGTGAGGTTCCCTGTCCATTTCACCAAAATGATAAGTTCACCAAATTGTGCTTTACAGGGTGGGAGCACACTTGGTATAAAATTGAAAAAAACACATGGTCATTAAAAAAGAAGTGAAACTAAATTTAAACAAACTCCATTTAAACAAAAATTTGTTGAAGTCCCCGCATTTTAATTTTATAAAAATGTGAGGTTCACCAAGTTGCGCTTTACATGGTGTGGTGGGAGCACACTTGGTATTTAATTGAAAAAAACGCGACTAAAAAATACTAAGTAAGTACAGCACATATCCACTATATATTTACAATGTCCATCGATGAATTTTGAAGGCGGCGTCTAGAGTGGAATCCGTAAACTTTGAGATGAATCTTGGATTTGATCGATCACAGAAAACGTCAAAACCAATTCATCTTTGAGATGAATATTGCATTCAAATTTCTAAACATAATTTCTAATTCATCTTTGATATATGAATCGGATGGCATTGCCGCAATAGATTAGGACATCTTCATCACATTTTAACTTGCAATACATATACTAAAAAGTGAAATTGGCTAATAATTAATAATATTTAAGCACCTATTTCCCATACAGTTCTTTAGCCTCTCCTTAACCAGCACCATGCATTCATCAGGTTTACTGCAAATTCAAAATTGGGTAGCTTCAATTCCATTGATCCTTATTCCATTCTACTATTCCCAAACCTTCCTTAGGTCAGCCTATAATATTTATGCGTTGTTTGTTGCTATTTGATGTCCCATTCATTTCCTTTGGAGCGACTTTGCTATTGTTAATATTGAAACATATGTAATCACTGCTTTCCCTGGATTGGGATAGCAAGAAACTTCTATGCATAATTTCCATTTTTCAACCATATTTAATGGTTTTCTTATCCGTGAAAAAAAAAACAAATTCAATAAAAAATATATATATTAAATTGACATTTATTGCAAATGCATGGGAGAAATGACACAAGATCATGAGGTAAATGATCTGTGCATGGTTTATCTTAAATTTTGACTTAAAAATTGTATGGTATAATTCACATCTAAAATTAATGAGAGGAAGCCTTTATTTTGTGGGAGAAATGACACATGTACATAGTTTACCTTAAAGTGGTTGTGTTTTATGGATATTAAAATGAAGAACTTCTATTTAGATCTATTCCAGAGATTGACTGTAGGGGCATTTACTAGATATGTTGGCTTTCATAAAAGATGATATCTAGAGGCTACCTGGCCCTTTACAGACTCTGCCTATAGAACTTGTAGAAGTTAAGAAATTTACATTGACAAATTTACTTGTGACAAATTTACATTGACAACATATAGAGATTGAACTAGGCTTGTGAAAAGTACAAGTGGACAATGTATAATTCTACTTAGAAGAGTCTTTGGTTTAATGGTTAAGCAAGAAAGAGTCGTTACTTTCCCTATCTAGAGTAGAAGTGGAATACATAGTAGTTACTTCTTTTTGAGTGTTTTGGATGAAATGGGCTCTACAAGATATTAAGGTAAATTTCTTTTTGGGTGAGTAGAAGTGGAATACATAGTAGTTACTTCTTTTTGAGTGTTTTGGATGAAATGGGCTCTACAAGATATTAAGGTAAATTTCTTTTTGAGTGTTTTGAATGAAATGGGCTCTACAAGATATTAAGGTAAGGTAAATTTATTTTTGAGTGTTTTGGATGAAATGGGCTCTACAAGATATTAAGGTAAATCTATATATCTATTAAGTGTTTCAATACAAGTGTAATAATAATTTCAAAAATAAAATATTCTACTTCTTTTGAAATCACTATTTACATATCATCATAAATTACCACTTCCTTACACAACAAGTCTTTGAGAAAATAGTGAATATGGAATACATACCGACAAAGCCTCTTGTAAGAGACGCATTTGAATACGTGAGAAACAAATTAGGAATAGTTCTTGTAAATTATCTTGTTAGAGAAATATTTGAACATGTGAGAAACAAATTAGGGATAGTTCTTGTAAATTATTGTCACTTATTTAACTTCAAAAAAAGCGCCTATGAAATTGAGTGCAATATCTATGTGGGAGAGTACACAATATCTAAGGGGGAGAATACAATATATTTGACTTCAAAAGAAGAGCCTATGAAAATTGAGTGCAATATCTGTGTGGGAGTACACAATATCTATAAAGGGAGAATATATGAGGAAGGAATAAAAAGAGTAACCTAATATATCATTGTCAATAATTTATGATAGTCAAGAAAGATAACAAAGGACCATCAAAATTGAGTGCAATATCTATATGATCAAGTGTCAATAATTTGAAGTAGTCAGTAAAGATAACAAAGGACCATCAAAATTGAGTGCAATATCTATATGATATATATATGATCAAGTGTCAATAATTTTAAGTAAAGAAAGATAACAAAGGACTATAAAAATTGAGTGCAATATCTATGTGGGGGAGTACACAATATCTAAGGGGGAGAATATAATATAAGGAATAAAAAGAGTAACAAGAAGCATATGATTGTGTCAATAATTTGAAGTAGTCAAGAAAGATAACAAAGTAGTCAAGAAATATAACAAAGGACCATCTTCAAATTCAAATTGAAAGATCAAGTAGTCTTCTTCATGAAGACAAAGCATTAACTAGGTTCATCCTTTAAAGGGTTCATTTTTTAATGAAAAAATTTACGAAAAAAAAGAAGTACATACATGTACATATATAATTTATATAAACATGTAAATAAATATTCTCAAATGTACACGGTAGTATTATAAATTTTCATATCTAATTAATATATGTTGAAGATGAGTCTAGCTCATTCTTTATTTGCATTATCATAACATTCTCAAAAGCTCCTCCTGAATCTAAAAATGAATATGGAATGAATCCTAAAAATGAATATGGAATGAATCATTGTACATTATTATAAATTTATATTTAAATGACATTTGATTTATGAATAATATGGAATGAATCATTGTACATTATTATAAATCTTGTATTTAAATGACATTGGATCTATGAATAGTATGGAATGAATCATTGTACATTATGATAAATCTTGTATTTAAATGACATTTGATCTATGAATAAAAAATAAAATGGGATCATCTCTTCATATATATGTGTGTGTAAGAGAGAAATAAAAAGCAAAGGTAATTCCACCAAGCCTAAAGGAGCATGTCCTAATACATTAAATTATGTCCTAATACATTAAATTATGTTTGGTTTCTAGAAGCATTAATCATGAAGAGTCATAAGATCTACATTTCGACCATACTATTTGCAAGTTAAAGGAGCATGTCCTAATACATTATTATGTTTGGTTTCTAGAAGCATTAATCATGAAGAGTCACGAGATCCACATTTCCATCATATTATTTGCAAGTTCACATTTCCATCATGCTATTTGCAAGTTCTATATGAAGATATGTAGTCTAATAACTATACAGTATAGCCCATATAACATATAACGACCTTTGACAGTATGAGCAAAGAGTCAAAAAACAGAGAGGCCTCCCAGCAGAGTTCCATCTGTTCATCAAGGTAAGCAACATAATATCGGAAGTGAAACAGTGACACCACTGAACATATGTGAATTTAGAATGATTTCAACTCTTTTTTCAAAGAAGAAAAAACCTTGTTTCATATATTGATAACAATTCATATAAAAAATCCTCTTGATATGCCCATAACAGGTTATCAAGTATAAAAGATCAGATTCTGCCTCATACAGAAATACATCCGAAAAAGACAATATGTAGTCACATTAAAACAATAGATCATTCTAGTTCAATCTTTCTTCTTATAAAACAAAGTTCCCTTCACCCTCATATGCCTAATTATGGTCGTTTAGCTACAGTCTATCCACACCATGAGAGATTACAGAAAATAGTAAAGGTTGCGCATTCCAGTGTTGAGGAATTGAGAGAAGGCTTAGTAACAGCATAAGCTTAATAGTGGTGGTAAATTTCCATGCACAAGTGGAGAATCAACTAGAGTGGATGAAATTGATGGATCCATAGGAATAGTAACAACTGCAGCAACTGAATGCATATCATACTACCAGAAATACAACATACACATTACAACAAAAGGTAATGAAATTTAAAGCATAATTATGGCCGTTTAGCTACAGTCTATCCACACCATGAGTGATTACAAAAAATACTAAAGTTTGCACATTCCAGCGTTGAGGAATCGAGAGAAGGCTCAGTAACGGCATAAGCTTAACAGGGGTGGTAAACTTCCATGCACATGTGGAGAATCAGCTAGAGCAGATGAAATTGATGGATCCACATGAACAGTAAGAATTTTTTCACACTGATTATCATCTAATCAACATTTCTGGGGATGGTTTTGTTAGCCTGTTGACTGAATTTGGGCAGACCAAGGATGATCTCAAGCTACCTATTGATGACCAGCTGGTGGCACAGATCAAGGGAAAGACCATTGTAATAGATCATTACTGAAAGACCATTCTTATATTAATCGATCAGAGATCAGGGCCTTCCTTATCCATCAAAAAACACAAAAATAGCTATACACTGAGACAATGTTCCATAGCTAAAAACATTTAATTATAATTAGTCTGCAATCATAAAACAGAGAAGCTACATGAGAGAAAAAAAACATAGCTTATATACTGTGCTAAAAATGTTTAATTATACTTAGTCTGCAATCATAAAACAGAGAAGTTGCACGAGAGAAAAAAACATGGCTTATATACTGTGTTAAAAACGTTTAATTATACTTAGTCTGCAATCATAAAACAAAGAAGCTGCACAAGACAAAAAAACATGGCTTATATACTGTGCTAAATTTTTTTAATTATACTTAGTTTGCAATCATAAAACAGAGAAGTTGCACGAGAGAAAAAAAACATGGCTTATATATTGTGCCATCCAAAGCCAAATAAACCCAAAATTACATTTCAACTTGATCTAAACTTCCATGCACAGGTGGAGAATCAGCAACAGAAAGAGCTGCTTACCTGGTGGTTCACTTAACATTGCCGCAGATAATCACCAATAGAGCGGAAGCAGCCCCAGACTAGCAGCAGCGCTGCAACAATTCAACGAACAGAGCAGAAAGACAAAAATGCGCAAAGAAATAGAGCAAAGAAACACAGACGCGAAAAAAAATAAACTTCGCTGGTGATATATTTATAAGAAATAGTTCGGCCGAACTATTTTAAGAGTAAAAGTTCGGTTGAACTTTTGTTGCCGGTTTTCCCATCTCTGGCAAAAACTTTGTTTGCCCACGCCGTCAATGTGCCGCCAATATAAATGGAGGAATGAGTTCGGCGCTGAACTTTCTCATAAAGTTCGGCCGAACTATTGTCGAAAAAAAATTTCCGCCCCCGATTCTCACAAAAGTGTAACCCAACTTCACATTTTCGCCCAATGGTTAGTTCATTCACTGAGATTAAATTAGTTTACTGAATCTTAAAAGCTCTTTATTATTCTAAATTGGTAAGGGATTATTTAGAATCATTAGTATTTCATTATTATGCTTCAAAAGCATTAAGATAATTATTCTAAAAATATCATAATTTTGTTTAATTAAAATTTTAGGAAAGTTGGTTTTTTAAAAAGAGTTCGAAAAATAAATCTAATATCTATATATGCAATACATTTAAAAGGAGATCATTTTTTATATTTAACCCTCCTAGTGCCACAAAGGTGGTAGATTTTTTCATCCCAAGACAATTTGAGAATTGACTAATCCTAAGTTTCACTATGGAGCTCATGCGAATTAGTTCTTATTTTAGCAATATTTATTTTCTTCTTTACACTCATTATGATATAGAAATGATTTTCAACTTCTAGATTAGGGTTAATCACCTCTTTATAATATCTTAATTTTCTTTCCCCACTAACTCTTTATTGCACCGTATTATCTCCTTAGATTTTGCTGTAATAAAAATTTTAATATTATTCTTATTTTGCAAAATTATCTCTTATTTTATTCTCCAATGATTGAGTTAAGAATAAGCATCCATATGCCATATTTTTTTGACCCCAAAGTGTATTTTCGCTAAAATTATTCATAAAAAATTAAATAGAAATTGTTTGTGATGTCCAATATTTGAAGTTTCAATTTTTCTTTTCTTTTTTGCCATGGATTATTTATCTATATATGAAGATGGTTAGTTCATTCACTGAGATTAAACTAGTTTATTTGATCTTAAAAGCTCTTTAGTATTCTAAATTGGTAAGGGATTATTTATAATCATTAGTATTTCATTATTATGCTCCAAAAGCATTAAGATAATTATTCTAAAAACATCATAATTTTGTTTAATTAAAATTTTAGGAATGTTGGTCTTTTGAAAAAGAGTTTGAAAATGAAATCTAATATCTATATATGCAATACATTTAAAGGGAGATCATTTTTTATATTTAACCCTCTTAGTGCCACAAAGGTGGTAGATTCTTTCATCCCAAGACTGTTTGAGAATTGACCAATCCCAAGTTTCACTATGGAGCTCATGCGAATTAGTTATAATTTTAGCAATATTTATTTTCTTCTTTACACTCATTATGATATAGAGATGATTTTCAACTTCTAGATTAGGGTTAATCACTTCTTTATAATATCTTAATTTTCTTTCCCCACTAACTCTTTATTGCACCACATTATCTCCTTAGATTTTGATGTAATAATTTTTTTAATATTATCCTTATTTTGCAAAATGATCTCTTATTGTATTCTCTAATAGTTGAGTTAAGAATAAGCATCCATATGCCATATTTTTTTGAGCCAAAGGTTTATTTGGCTCTAGTGTCTGAAGCAATTTTAGGAAGCCTCTTATCCCCTATGTTGTTTAACTTGTTATAATATATTAAAGGTACCTATTCATAGCTATGTTCTCAATGGCGGAAAGCTTGGTTTAGTGAGGAGGATAAGATAAGATGTATTTCCTTTAATTTTGAGATGATATGTAATAAAATTATTTTAGACCTATTCTATTTTTATCCACAACTTTCTAAATATATTGCATCCCCAAACTTTTTATCTATATAAAATAAAAGAAGTAACAAGAGTGTCAAAGAGGAGTTTCTTATATCTAATATCAAAGGTCCATTGATTTATACAATTATTTTAAACCCATAATAATATTTTCACCGCCCTTTTATCATTTTCTCAATGCTATAAATATAATTCAACATATGATGAATATCGATTCTATATGAATAAACTTCCTCCATGTTGTTGTCATATAGGAAAATATCAGAGGTGATATTATTAGATTTAATTATTGCGGCTTTCAGTTGATTAGTATTAACAATCATACTCCTATTGGAGTATAAATCATTGAGGAATCTTGGTTGCTTGAAATGATCATTGGTAATTTTCATTATAAGAAGAATATCTTGAGCACAAAGGATAAGAATGATGACTATACTAGAAAGAGTTTGTTTGACACAATTTTCTTCTTTCAAACAATCTTCTAACATGTCAATTTATATGCTAAAAAGGGTACGAGATAAAGGACATCTTTGATTGACTAGCATTGAATTTCTTCAAACCAACCCTCAAAGATCACAAACTTGGCAATAAAATTCTAATACAATATTGCCACAAGATCCCTAAGTTTGAGAGACACTTTAATCTCTTCCATCCTATTCCAAAGTTTTGACTTAAGGTACTATGTCAAAATATTTTCCAAATTGAATGAAACAACGTAAGAGATTGATTTTATTATTGTGTAAATCTTCTACAATGATCCTAATTGTAATAAGGTGGTCCACATTTGAATGATTTATCATAAAAATAGTCTCATCTTTATCCATCTTTCCATGGGTTTATAGCTACAGACCAATCTTCCTTTCCAAAATAATTCCATAGATTTTGGCTAAAATGGGATGTACTCATAATAGTCATAAAGCGAATAGTGTTGTCCCTACTTTTAAAAATGGATACTATGAGGCTTTACGTCTAAACGGTTTAGGGAATCCCATCTTGATTGCTAAATTGAAGATCTTTTGTATGCGAAGGATGAGAATAGACCCCCTCATTTTAAAAAAATTATCTTGGTAACCTTCAATATCATTAGCTTTCCCTTTTGCAAGATGCTTAATCTCAATTTTTATATCTTCCATAGAATGTCTTCATCCTCTATAGGAATATTTAGAATGGTGTCAATAGCATTAGGGAATTTGTAAATATTTTTGAAATAGGAATTCCAATCCTTCAAGGGAATCATATTATTTTCTTTAACTTTATGAACTAGAACTTGCCTCTAAAACTTCTTGGGATAAGCTTAGATAGGTGTAAAAGCTACACATTCTTTTTAATAATATAATACCTTTGCTTCATTTTAATTAAAGCCTTGTACATATTTATATTATTAAATTTTAAGGATTCAGGAGAAGCACTCCTAATGTCTTTCCTAGTAATTTTATATTTGTTAACATATCAAGTGTTCATTGTGTTATATATAGAAGTTCAAATCCAAAGAAGTTGACTATGTACAGGGGTATACTATATACACCTTAGTAGACTTTAACACTAGAATAGTTTCTCCTAAATGAGATCTTTTATCCCATAAAGAAAAGGATCTCAAACACTAATTTAGTTTTTTTAACTTTGTTGTGATATATATATATGTGTGTGTGTGTGTGTTTGTTTTTTAAATTAAAAATATGATTACATAGTAAAAATGTGAAATATTTAAAATTATATTTATATGAATTACTTTATAAAATATTTTATAACAGAAAATTGATTAGATAATTAATTTTGTAATTTAAAAAGTTAATTGTATGATATAATAATTATTTTTCGAACATATATAATTATAAACCAACATTAAAAAAAAATATAAACATATGATTTCATAATAAAATAAATAAATAGAAATTTATCGAAATAAATAACAAAATTAAAATATAAATATATAATTGAAAATATAACCATTAAAATAATATAAATAATAAATTAAAATGTAAAGTATATAAATTTATATTGAATTTATCTTGTTATACATGTTCATTGCATCCATTTTATCGTATTGTTAATCACAATTAAATATCATCAGATTCTCTTTCCATGCTCCCTTCCCATTTGCAAAGACAAAATAATGATATATTTTTCACCGGGTCGATTTGTCTAGTCACCTAAAATTTTATAAAAATCGTATTTATTTATATAACCAAAATGCTAAGTCGGTGCCTTGAAAGTTATAAAGAAAATTATGCGAAGTCACTGCTGTGTAAATTATAGTTTTTGCAACTGATTAATCATGAAAGTCAACTATGGACACGCATAAATGAACAAAAGATATTCCTCGTGGGATTAGAATTTATTTTGATTGGATTGCAAATTCTAAAATATTTTTAGAATTTGATTAATACAAACAAAGTTAATTATTTAATCCATGTTTAATATTATTTTTATTTTGTAAAATAATTTTGATATTTATTTATCAATGGTTGAGTTAAGAGTGGGTATTCTTATGTCTTTTTTTTAAAGTAAAAAGGTGGTTTTGGCTAGCTTCTAAAGCAATTTTAGGAAGTCTTTTATTTTTTATGTTATTTCAATTGTTCTAATATATTAAGTACTTAGTCATAGCTATGTTTTCAATGAGGGAAAGCTTACTTTTGTGAGGAGAATAGGATAAGGTGTATTTCCTTTAATTTTAAGATTATAGGTTATAAATTCTTTTGGACCTATCTATCTTTTTCTATGATTTTCTAGAAATAGTCCATTCCCAAAATTTGCATCTATATAAAGTAAAAGTAGTAATAAGAGTGTCTAAGAGAAGTTTTTTTCTCTCCAATATCAAAGGTTCATTGATTTATACACTTATTTTAATACCCATAATAATATTTCCACCATCATTTTATGCTTTTCTCAATGCTATAAATCTAGTTCAACACATGATGAATATCGATTCTAATATACTTGTATTCATGAAGGATATTTTTCCATGTTTTCGTTATCATATAGGAAAGTATCATAGGTGATCTTATTAGATTCAACTATCATGTCATTCATTGTATTAGTTATAACCGTGATACTCCAATTGGAGTATAAATCCTTGATGAATATTAGTCGCTTGCAATGATCATAGGGACTCCTTTCCATACGAATAATGTCATTAGCACAAAAGGGAATAATAATGACTATAATAGCAAGAGTTTGGCTGACACAACTTGCTTCTTCCAAACAATATTCTAACATGTCAATCTATATGCCAAAAAAGGTAGGCGGAAAGGGATAGCTTTGATTGACTGCAGTATTGTAGTGAATTTCATCAAAACCTTCAAAAATATGAATTTTTAAGGTATTTTCATAAGAAAATTATCTTTCATAGAGAGTTTTTTCTTCCATCTCCAGGGATTGGTGGAAATGATACTTCGGTTAGCGAAGGATAGGGGTACACCATCATTTGCCATAGATGCGAGAAAAGAATGTGTAACAATGAATGATGAGGATACACCCTCTAATTTTAACAAATTCAACTTGGTAGCCTTCAATGTTATTAGCTTTCACATTTGAAAGATGGTTAATCTCAAATTGTATGTCTTCTACAAAAAAACCTCATCCTCCATAAAAATGTTTAGAATGGTGTCCATGCATTAGGAAATTTGCAATGATTTTTGAGGTAGATATTCCAATCCTTCAAGGGAATAATATTATTTTTTTAGCTTTGTAAATCAGAATTTGCCTCTAAAACTTCTTAGGATGAAGCCTAAATAAATGTAAAAATTACTCTTTATTTTTATTAATATAGTAGGTTTTTTCATTTCAATTATGGTTTTGCATATATTTATCTCATCAAGTTTTAAAGACTCATTACAAGCATCAATAATATTTTTTCTAGCAATTTCATATTTATTATCATACCAAGAGTTAGTTATGCTATCTATATAGGTTCAAAACTAGAGAAATAGACTATGTACAATTTCATAATCTTAATACTTAAATGATTGCTCCTAAATATAGTTTTTTATGCCACAAATAAAAAGGTCACACACCAATTTGATCTTTAACTTTGTTGTAACACCCCCTCCCTATATATTTATATAAACCATAAAACCAAAAAATACATAAATAAAAAAAACTGTAAAATATTTAAAATTATATTTATATTAGTTGACTTCTAAAATATTTAATATTTATATGGAAGAAAAACTATAAAATAATTAGTTTCTTAATTAAAAAATTTAACAATTTTTCTTTTTTTTCATTCATATTTATATATAATATTCAAACGAAATATAAATATTTAACACCATCTTTTTCAAAAGATCAAATAAAAACATTCACAATATGATTTCATCAATTTTATAATCACTCAAAATTATATCAACTATATTTTATATTTATTTCCTTTCATATTTATATATATAATATTCAAATTAAATATAAATATTTAACACCATAACAGTAAAGAAAAACATTCACATGAATATGTATGATTTCATCAATTTTATAATCAATGAAAATTATATCTACTTATTTTAAATCGATATTATAAATATTAAATTAAAATGTAAAGTATATAATAAAAAATAAAATAATATAAATAATAAATTGAAACGTACAGTATATAAATTATATTGCCCTAAATTTGCGATACATGTTTAATGTATCCAAGTTATCATATTACTATTCACAATTAAATATCATCAGATTGTCTATCCATATTTCCCTAAAGACAAAATAATGATTTTTTTTTTCCTCGGTCAATTTGTCTAGCCAACCATTTTTTTTATAAAAATCATATTTATTAATATAACTAAAATGCTACGTCACTGCTTTGAAAATTATTAAGAAACTTATGCAAAGTCGCTACTTTGGAAATTATAAATAGTTTCTTAAAAAATCAATCCATCAAAATCAACTATAGATGCCCATAAAAAACCACCAAACGATATGGTTTTCATGGTTTTACAAATTTGTTGTAAATTTAAAATACTTAGCATCAGGGGTTAAATTTTACGGGTCGTGTTATTTATTATAGAATTTTTTTATGAGGATTTTATTTTTAAACAATTTTTCATATTGCTTTTAGTATTTCTTTTTATCAATTTTATCTAAGTTAAAAGAAAAAAACACAATGTATATTTGTAAATATTGAAGTGAATGCAATTAAATTTTGAAGAGATTAAGGTGAAAAAGAACACGTCATTGCTAAAAATAAATCTCCAAAGTTTCATTTTTAATTAGATTTATTTTTCAGAAAATATAACATTTTAGTTTAAATTTCAATAAGATTTTGCTAAAATGACGTTTAATGTGTTGATATTAAATATTGTCAATAAAGACATTCAAATGAAAGTAAAGGCCAGTTGAACTTACTGAAGTTAAGATGAATCCTTTCCTAGAGAAGAGTCTGCTACTCATGAGGCTCAGTTAAAGGAGGAGCCTTGTCATGTAGGAATTCCATGGAGGAGGGAAAATATTCCATGAAATCGAGCAAATTACAAGAATATTTTGGTAAAAAAATGTCTACGCTCCAGATATCATAATTTTCCTGTATAAATTATTCAAATATATTAAAATATACTCGAACTTAACCGAGTTTAGGCTGCTTGAGGAAAGTCTAGTACTCGTGACTCAGACATTATAGGGTTGGAACAATAGTCCAAGTGATTTTTAATTTGAAGCACTGATCAAATATTTAATCAAATAGTAATAACAGAAAAATACTAATCAAGACTTTATTAAATTAGGCATATCCAAGTTCACTCACCAAATATATAGTGGTAGACTTGATGAAAAAGTTGGAATATAAATATTCTCACTAAGTTGTAACTCACTCACATAAAGAAAGCAACTATTTATATAAACATCATCTTCAAATTTACACAATCCATAATGTCAATTGCCCTATTATCTTTAAATCTCTAGCTTAATGGGGAAATGAATTATAACTCACTCACATAAAGAAAGAAACTATTTATATAAACATCATCTTCAAATTTACACAATCCGTAATGTCAGTTGCCCTATTATCTTTAAATCTATAGCTTAGCGGGGAAATGAATTAAAATATTTTAAAATAAAATGTATAACATAAAAAACATACCCACTTCTAATGCCTCATCTAGGAATGTATAACATAAAAAAATACCCACTTCTGAAGCATCATATAAAATTACAAAATGTGACCAACGTAAATCCATTTTAACTTTGGATCCACCAAGCCTCAAAAAGGTTCAAATTTCTTTTCACTGAGTGACAATAGGTTTGCGTCACAAGATATTTGATATCTCTCTTTGCCCTTGGTAGATCCAGTTAAGATGGATCTAGGTTGGTTTAATTTTACCCTTTAAATATGTTATGTTCCACATGAATACCATGGATAAATACCATGGGTTCTCATACCATGTGTCAACACCATGGGTGAATACCATGAATTTTTTTTTATTATTATTATTATTATTATTATTATTATTATTATTATCAAGTAAAAATGTTTTCACATATTGTAATTTTTATTTTTAGGGATAAACAATACATTACATTACATTACAACCAACCTACATCCATCTTAAATTAGGAGCTATCAAGGGCGAGTGAAAGGAATCAAATCTCTTGAGATGCAAACCTCTTTAGAGTGAAAGGAGATTTGATCTTGTAGATTCAGAGTTAAGATGTATATAAGTTGTTTTAATTCCCCCTTTAAATATGATATATTCCACATGAATACCATCATATTTCATACTAAAAATGTTTTCATCTATTTTCACTCAATTCAAAAATAAATAATTTTATTAAAAAAAATAAAAAACAATTATATTAAATAATATTGTATTATTTTTTAAAATACAAATATTACATTTTACTAGAAATTGCACCACATGTTGCAAAAGAAATTTCATAAGGCAATATCATAGCAAAGAGTAGCCTAAAAAAAATAAGATGTTGCAGAGAAGGGGTCATCGTGAAGGAATGAAAGGAAAATTTTGCTTCCATGGAAGCTCGTCGTGGAGGTTTCAAATATATTGATGATAAGAGTTATCAACCAGAAAGATACAGTTCTTAAACTCTAAAGCCTCTTCTTGATTGAAAACATACTAAATTGATAAGATATAACTGAAGAGAAATGATTTAAAAACTTTTTGGCACAATTGTTACATAATAATTTGATTCACAACTTGTATAGCGGTAAATGTTAGCTGCAGCAAGCAAGCCCAAATAAAACAATTGAAGTCTCTCCCTGGTGTCTACCATGTTCTTGTTTTTTTCAGTATCGTTGATATGAAGTTGGTTTCTTTTGTTCTTTGTGAAGATAATAAAAAATGTATGGAGAGGTGGCTTTCATCACTTCAAGAGCAGTAAAAATTAGGCTATTAAGACAACAACTCTAACACCGAGAGAGATTTGGTAGCATTTATGGAATTGGTGAACATGTCTTGTTTTGTGGTGTTGGCTACTCAGCATAGCTTTCTTGATCTTGTGTAGAAGATATGAATTTGGATTTAGCTTATATTACATTAACCATGAAATTTCCAACATTCATGGCACACTTTCCATCACATTTGTAGAGAAAATTATAAAAGAGTATCGCACTTTTCTTATCAGATTTAAATGCTCCTATATGCAACAACGATGGATTTCATCACTTAAGAGCAGTAAAAACAAGTTTATTGAAAAAAAACTCCAACACATTTGTAGAGAAAATTATAACACAATATCACACTTTTCTTATTAGAGCTAAATTATCCTATATGAAACAACAATGGATTTCATCAGTTAAGAGCAAAAAAAACAAGTTTATTGAGAAAATAACTCCAACACATTTGTAGAGAAAATTATAACACAGTATCACACATTTCTTATCGGAGCTAAATTCTCCTATATGCAACAACGATGGCTTTCATCACTTCAAGAGCAGTAAAAACAATTTTGTTGAGAAAATAACTCTAGCACTAAGAGAGATTCGGAAGAAATTGTTGAATTGGTGAACATGTCTTGCTCTACGGTGTTGGATATTGGGCATATATTTCTTGATCTTGTATACAAGACTGTAAATTTGCATGTAGCTTATACTACATTAACCATGGAATTGTCATCATTTAGGGCACACTTTCCATAACATTTGTAGAGAAAATTACAATAGAGTATCACATTTTTTTTATCATATCTAAATGTTCATATATGAAACAACTACCTTGTGCCTCATAGTTTAAGTTTGTGCAAGGAGGAGGAGAGGAGGAGTGTCAAGGTGCAAGCTAGAATAAGAAGAGAAAGAAGAATCTTGTTTGAGACTTAAGATAGATTCATTCTCTGCACACCTTGAGTAAATATTAATAAAACAAAACTCACCATACTTTGAATTTTTGAAATAAATATCTTAAAAATTAGAATATCAATTTAATTCATTTTACTCAATTACAAATTTAACAATATTCATTTAAAAAAATACAAATACAAATTACTATTTTAAATAAAAATGCTACAACACATTTAACAATATTCATTTAAAAAAATAGAAATACGAATTACTATTTTAAATAAAAATAGTACAAAGAATCACATTATTTACCATGGCCTTCATGTGCATTCCTCTTATTACATGTGCTTGTAACTTATTCTTAATCACATAGTGTTAATTTTTTAAAACTATAATCTACAAGTCTCACTTTTGATAGCTTTGGTGGATGGATATAGTATCTAAATTTGCTTACCCTTTAAGAAGCATCCTCAATTACTGTACCACCCCACCTCATCATCCAATCTAGACATCTTAGGTTATTCTAAATTGATCAAGAGTATAGAATTTTTAGGGCGATGTTCTATGTGCACTAAAAATCCCATGAGGTCCATCACTATGTATGGGGTTCATTGCAAGCTTGGATATATTATGTGAGTTGTTATGATTTTTTGTTTGTGGTTCCAACTTAGTTTTGGTTGTCACCTAGTTATCATGATTCAAAGCTTTGTTATCATCTTAGATCCTTAGAGAATTAGATATATTCTATGATTTAATGTGATTTTTTGTTTGTCACAATGATTCAAAAATCAATTATTATACCACAATATTGACTTTTTCATTGTCTGTTTTTGTTTATGAAAATTATGTAGTGAAAAACTTTGTTTAAAATTTCTCACTAAAAATTTGAGTAAGTTTGACATCATATAATATGAAATTTGTTTATGATTATAAAGTAAAAAACATTTAAGATTTGTTTACCTAAAATCAGGTAATTAAAGATATGTATATAGTTTTTTTTAAATGGAAGAAATTTGATATTCATTAACAAAAAAAATCCAAAAGAGTATGTATGTAGTTACAAACTGTTATGTAGTTACAAAATAATAAAATTAAGTAATTAAAGGTAAATTTAGTGTTATTTAAGAAATGAAAATTATGAGCATTCATAATTATTGTGCAAGATAAATCATGCCTTATAAAATAATTTGGAAATTTAAAAAAAATCACATATTTTAAAAGAATTTAGTATTAATTTAATTTTTTATATATTAAGAAATAATACTCATGAATAATAAAACAATTCTAAAATAAATAATATATAACAAGAAAACCATGTATTTTTGGAATAATAAAATAGTTGTAACAAAAATAGTATAGAATAAGAAAAACTATGTATATTTGGATGTATGAAAATCTAGATACATTTTATTAAGTAGAATTAAAAGAATAATTATTATAAACATTTAAAAATAATTTTATTAAATAATTAGTTTAGATATATATTATTTATGAGAGGGATCAATTCTCTTTTCATTCTAAAATAGGTTTGCATATCAAGACATTTGATCCCTCTTGGCTCTTGGTAGATCCAGAGTTAAGATTTATCTAGGCCCTCTTAATTTCCCCCTTTAAATAAACTACGTTCCACAAGAATACCATGGGTTTTTTTTATATTTTATTATTTTTATTTTACAGAGGATCATCTGATTTTACAGAGTAATCTCCCCAACATGGGTGGGGATTTCAATAATTGGAGAGTAAATTGAGCGGTTATTGTTAGAAATTGTATAAAATGGGAAATTTGGGTAGCTTGTAGATAATATGGATGTCATAATACATATATATTTTGAATTTTTTAGTGTCTCTAGCCACCATGCATCTAATAGGATCCATTTCAACTGAAAAAGTCAAAACATCACTGTGAGAATGATAACATGTGACATCCCTAGTCATTTTCTTTGATTGTGGATCAAGTTGTCAACTAATAACCTGTGAAATCCCTAGCGATTTTCTTCGATTGTGGTTGGATGGATGGAAAGGTTATGATAAAACTTGTACAAAAAAAAACCCTTAGGTTTGTCACAACTTACTCTATTATTAATCTTTGATTGTGGTTGGATAGATGGAAAGGTTATGATAAAACTTGTACAAAAAAAATCCCTTAGGGTTGTCACAAAAACTCTATTGTTAATCACATAGTGTCAATTTTGTAAAACTATAATTTTCAGTAAGGATTGAGTGAGTTTTTTCTTTTGTAAGTTTTGTTTGGAATTGAAAAATAAACAAATTATAAAAGCTAAAATTATTTAGTGAAAAACATTGTTTCAAATTTTTAAAAGTTGAGCAAATTTGAAATCATATAATATGAAAATTGTTTATGATTATAAAGTAAAAAACATGTAAATTTTTTTTACATACAATTAGGTAATTAAAGATATGTATATAGTTTTTTTTTAAAGGGACGAAATTTGATATTCTTAACAAACAAATCAAAAAGAGTATGTATGTAGTTACAAATTTTTATGTAGTACAAAATATTATAATTAATTAATTAAAGGCAAATTTAGAATTATTTAAGAAATCAGAATTATGGACATTCATCATTATTGCTATGAAAATTTAGATGCATTTTATTAAGTAAATTTTTTAAAGAATAATGGTTATAAACATTTAAAAATTATTTTGTTACATAATTAGTTTAGATCTATATTATTTATGCCATGGATCAATTATCTAGGTCATCTTCATTCCCCCCTTTAAATAAATTACATTCCACATGAATACCATGGGTCAATACCATGGGCTGTTTTGATAGTTTATTATTATTTTATTTTATTATTTTTATTTTTTTATTGTATTTTAACCTTGTTAAAATTTTCATTACATTATGGCAATCTCTTTATTTAATTACGCTGTAAAGCGTCTTTATTTGAAAACAACTTTCCTAACTGCCAGGTGTATCATTATGTATAATTGATGTTAATGTTAGATGATTGAAACATTCTCTAACTTCAAATTAAATACAGTTATTATTAATCAGTTATATAAAAAAAATAGTTTTAAAAATAATGAACTTCTAAAATGGAAAATAGACCAGATGAAAATTTGACACAAGCATAGATCTGTATTGAAAATGGAAGTCGTTAGAATTCTATGTAGTCTTCGACGGCCATGGCGGCAGTGACGCAGGCGAAGCCAAGTCTCCTAGCTGCAAGGTCAAAAGAAACTTGCATTTCCTGTTGTTGGAAGTTCCCGATAATGTTAAATATGTCGGGCTCATCTACCACTACAGGTCTGAATGCGAGGTCTCTTTCGAATATCTGAGAGACCAAGTCTTTCCATGAGCTCAAGTCAGCAGGCGGTCCTCAAAGGTGAGCATGCCCCGTTAATATGATGCAGCTTTAGCTTCAGTCCTTGCTTAAGTTCTTGATCCTCACCTGTACACACAAAAATCTGATTATATGTTTTTTTGCTAAAAATATTTGGTCATTTTATATTGGAGGTTATAGGATCAAATCTCTAGAATACTGTATATTGTTAAGATAAATTAAGATTAGAATACTGTATATTATTAAAATAAATTACGATTTATAGATTATATATGGAAAGAAATTCAATGTTAGGAATTTTTCTTTTATTTAAAACTAGCCCAGACAAAACGATGAAAACAAATTCATCATGCAAATCTTGATAAAAAAATTATCTAAATACTCTAACATTATAAATCAATTTTCTAAAATATTTAGAAATTTCCAATTAATTTAGATTCATTCCATCTATTAGGTGCATCATATTTCTTTTATTAAATAAGAAAACAATTTTAAAAATAATGAACTTCTAAAAACATTATAAATCAATTTTCTATAAATATTGTTTTATTAAATAAGAAAACAGTTTTAAAAATAATGAACTTCTAAAAACATTATAAATCAATTTTCTAAAATATTTAGAAATTTGCAATTAATTTAGACTCATTCCATCTATTAGGTGCATCATATTTGTTTTATTAAATATTGTTTTATTAAATAAGAAAACAGTTTTAAAAATAACGAATTTCTAAAACATCTACAAAAAATGGGAAATAGACCAGATGAATGGTTGGAATCCTGGAAGCCGATCGTGGAGGTATTTGAAAAATGATGGTAATTATGTTCTCTATCTTAACCCTAGGAATTATTGCTTTAATTACTTCAAAAACAAATTTTTTTATCCAAACAATTCTCCAAACCTATAATTTCTTTTAAAAAAATAATTCATATTTATAAGTTAAATATTCAGTTAAATCAGATAACATATCACATATTTTTTCCTCTATACTACTATTATATTTTTTCCTCTATACTGCTATTTCCTATGTTATTGCTTTACAATGTTTCCTTTGCAACATATGGTGCAATTACTAGTTTACTTTTATTTTTAATTTTCTATAATTTGACATAGTCAAAATGTTAAACATAACATTACAACATTTCTATCATACTTTGTTGGAGAGCATGGTGACACAAAAATACTTATTAAAAATTAGAAAACTAACATTATAAAAAACATATATAAAACTATTCACTCGTGGATCTAATGACCTAAAACATTTCAATCGTCTAACATTTGATCCAATGGCTACACAGCTAGGGGAGTTGTTTTCAAATAAGAACTTTATTAAATAATTAGTTTATATCTATATTATTTATGAGATGGATCAATTCTCTAGGCCATCTTCATTTCCCCCTTTAAATAAACTACATTCCACATGAAAGTTTATTATTATTTTATTATTTTTTATTGTATTTTAACGTTGTTAAAATGTTCATTACATCATGGAAATCTCTTTATTTAATTTATTTTTATTTTTATTTTTGTTTAATTTGACATAGTCAAAATTTTAAACATGACATTACAACATTTCTATCATACTTTGTTGGAGAGCATGGTGACACAAAAATACTTATTAAAAAGAAAAAAAAAACCAACATCATAAAAAACATATATAAAAATATCTACTTGTGGATCTAATGGCCTAAAACATTTCAATCGTCTAACATTTGATCCAATGGCTCAGACATAGAAATAGTGGCAGCTAGGGGAGTTGTTTCACTTTGGCATTTTTACAAATTATTTGCAAGTTAACCTTGACGTGTTTGTTTCAGAATAAACTGTATTTTATTGGTAAAAAGTGAAAAAACAGGTAAATGGGCGTCAAATTTAACCCCTGCCCATAACCCTTGAATCATATAACCCCACAAACCCCCTCCTCTTCATTCATAATCCATATAGGCCCTTATCCCTAATTGACCTTAAACCTAAACTCTTGTAGAGCAACAAATATACTAAATGACATCTCCTAAACACTATAATCCTATTAAATACTAATCATTATATACCACCATGCCTAATTAACCTTGAACCCAACTCCCTATTAAATCCACAAACCAGGCTAATTAACTGCATACCATAATATACACCTTGAGAGATGAATAATATTCTCATATGAATCATATGTGGCTCACCTCAAAATGATGTTAGGTAATGGAAATAATGTTTGTATGTTATATATCCTCCTTGGAATTGAATCAAAAGAGAGTCAACCATTGGGGGAAGCTTACTGTCGCATGCATTTTACACTCAAATTGGTGTATTTTCATAGTGATCGTGTTTCTAGATGCATTTATATTAATATTCTATTTGGAATTCAAGGATTATTATTTATAATTCAATATCTTGCACTTTTGTACTCATAATAATGTGTGCAAGGGTTAGGGGAGATGAGTTTTATTACTCTCTACGATGGTACATGTGTTAGTGATGTATTATGTGTGTTCCCTTTAGTGATATATGATGTTGAATTATATTTTTTTTAGCACGTGCAAGGAATCAAGGTGATTTAGAGAGACAATATATGTCTTACACATGTTATATTTAGGCATAATACAATAAACGCCTACATTGAGATAAATTCATCACATTAAACCTATGCCCTACCTCAAAATAATGTTTATGCAATGTAATTAACATTTATACATTTATATATCAACACTCTAATATGAATAAAATGGCATTTAGTATGTTTGCGCCGAGAGGCTCTCTACAACCGTTTATGGGGTAGATGTTGAGACATAATATAAGTATGTCAACATTTTTTAAATGTCGGGAAAAATAAAATAGAAAAAAATGTTGGTTTTATATGTTTTAATTTGAATATATGTTTTAATTAATATTCGAATTAAAACATATATAAATGTAAAATGTAAAATTTAACACACAAAGCTACCAATTTGATAAGAATAAATTTACCTCTTTATAATGTAAAGTTAACATATATAAATGTAAAATGTAAAATTTAACACATAAAGCTACCAACTTGATAAGAAGAAATCTACCTGTTTATAATGTAAAGTTAACATATAATTGTTTCTTTAAAATGTGATTTCCTTATATATTATTATTGGTATACTAATTATTAATATTGATTATTATTATTCCAATACATTATAATAATAATAATTTGCATTATGCTTATTATTATATTAGACCTTCTATATATTATTGACTATGTAGAGTGACAATCCTCGATCATATGATGAAGGGGGCGGGGGTCAGACAGAGAGTAAGTGAGAGAGGAGATGAGAGAGAGAATGAGAGAGGGAGGGAGAGACAAATGGAGTTGGAGGGGGAGAGATATCGAGGGAAGAAAAAATACATAGAGAGATAGAGGTGGAGACAAAAAGGAAGTGACAAGGGAAATATGGAGAGAGAAGAGAAGGAGAGAAGAGAGAGACAAGGTGAGGAGAGAGAGAGAGAGAGAGAGAGACTATGTATGTTTTCGGTGGTGAGATGGAGATATAACGAAGTAGAGGTGAAGGGATATAGAGATATATATGGAAAGGGAGGAGAGGGAATAAGAAAGAGAAAAGGAGAGGGAGGGAGGGAGAGATAGATAGATATGGAGAGTGTGTGTCTGTGTTTGGGGGTGTGATATATAGAGACAAAGAGGGAGAGATGGAGAAAGTTATAGATATAGATGGTGGGTGGAGAGAGAGAGAGAGAGAGAGAAATGTATATATTATGTAATACTAAATATTATTTATCATAAAGGAAGAGGATGTAAGGCTTTTACAAAAGATAAAAGAAGTTGGATTTAGAAAGCCATGAATATTTTATTTTTTCATTGAAATAGATGCATTGATTTTAGGGTAGGTGTTGGCTCCTAATCCCATTTGATTGATTTCATTGGATGCATTTATTTCAATGTAGATGTTGATTTCTAATCCTATTTGATTTCTTGCACTAGATACATTGATTTTAGTGTAGATGTTGATTTGTCATCCTATTTGATTTCTTACGCTAGATGCACTGATTTCAGTGTATATGTCAATTTATAATCCTATTTTATTATTTTCACTAGATGCATTGATTCACTGTAGATGTTTAATTCTAATCATATGTGATTTCTTGCATTATATGCATTGATTTCAATGTAGACGTTGATTTCAGATTTGATATAACTAGATTTATGATGTACATTAATTTCAAACTAATGATATTAATAGTGTGCATTGATTTTAGTGTAAGCACAAAATATTATTGAGAGCATGCATTTATATATGTGTTATAGTAATTCAATCATAAATAAAATACTTGAATTTTCATCTTAAATAAATTGTTCACTTATCTTAAATATTTTCTTCTTGAAAGTGTAAACTATATGTAATTCACTACGATTTTATTATTCATAGTTTCCATCATTCAACATTGTTAATCACTTTGCATTCAAATGAGGCAATATAAAAAATTTATCATTGAAACTTAATTGGGGTTTAACACTCTATAAGTCACAATGATTGACTTTGGAGAAAGCTACTATTAATATTGGAGAGAAAGAGAGACAAAGTATGATATTTAATCCAATAGCTCGAGTTAAGGATTTGAATGGTCTATGATACAATAGCTTGAATTAAATATTTGAATGGTCTAGGATTTCCACCTCAGGTAAAAACTAGCTTGAGTTAAAGATTTGAATGATCTAGGATTTCCACCTCAAGTAAAAATGCAAACATGTAACATGTAAACACGTAAACATGTAAACTTAAATGTAAACCTAAACATAATGTTTAACATTTAACATTTTTATTTTTAATGTAATGTGGCCCTATTTAAAAATAAATCTAATTATTATTATGTATAAGCACAATATAGACTTAAAATACAAAAATGTTTACTAACACTAAAAAAGAGGTATGGTAAATAAATATAAATATAAATAAACTAGAGATATGGTAAATAAGTAAAACCTCTTTTTATACTTACTCTAGAGGTATGGTAGATAAATAAAAATATAAATAAACTAAAATATGGTAAATAAATAAAACCTATTTTTATATTTACTCATAAACCTTTTTATAGTACTCCATAAACCTCTTTATATCTAAAGAAAACTTAAAAAGGGGATTTAATTAGGTGAAGCCTATGGAAAAATACCATTTTAATACCATAGACTAAATACTATGGGAGAAATACCATATTTATAAAAGAGGTGTGGTAAATAAATAAATATAAAAGAGGTATAAAGAGATATGGTAAATAAATATATCAAATAACATTAGAAATAAACAGCCTATGGGTCAAATAACATGGTAAATAAATAAAATATAAACAAACCATACATATGGTAAATAAATAAAACCTCTCTTTATATTTACTTATTAGTAATTATAATATTCATATTAATATATTATAATATTTATATTCCTCTCTCACTTACTCTCTGTCTCACCCCCGCCCCCTTCATCATATGATCGAGGATTGTCACTCTACATAGTCAATAATATATAGAAGATCTAATATAATAATAAGCATAATGGAGATTATTATTATTATAATATATTGGAATAATAATAATCAATATTAATAATTAGTATACCAATAATAATATATAAGGAAATAACATTTTAAAGAAACAATTATATGTTAACTTTACATTATAAACAGGTAGATTTCTTCTTATCAAGTTGGTAGCTTTATGTGTTAAATTTTACATTTTACATTTATATATGTTAACTTTACATTATAAACAAGTAAATTTATTCTTATCAAATTGGTAGCTTTGTGTGTTAAATTCTACATTTTACATTTATATATGTTTTAATTTGAATATTAATTAAAACATATAAAACCAACATTTTTTTCTAAATATATTTTTCCCGACATTTAAAAAATGTTTACATACTTATATTATGTCTCAACATCTACCCCATAAACGGTTGTAGAGAGCCTCTCGGCGCAAACATATTAAATGCCATTTTATTCATATTAGAGTGTTGATATATAAATGTATAAATGTTAATTACATTGCATAAACATTATTTTGAAGTAGGGCGTAGGTTTAATGTGATGAATTTATCTCAAGGTAGGCGTTTATTGTATTATGCCTAAATATAACATGTGTAAGACATATATTGTCTCTCTAAATCACCTTGATTCCTTGCACGTGCTAAACAAAATATAATTCAACATCATATATCACTAAAGGGAACACACATAATACATCACTAACACATGTACCATCCTAGAGAGTAATAAAACTCATCTCCCCTAACCCTTGCACACATTATTATGAGTACAAAAGTGCAAGATATTGAATTATAAATAATAATCCTTGAATTCCAAATAGAATATTAATATAAATGCATCTAGAAACACGATCACTATGAAAATACAACAATTTGAGTGTAAAATAATTAGTATTTAATAGGATTGTAGTGTTTAGGAGATGTCATTTAGTATATTTGTTGCTCTACAAGGGTTTAGGTTTAATGTCAATTAGGGATAAGGGCCTATATGGATTATGAATGAAGAGGAGGGGGTTTGTGGGGTTATATGATTCAAGGGTTATGGGCAGGGGTTAAATTTGATGCACATTTACCTGTTTTTTCACTTTTTACCAATAAAATACAGTTTATTCTGAAACAAACACGTCAAGGTTGACTTGCAAATAATTTGTAAAAATGCCAAAGTGAAAATAACTCCCCTAGCTGCCACTATTTCCATGTCTGAGCCATTGGATCAAATGTTAGACGATTGAAATGTTTTAGGCCATTAGATCCACAAGTAGATAGTTTTATATATGTTTTTTATGATGTTGGTTTTTTTTTCTTTTTAATAAGTATTTTTGTGTCACCATGATCTCCAACAAAGTATGATAGAAATGTTGTAATGTCATGTTTAAAATTTTGACTATGTCAAATTAAACAAAAATAAAAATAAAAATAAAGTAAATAAAGAGATTTCCATAATGTAATGAACATTTTAACAACGTTAAAATACAATAAAAAAATAAAAAAATAAAAAAATAAAATAATAATAAACTTTCATGTGGAATGTAGTTTATTTAAGGGGGAAATGAAGATGGCCTAGAGAATTGATCCATCTCATAAATAATATAGATCTAAACTAATTATTTAATAAAGTTCTTATTTGAAAACAACACCCTTAGCTGTGTAGCCATTGGATCAAATGTTAGACGATTGAAATGTTTTAGGTCATTAGATCCACGAGTGAATTGTTTTATATATGTTTTCTATAATGTTAGTTTTTTTCTTTTTAATAAGTATTTTTGTGTCACCATGCTCTCCAACAAAGTATGATAGAAATGTTGTAATGTTATGTTTAACATTTTGACTATGTCAAATTACAGAAAATTAAAAATAAAAGTAAACTAGTAATTGCACCATATGTTGCAAAGGAAACACTGTAAAGCAATAACATAGGAAATAGCAGTATAGAGGAAAAAATATAATAGCAGTATAGAGGAAAAAATATGTGATATGTTATCTGATTTAACTGAATATTTAACTTATAAATATGAATTATTTTTTTAAAGGAAATTATAGGTTTGGAGAATTGTTTGGATAAAAAAATTTGTTTTTGAAGTAATTAAAGCAATAATTCCTTGGGTTAAGATAGAGAACATAATTACCATCATTTTTCAAATACCTCCACCATCGGCTTCTAGGATTCCAACCATTCATCTGGTCTATTTCCCATTTTCTGTAGATGTTTTAGAAATTCATTATTTTTAAAACTGTTTTCTTATTTAATAAAACAAATATGATGCACCTAATAGATGGAATGAATCTAAATTAATTGAAAATTTCTAAATATTTTAGAAAATTGATCTATAATGTTTTTATAAGTTCATTATTTTTAAAACTGTTTTCTTATTTAATAAAACAATATTTATAGAAAAATGATTTATAATTTTTTTAGAAGTTCATTATTTTTAAAATTGTTTTCTTATTTAATAAAACAAATATGATGCACCTAATAGATGGAATGAATCTAAATTAATTGCAAATTTCTAAATATTTTAGAAAATTGATTTATAATGTTAGAGTATTTAGATAATTTTTTTATCAAGATTTGCATGATGAATTTGTTTTCATCGTTTTGTCCAGGCTGGTTTTAAATAAAAGAAAAATTCCTAACATTGAATTTCTTTCCATATATAATTTATAAATCGTAATTTATTTTAATAATATACAATATTATAATCTTATTTTATCTTAATAATGTACAGTATTCTAGATATTTGGTCCTATAACCTCCAATATAAAATGACCAAATATTTTTAGCAAAAAAACATATAATCAGATTTTTTTGTGTACAGGTGAGGATCAAGAACTTAAGCAAGGACTGAAGCTAAGGCTGCATCATATTAACGAGGCATGCTCACCTTTGAGGACCGTCTGCTGACTTGAGCTCATGGAAATACTTGGTCTCTCAGATATTTGAAAGAGACCTCGCATTCGGACCTGTAGTGTTAGATGAGCCCGATAGATTTAACATTATCGAGAACTCCCAACAACGGGAAACACATGTTTCTTTTGACCTTGCAGCTAGGAGACTTGCCTTCGCTTGCATCACTGCCGCCATGGCCGTCGAAGACTACATAGAATGCCATCGACTTCCATTGTCAATGCAGATCTGTGCCTGTGTCAAATTTTCATCTGGTCTATTTTCCATTTTAGAAGTTCATTATTTTTAAAACTATTTTTTTTATATAACTGATTAATAATAACTGTATTTAATTTGAAGTTAGAGAATGTTTCAATCGTCTAACATTAACATCCATGATACATAATGATACACCTGGCAGTTAGGAAAGTTGTTTTCAAATAAAAACGCTTTACAGCGTAATTAAATAAAGAGATTGCCATAATGTAATGAACATTTTAACAAGGTTAAAATACAATAAAAAATAAAAATAATAAAATAAAATAATAATAAACTATCAAAACAGCCCATGGTATTGACCCATGGTATTCATGTGGAATGTAATTTATTTAAAGGGGGAAATGAAGATGACCTAGATAATTGATCCATGGCATAAATAATATAGATCTAAACTAATTATTTAATAAAATAATTTTTAAATGTTTATAACCATTATTCTTTAAAAAATTTACTTAATAAAATGCATCTAAATTTTCATAGCAATAATGATGAATGTCCATAATTTTGATTTCTTAAATAATACTAAATTTGCATTTAATTAATTAATTATAATATTTTGTACTACATAAAAATTTGTAACAAAACTATATACATATCTTTAATTACCTAATTGTATGTAAAAAAATTTTACATGTTTTTTACTTTATAATCATAAACAATTTTCATATTATATGATTTCAAATTTTCTCAGCTTTTAAAAATTTGAAACAATGTTTTTCACTAAATAATTTTAGCTTTTATAAAATATGGTAAATAATTTTGAGTTGGGAGTAATAAACTAAAATATGGTAAATAAATAAAACCTCTTTTTATATTTACTGATAAACCTCTTTATATTACTCCATAAACCTCTTTATATCTAAAGAAAACTTAAAAAGGGGATTTAATTAGGTGAAGCCTATGGAAAAATACCATTTTAATACCATAGACTAAATACTATGGGAGAAATACCATATTTATAAAAGAGGTATGGTAAATAAATAAATATAAAATAGGTATAAAGAGATATGGTAAATAAATATATCAAATAACATTAGAAATAAATAGCCTATGGGTCAAATACCATGGTAAATAAATAAAATATAAACAAACCATACATATGGTAAATAAATAAAACCTCTCTTTATATTTACTTATTAGTAATTATAATATTCATATTAATATATTATAATAATAATATTATTAAATTTAATAAATTCGGATCCTGAAAGTTTGTATTTCAGTACGCTTTAATGAAAAATCACTTCTATCCCTAAATATATAAATTTAACACAAACAAAGTATCCAATTGTCTTTGTGGAATAATATTTGTGAGAAAGGATGTGGAAAATAATATTTGAGATTTGTGGGATAGGATTTCAATGTCAGTATGAATTACTATTGATTTTTATTTTTTTCTACCTTTTTGCTTTTACCTTTTCATCTACTGAGTATTGATTTTTAGGTTTTATTTCGATTTCTCCTGCATTTTATTTTTTTCTACCTTTTTGCTTTCACCTTTTCATCTACTTCGACTCCATGGATGTCATTTTGTGTAATGAATCACTCTTACCACCAAATTGCAATGATTTAATTTCTACCTTGAGTAGAACACCACTAAATTAGAATGATTTATGCGAAATGTGCGAAAATTATGAATGATTTCGTGGCAATTTATATTGCCGCGAAATGTGTTTTAGTAGGGGCTCTGTGAAATTTTCCGGCCGACGGAATATTATACAAAAGTTCGGCGAACTTTGATTAAAAGTTCGGCCAAACTATTAAGTTGCTAGACTTAACAAGCCGTCGGCACAAAAAATAGTTCGACCAAACTTTTAATCAAATTTCGACTGAACTAACGCGTCACCAGTTACGCAGAACCAGGCTCTAAATACATTTCTGCAACTTTGAACTGATTAAACTCCATGAAAGGGTTCTAATTAATTGTTGGAATCAAGACAAGAATTTTCAGAATTGAATCTACTTTTAGGAAATATAACTTTTATGGAATTTCATAAAAGTTTACTAATTTTAATTAATTTTCTAATAAAATGGGTGCAAACAATTTCTGAGGGCCATTGTGATTCAGTGAAATCAAAATTTTGTATCCCCAGAATACATTGTAAAAAAAATTGAAAAAACTATGGGGCATTACATTGGTCTGTTGTCTCTAATGGGTAGCTTGTAGATTTTTAGTTTATAACTCATATGTTAAGAAATTTGTTGCGTCGCGAAACATATCCAAAATATGCAATTTTTCGTATTGGACCAGTTCAAAAAATTCTAGTAATCATGATATGCATCCATTGGCTTTGTAAATATGACGAAACCAAAGTAGACTCTGTCTAGATTGTTGTAACACATTTTATTTTCTCAAAAACACAAATTTTCAATGAATACAACATTGCATCATAACATGACTTCTTATGAATCCTTTGATTGTTAAGAAACGCTAAGTTGACATATCAAATCTGCATAAAAAAATGTCAAAAAATAAGTAATCGAAAGATAATGAAATTTTTAACAACTTTTATTTATCGCAAAATGAAATTCTAAACAGAAAAATTGTTATAGTTTGCAAAAAGTTGAAGAACCGAAAAAAATGAAATTTTTTTCTCAAAAAAGGACCAAAAGTGTAACCCAACTTCACAAGTGCTTTCAAGAATCTCACTAAATTAGAATGAGTTAATTAAAGTGCTTTCAAGAATCTATTTCTAAATGTGTAAAAACCCAACTTCCATCCATGTTAACTTCGGATCTATCAAGCCCCGAGAGGGATCAAATCTCTCGACCTACAAACCTCTTTTTTGAATGCAAAACTTGAGGAAAGGTTTGCACCTTGAGATTTGATCCCTCTCCGGGCTTGATAGATCCAGAATTAAGATGGATCTAAGTTGGTCAATATGAATAGATGAAAAAACTAACATGTGTCACAATAAGAACAATAGAATAAAATTGTTTGAGATTGATCATAATGAAGACTATTTATAATTTAATACATTCTTATTATTCAAATTTTCTATCATTCAACATTTTTACATTTTCACTTTGCATTAAAAAAATTTATTCCATCAATTTTCATCATTCTTATTATTCAAATTTTCTATCATTCAACATATTTACATTGTCACTTTGCATTAAAAAAAACATTTCATCAATTTTCATCATTCAAGAGATTAACACTCTCTATCATCTTAACAAAATGAGGTGAGAAAATTTAAATTTAAATTATCAGTTAAACTTAGGCATATTTAACATATTTAAAATGGTTAGAATAATTAGATATTCAACAAATTTTGTGTGACCATACATAATTAAAACCAACATAAATACATCTTAACCCTCGATGAATTCTCTTGAGATACAAAACTTTCCTCAAGTTTTATAGAGAAAAAAAATAAAATATACACCTAAAAAAATTCAATTCCTCTCGACATTTAATAAAGTCAAAATTAAAATTAACATAGATAAAAAATATTTTGTCAAAAACATATTTGAAAATCAAAATATAATCAAATCTTCAAACACAAAGTCCGATCTCCAACCCCTTCACAATTATACACTATTTAATTGATAAAGTGACGTCAACAACTTTTTTTTACTTACACTAAATTCTAAAGCAATAGAGAACACAAATAACTTTTATTAAAAGATTTTAACTTTAAATGCAACAATAAACAAATATAAGTTATTCTTTAATTATTACATCTTATGCATACGAATTCATTTAACCGATCTAAATTATTAACCGATTTAAAATAATAATTTAATGAAATATATTTTTATATCATATAAATAGCACTAAAATTTGTAAATTTTAAACATATTGAATTTATTTAACATTTTTAGAATAATATGTAAAATCAACTAAAAGAAATAGATAACAATCTTTTAAAACAGAGCATTACTGAGTAGACAAAAGTGCCCATTAATTTCTCTTTCTTTCTTAACGTAAGAAAAATAAACGGAAAACTATTATCGAAAATAAAAATACATAAATATCATATATAATTTGAAAATAGGAAAAAAAAATATTTGATATTATTTGAAAACAAAAATTTAAATTATATATATATATATATATATATATATATATATTATAGTTGTTTTATGTAGGGTTTAATTTTCATAGAAATGAGTTAAGGGTGGATACCGGAAATAAATTATTCCAAAAAGTATTTAGGCTTAAGCACGATTTTGATAATAACATCTTATTGATGAGTAGACTTGGCATAATAACACAATTTTAATGACAATTTCCTATTGGTAAATAAATCAACATAGATTCGTCTTAACTCTAAATCTACAAAGTGTTAAGAAGGATCAAATCTCTCAAAATGCAAACTTTTTTTTGGGTGAAAAACTTAAATTTCACACCTCACTAGAAATTCAAAATTCTTTTGGTAGATCTGATTAGCAAATCTCTCAAAATGCAAACTTCTTTTTGGGTGAAAAACTTGAGTTTCACACCTCACTATAGATCTGGGGATCAAATCTATCAAAATGTAAACTTCTTTTTGGGTGAAAAACTTGAGTTTCACACCTCACTAGATTTGATTCCTCGCCGCTTTTCGCAGATATGGAGTTAAGATGAAATAATAATATGTTGGTTTTGAGAAAAACACTAAATTTATAATTCACATTCTCCACATTAAGATGTTAATGACATGTGATAAATATCTTTTTATGCAAACTTTTCTAGAGCAGTGGCATGGCCCTAAGCGACTCTCAGCTTCCTGGAAACACTTGTTTAATATGGAAATTGAAATATTTTATTTATGTCTAAAAATATTTTTTGTTATTAATATAATTTTGTTTTAAATATTACATGTCAATTGAACATAGAATGAATTACACATCATATAATATCAATAATTTATTTTTTGCATGCCATCGATCAACTTTATATTAAGTAGTGAAGGAAATTTTACATATCTTCTTCACACTAAAAAGTATTTTTTAATCATGTTTTCTCAACTTAGCTAAAATATATATAAAATGGGTGTTAGGATGGGGATGGGTGCTCTATGGCCCTGAGGAAGTCAAAGTTGTAGGGTATTCATGAGGTTTAAAATGCACAACAAACAACCAAGTTGAAGCTTATGCCCTCTATGAGGAGATTCAATTATCCAAAAAAAATCAAGTAGGTGCTTCTCTCACTATTTTAGGCTACTCCCTACTTGTTTATCAACATTGGTGAATGACTCATATGTGAGGAACAAAACATTAGAAAATTTTATGAAAATAATTCGGAAAATACTTGAAGGGTTCTCTTTAATAGCATATTTCTATGTTCTCTATTATCTCAATAAAGATGTGGACTTATGTGCTATTTAAGGGTGTAAATTTGGGAGATTTAAAATCAATTGTTGGACCTCCCATATTTCTTAGAGATATATTGATTGGATCGGCATTGCAGAATTGTGAATGATTGCATTATAATATGACATGTAAATTATGTTTTTTGGTAGGAAAGTTTATATGGTATATACATATAGAAACAAAAACACTTCTTTTGTTGTCCAATTTGACTTGTTTCTAGAAAAATGTAGGTTTGTTGGATAAAAGGGCCCAAGAATTTCTTTTGAAGATATAGCTATATACTACATGATGTATTTGTTGTGATCGAAATAAATATTTGCAGATAAATACAAAATTCTCATTCCGGACAAACTAGTGCAACCATATAAATTAAATGGTTTGTAAATGTCGATAGGCATCAATCCATATTAAGCATCAAACAACTTATCATACATCTCAAGCTGCTAGAATTAAAAAAAAACCATAAGAATTAACTAAAATGTAACTTTATGAATAATAATTATTACTAATGATAGAATAAAATTAATCTATAAATTAAACATAGATTGTAACACCATTCTTAACCATGAAGATTCACCTCCACTTTATTATGGATATTTTTCATTTGTAAATAGGCTTTCTTATAATATCATGGGTCACTACCATGACTTACCAATACCACATGTCCAAACAACCATAATTTATTTCATATCACATTTTTTCATATAATTTTTTTTAATTAATGAACTTACATAAAATTTAAAAAAAATACATAACTATTTGGAAATAAATATTTCTATTTAAATTAAATATACTACTAAAAGTATTGTAAACTATATATATATATTTAATTTAAATCTCTATCATCCATTTAGTTATATATATATATTTATTTATTTATTTTGGAATTAGATTTTTAAAATTTTAATTTAACAATCAATTTAATTATTAATAAAAAAAAAATTTTAAAGTTAAATCTCTATCATCCATTTAGTTATATATATATATTTATATATTTATTTATTTATTTATTTATGAATTAGGTTTTTAAAATTTTAATTTAACAATCAATTTAATTATTAATAATTATTATATAGATGATAGAAATTTAACTTTAAAAAAATATTTTACAATGTTTTAATATATATATATATATATATATATATATATATATATATTAAACACCAGAGTGTTTTCTTTGTTGGATTCCATTAGAGAAACATTGTCAGCCCAACCAATTCCAACACTTCATTTTTGACATTCTCAGTCAAGTAAAAAATTGGCATGTGGAATCATCACTATCAGTGTTCCTGCCAACTTCGTTTGTGCCTGTAATTTCGTGTTCCCACTGGCTTTTTCCTCGCTTCTAATTTCGAGTGCTTGAGGTTGATATTTTACTTAGAATTCGAGTCTTGCTCGGAAACGATACTATTATTGGCACAGAGGGAGGTTTTTTCACTATGAGAATGCAGAGATTCAAATTGTCAGTTGGAAACTTACAAATCGAAAATTATTTTTCCTCACTTGTAATTTTGTGTGCTTGAGGTTAATATATGCCTCAGAATTTGACTCTTGCTCGGAAGTGACGCATTGTTCGCAGAGAGGGAAGCTTGTTCATTGTGAGAATCATTAGCGAAGATTCAAATAACCTACCACAAATTATCATCTTAACACTCAAAAATCAGAAATCAGCAAGAAAATTAAATATATCTATCCCTTCAGAAGAAGTTTTGAAGTTATAGAAAAGGGTAGCGAGCGTAAAAATGTTGGTATAGACTGGAAGAAGCTATAAAATGGAATTTTTAGAGGTTCATATTTCTTGTAGTGTTCAATTGTCGATTCATGGACAAGGTTTTTTTTGACAAGTCTGCTATGTGTGTAGGGATTTATACTGCCATTTTTTCAAAATTTTGACACTTGTGTATTTTTTATTTATAGTGCATCCTCCTTTGGCATCCCAATAGAGATACTAGATGCACACAATCACATTAGAAGTTAACCCCAATCTGATCCATGATATTACATTTGATTACTAAATCCTTTCTTTACATGATAAAATGTATTCAGGGTCAACTCCATTTTACAAAGCATACATATGCAACATCGTCATTTTCAAGGAAATATTGATATTTCATCCAAATATCAGATAGAGTTGTTTGACAAGAATTGAAAACCAAATAGAAGTGGAGCAAATGATTTCTCTCCTCAATATTACGAATAAGTTAAATAGTACTACATTAGAAACATCAGCAATAAATGACTTCGGTGAAACTGAACTAAAACTCGACTAAGTGAAACTAAACTGGGACACTTGGATGGACGTTTTTGACACCTAGCAAGTGGTTGGAATTAGATTCTCCAACACCCCCCCTTAATTAAAACCACATAAAAATTTAATTAATATATTTTGTGGTCCATGTCTCAACGAGGCTTAAAATTTAAAAAATTGACATCAACTAGATTTAATTTTCTTCTTCTCTTCTTCCAAATTATATAGCCTCTAAATAGTTTCAGCATTTTCTTCTTGTTGTATTCTTCAAACCTCAATTTCTTCATTTGTTGGTGCAGGTCTTCTATTGTTCTAGTTTGTCTAAGCATATCCTAGACTTCTTCAAGAAATGACTTCTATGTGGGCTGTTGCCACATATTGTCTTTTGTAGTGCACTTTTCATCATCAATCTGCTACAACATAAGATGAGAATAATATTTTATCTCTTCAAAACTCCAATACCTGAAAATTTCATTGACATGTTCGTCATGCATACTATCTTCAACATTCATATCTACAACTTCCGTGTAGACCTCATCTAGACATGGTGTTGCAAGCCATGTTTTAAGAAAATTCAACTCCTTTTCATAATCATCATGTGTACCTGCACACTGGAATTCAAAGTTAGAATTAAAAATATTTGCAGAACGACATTGGTTCTGGTCTTTTTTCTCTAGAATGAGAGATTTCTCCTATTGTGCTTCCTTCTATGATTCTGCGTCTATCTCTGTTTCTTCTTTCCCTTTGCATACTTCTTTCTTTGTATCTGTCTTTATCTTTGTCTCTTTCTTTGACTCTTCTTCACTAACCTGTGCTACTGCAAACATGTTGTCTTCCACTGACTCAAGTGGGGTTATCTCACCAAATAACATCACGCTAGTATGATGTTTTTGTTGCATCATCCACAACCAATCATCATTAGCCAAAAATTATCTATCAAAATTTACATCAACAATATTAGTCATCGGTTTACTGTAGTATTTTTACTCTCATCAGCAAGCTCTGTTGTTGGAATCACAAAATCATCATCAACAATCTCTCTTGCTGGAATCACCAAAGCATCATCAACAAGATCGGTTGTGGGTATCACCAAGTCATCATCAGCAAGCTCTGTTGCTAGATTCATCAAATCATCATCAGCAAGCTCTGGTGCCAGATTCATCAAATCATCATTAGCAAGCTTTGTTACTGGAATCACCAAAACATCATCAGCAGGATCTTTTGCTGGATTCACCAAATTTTCGTCAGCAAGCTATGTTGCTACTTTCATCAAATATTCTTCCACTTGTGGCTCTGCACAATGGGGTTCACAAGCATCTTCGTGCTCTCTCTCTGCTACTTCTGAAATTTCCTCATAAAAATCATCCACTTGTGGTTGAACACAGTGGGATTCAACAAACTCTTCATCTTGTTGTAGATATGTTGCTTTAGATCCACCTTCATCTTCAACTTTAATGCTCCCCCTTGCTCCAAAACATCTATCAAGGGTATCCCAAGCCTCCTTGGGTGTCTTGGAATTTCATATCAAAGGAATTATGTTGTCGTCCACAAATTATTTTATGCATTTTAATGCAAAGGTGTATTTTTTCCTCTTCACTTCCAGATCTAAAAAGATCTCAAACATCTCCTGTTGTCGCTTTAGCCTCTTGGCTTTTCCCATTTTTTGAGTTTTGGCTCACTGCGACTCAACAAGTAATACAAATTGTAGACATCGCAACTAACTGTAGTAAAAATGATGCTGCTGCTTGGTTTTCACAAACTGACGAGTCTAAAAATTCTCAACAAATATCTTGCTTCCAAAAAATTTCAAAACTTATGTACTAAAGCAACACTTTCACGCCCCTCTCTTTCAAAACAAATTATACAAGCCCCCCCCCTCCCCGCCCCCCCCCTCCCCGCCCCCCCCTTTTTTTAAAATCCTTTAACCCAAAGACCTTGGATTTTCTCTTATGCAACGAGCTTACACCAGCGGGTATCTGGCTCAAAAGTGCATTGATCGGCCCTGGTATATGACTCAAACTAGCTCTGATCGGCCTGACTTTTCCTTCAAAAAGAGTGTTGATTAAAATAAACTTAAATAAAAAAAATAAAAATCACTCAACAAGCAGGGGTTTCTTCTTCTGATGGTTCTTTATTCTTATTTTTCTTTTGGATCTCTGCACCTCAACAGTACTACTTTGGATCTCACGCTCATGTTTTTTCTCTGGAGTCTTACACAACGTAGCTGTGATCTTTGTTGCTCTCAAGGAGTCTTACACAGGCGACGCTTTTTCTTCAATCCTTTTCATCTGCGCCTTCACTGGATTCTTTGTTCTTGTGTTCCTTATTCGCAGCAGGAATCTTCAAACTTCTTCAGACTTTTGTTGCTCTCTCAAAGAGTCTTATGCATGCCCACCTCTTCTCTCCACTGCTCCAACTTTGCTCTCGTTTCTGCTCTCTCATGCGTCTTATGCAAAATAGCTCTGATACCATGACAAGAATTGAAAACCAAATAGAAGTGGAGCAGAGGATTGCTCTTATCAATATTAAAAATCAGTTAAATAATACTACATTGGAAACATAAGCAATAAATGACTTCTTTGAAACTGAACTAAAACTTGACTAAGTGAAACTACACTGGGACACTTGGATGGACAGTTTTGACACCTAGCAGGTGGTTGGAATTATATTATCCAACATTGTTTTAAATGAGTTGAACATGATATTTCTCATCCACCACTCTTGATATCACAAATACTAGAATATTAGGGAATACCATGTCATGATTGCTATCAAAGAAGGAATCAAAAAATGTTTCGAAAGATAGTGCATTCCTTCAATAGGAAGAATGTTGCACTTGACTAGATTCTATAAATTTCTCAAATTAGGTAGACAAGTAGGCCATCAAACTACATTCATGTAAGACCTTTAATCTTACCAAATAAACATACATTATAGTGCAACATATTACTCTGTGCTTTTGGAGGACTAATATTTTTTCCTAACAACAAGAATACGTGAAATTTTCAAACCTCTATTAAAGGTGTGATTGAAAAGAAAATGAATTTGGAACTCAGATAAAAATGGAAACCAAGAAAATATAGATAATGGTGTAATAAGTAGGAGTCCTATTGCATATTCATAATTGTGAGCAAGGGAACGAACAAAATCCAAAAACTTAGAGCGGTGAAACAAAGGCCTATAGGCTTGTGCAATCTGCAGTAAGGCTCATCCATTAGGCATGAATGAAAGGAAACATGAAAACAAGTCTGATACAATTAAGCCACAAACAACTATGAGAATAATGAGAACAGAAAAGAAACCAGTGAATTGAAAGCCCTTCAGAAGCCAAAACATGAGCTGATAATCTGCACTGAACCTCTACCTCCCCATCCCTACAGTCTTCAATACCCAAAAAAGAATTTCAATGACAAACTAGGATAATCCATATTCTAGAACACTTTCGTTGTCATGTGCAATGTTTAAGTGATAAAAAATTCCATATTGGTATAGGAAAAATCTAGGTGATAACAAGATTTTCCAAATTTGTCCTCACAAGATTGAATACTTGAGACGAACCTGTTTATCATCCCACTAGGATTCCCAACTCTTTTCCTATGGAATACCAATACCTCCATGGTTTTTGATCCACTTGCTCCAATTTTTCCAGTCATATATAATTTTTTGCCACTCATCGAGAAGGATTAAACAGTAAAGGTTCAAATAGCCACGTCCCGACCATAAACCACATGGAAAAAGTTAATAAGAGATAGGTGAGAGTATTAAGATATAATTGGCCATAGACATTGTGCACAATCAATAACAACATCAACTCAAGTCCTTTGACAAAGTGACTACATGAGTAAAAGTGGTAGTTATTCGCAAACTTGGCATGGAAGACAACAAAACCATGCCCAATAGCTCTGTATTTTTCTCCACCATGAATTAATGTTTGGACATAATAATATGTCTTTGTGCCAAGAGAAAAAGTAAAGAAAATTGATGCAAACTACAGTTGCATGACCACGAAGTCACTTATGGTTGAGAAAAATCCTCATTCTAGGCCAATTTCCATTAGCATAGGTAATGTCATTAACATACTAAGCCAGATAAATGCTTGTGAAGCCAAAGCTTCTTCCACTGAACCATTATGTTGTTCAACAACTTCATGTAACATTACTTTTTCAAGTCTAGTCAATGTTGGGTGTGGAGCCTGATTATCTTCTTTTCTTTGTATCACAGCATTGGAACCGTGTTCTTAATGGGGTGAAAATGCCACCCGTAATTAAACATTTCCTAAGGAGTCCAAGGGGGGGGCAGGAAGCACCCCTGAAGCTAAAAATATATGTAAAATTTCCTTGTAAAAGTATTGTAATTTCCAATAAATTTTGGTCGTTCATTAAGCAGATGATTTTACGGTAGAAGTTATGTTTAATTTAAGGTTTTTTGCCCTAGAAGGAAACCCCTTGTTTTGTATGAGGGTATTGTATTGTGGTTGTGTATTGTATGTGTATTATTAGAGAGAGAAACAGATAGGGAGACTATGAGAGAGAACAAAGGATATTACAGCGGATCTGTTGTAGGTTGTGTCTCTTCATTTCTGTTGGATAATAGAAAGGAAGGACTAGATCTTCGGGGTGGACACAGCCCAAACTGGGTGAACCACGTATATTTATGTCTCTCTGGTTTCATATGTTTTCTTTGTTTGTGTTTCTGCATATTTTATGTGTTGCATTGCTCTGTAATATATAATTTTATAATAGTCAAAACTAGATACAATCGACCATACAAAAAAAAAAATACTGTAAGCATTGTCGCTAAAGAATTGAAATAAACCCCAGCAATATTCTAAGAGATATAGGGCTTAGAGACTGAATATTTGTTGCTATAAAGATACTTAGAACCTCCTTAAAGACAAATCAATAGAATATTAAGTTGGCGAGCCTAAACCATGTCATTCTATAATTATCATTGCATGTAGTCCTAGTATAACAAAGCTCCACATCCTATCAAAAATTCTGAATAGATGCCAGAATGAACGAATTTCAACAAAATTTGTCTTTAACAACTATATTTTCTGTAATATTTGTAAATCATCATGGAGCTCATTGGAGTATTAAATTTCGATTTTTCTTCTTAGTTAGAAGAATAAGACGGTAGGGAGACCCATAAATCTCCTTAGTAGGAATAAAACCACTCCAAATGTGAATGGAGGACATCCAAAGAGCTGCATAAAGCACCCCCATGTGTGAACAGGGATGGAGCATGTGGACTGGGTCAACTTTGACCAAATCAACAACACTGGTATGGAAGTAGTGGACATTCAATGAGGGACAACGCGGTTTTGGAGGGAGATCCTTTGCATGGAAGTAGTGGCTTTAATGAGTGGGGCCAAGGGTGAGGAAGCTCACCAATAATATAAGGAAGGGGATGGCAACCATTGAGAGGAGGTTTTAAATTATTATTTGATCAAATCCTATTATGACTTGTGGCTATCTTCAGCTGTTTAACTAAGACTACAGTGTTGTTTGGCACAAGGGTGTTCCGGAGCGGAAATCCCACCTTCATCTTCGACAGACTTAGAGTGCCCACCCAGGAGAAGTATTTGGGCCACATTTCCATATTATTGCATCAGAACAAGCTCCATCTTTCTTCCTCAATGCAGTTTCTGCAGAGAGTTATGCTGTGTTGCGGGGTGTAGTAGTGGAGAGTTGATTTGGGTCATTTTAGAGCCTTTTTCTCAGTGGAGGAAGGTTTCCTTCCATTGGGAGGCTAGCAAAGAAGACCCTTAAGCTTTATTGCTATATTTGGCACTAGGCCAAGGTGTTTTTATCCCCTACAGTGCAGTTTCAGTCCTAAACTACGTTATTTTAGGGAGGAGTTTCAAGGGTGGTTGCAGTGCATAATTTGGGGAGTGATTTCTTCAGTGGAGGGGTCAGCGTTTCATCTGGAGTATCTATTGGAGGAGAGCTACTTATTTCTACGTCATCTTCAGCCATACCTTCTCATTTATTTTTTTGCAGCAAAGCTTTAGCCCTAGGGCTGCATCTCACATTTGTGTATTTTCCGGAAATCGTATTGAGTTGCCTTGGAAAGTTGATATAAAACCTTGATCTTCCTATATAGTAGCTTTTGTGGAATATATCGGTCATTTTGTATCATTTTATGATCTCCAGTAGTATTTATTCTCATTATGACTGCACTGTAGCAGCTCTCCGACATTTTGTATATTGGCAACACCTCACTATTGAGGGGGTTTATTCATTGGAGGCTTGTTTGCTCATAGCATATGATTTGTAACTCACTATTTTGTACTTATTTTCTTTCCATATTCATAATAAAATGGCTCCATATTGGTATCATATGTTTATGCATTTATTTACACTGCTACTTTCCATTTTTGTGTTCAAATTTTTTTGCTTCCCTATTTGCGAATATTACAGTGGTATCGGAGCATAATCTTGGCTCAACCTATGAAGACATTGCATCTATGTTATCACAAGAAGAAGAATCTTCTCACAGAAAGGATAAGGCTTACATAAGAGACAAAGGCAATACTCCATTATTTGTATAAATGTAGGGAAGTAAGTTTTCAAAACTTGTTCTCCAAACTATGCATGAGATTAATAGAGAAATCAAGCGAATGAGGAGGGAAAGACATGAAGATCCCTCTAAAAGGTTTTCACATGAAGAAAGCTTTAATTCTTCATATTATAGGTGTAAGCATTCATCCACAAAATTGGATCCACAATGTTCTACCATGCCTACATTCACAACAAGAGAGATGGAGGAAGGAGATGCATCAGAGGAGGAGACTCTTGGTGATTATTTGCAAGAGTATCAATCTCAATCTCAGAGGTTCAAATATCTAAAATTCCAATGGTTTTCCAAGATCAAGGAGAATATAAGGCCTAGCAATCATAATAGAAGTAAAAGGTGCAAGCAACATGCTTTGGGTAGATTTTTTCTGCCTACTTTTGATGGGTCACCTAAATGCACAACTAGGGCTTGGGTGAAGGAGCTAGACCCCTATTTGCAGCAACACCAAGTTTCATAAGAGGAAGCCATTAGAGTATCAGCAGTGCATCTTGAAGGTAAGGCTTCTTCCTAGTGGTTTTATGAAACTTCTTCCTTGAATCATGTAAATGTATCTACTTATGCAAAGTTCACTAGGAGGTTAGTGAAAAGATTTGATGTAAAAAAATTTGAAACATCCTTGGTTGAGCTAGCCAAGCCTAAACAAAAAACATTTCCATGAGTTGGAAGGTTCCTTAAACCCAACTCCATTCCAAAATGCTATTGAGGGGGTTAGAAATTTGTAGAATACCTTGCTAGAGGCAAGATCCCCAATTGAGGAAGAGCTCTTTTCTCAAAAGGAAGGTATGGAGATATCCTTTTCAAAAGAGGATCAAGACAAGGGGCCTCTTAATGAAGATTAGGTATCCTCCATTAATGATGAACGAGAAGAGAAGGCAAGAGGTAACAGCACTGTCACATCAAGAGTAGATCTAGTATCTCATGGAGAGGGAGGTGGAGCAATTGCTCCAATTAGAGGAGCCCAGTATGTTTGCAAGGAGTTCTAAATAATCTTACATGTGGAGGTCAGGGAAAAATCCATGAGAAGCATGTGCCATCATTGTTAAATTGTGATACCTTGTAGATGAAAGGATAAGATAGGGAGTATGGCCAACATCAGGTTATTAGGAGCACACACCCCTATCTATTTCAGGAGGTTGATGCAAAAAGGAGGCAGATTGATTTGTGCAGTGAGAGAAGGGACAAAGAAGTCCATTCATATATGAGTTCTACTCTAGAAATTGATGTCTCATTAGATGGATGCACTCCACCCGGGAGACCACCAAATTAGGAGTTGATGAGAGATGTCTCACAACAAGTTGCACCACTCATAGATCCCAGAGGGGTGAGAACCTTGGGAGGACTTGGTACAGTGCAGAGAGTCTTGGGTAGGCTCAAGGAGGAGGGAGCTATTCTCCCAATATCAGTATTACCCACTCTCACTAAAAATATTATGCTGAGAGAATATGTTTTAGGGATGGATGGCACCATCATGGTGCAAGGGGACCACTCCATGGCTTTGGAGAGTCATAATATACTTCCACATAGGTTGTACTCTTCCATATTTGGTAGAGGTTGGTGGCCACTCAGCTTACATTGGCCAAACTCAGAAAGTTTTTGATGGGTAATAGCTTCTCATGGAAGGCTAACCTCCAAAAACTTCCACCTTTTCTAGAGCATGAGCAGCTACAGGAGGAGCAGCAGAGGCAATATTTCAGCATCCCGATGTATGAATTTGGCATGGGAAATGTCAAATAATAAGGAAACAACATGAAATGTGCTTTACATGATAGATCATCAGCGCTTTCATTATTGATTATTTACGCTTATTGGAGATCCCAACTGTTGGTGGAATACTACGAGGACCTATTTTCATGCAGAGTGCTTGATGTCCAGTTATCAGATGGGAGATATGTAGTGAGAGATGGGGTCATCTATTTTCAAAGTAGGATATTCTTAACTAGAGATTCTAAGCTCAAGGAGAAGCTACTACATGCAGCATATGAGGTTTTTCTCTCCAAACCCACTGGTTTCATAAGAGCATACCATACTATATTGGAGGGATTCATTTGGGAAGGCTTCAAAGAGGAGATGCACCATCATATGAGGAGATGCATGGATTTTTTGGAGGATAAGGAGAGACACAAATATTTGGTAGAGTTATCATAGCCACTTCCTTTCTCATTAGGAGTGAGGGGAGGCCCATCTATGAGCCACCTTACTAACTTGACCCAAGTACATGGTAAAGATTGTATTTTTTTACATCATGATTCATTTACTATGTATTTGTATTTCCTTACCATTCATGTCTAGGGAATTGCTCCAAGAGGGAGCACTCTTTCTTATATATTTCATGGTCTACTTGGGGCCATAAGTTGTATTGATGATGGCCACTCCCTAGGAGATATTGGGGAGATTATATCTTATTCAAGGTGTGCTCAATTTTCACCGCACATCTTACACCTTCTCCAAGCATGTGAGAAGATTGGGGCAGCAAGCAAGTGGTTGGGAAACCACTCATCATGCCATATTCTGAAGTAGTTAGGAGTCAAACTGTGCTGGTTGCACTTGAGGAACCATTGTTCTTCTCCAGTACTACACATGGCAGCTAGCATGACTTTGATTATGATCCCATATGCTGATGATGTTCTTATCATTGTTGGGGACATGATTGGAGAGATGACACATGGATTGGATGTTCTTATTAGAGATGAGATTCTCCACATTTCTTATGCTTTATACTTCAGGGAGAACATTGGAAAATCCATGATTGCTACATTTTACCTCTTTTCTCCATATGAGGTTAGCCATATGGTTAACTTGAGCACTTGGGAGATGCCTCTCATGAGCATGTGGGAGCAGTTTTTCTATGAATTACCATTTTTGAGGATGATTCATTTTATATGGATGATAGCTTGGAGATTGGAGCTCCACATGGGAATGATGGTTACCTACACTTTCAGTTCTATCCTTGCAGTTTCTTAGGGACAAGAAACATTTGGGAGGGAAGGATTGTAATATTCCTAAACTAGCATGTAGCTAATTGGAATATTAAATTTTAATTTTTCTTCTTAGTTAGAATAATAAGAGGGTAGGGAGACCCATAGATATCACTAGTAGGAATAAAACCACTACAAATGTGAATGGAGGAAATCAAAAGAGCTGGATAAAGCACCCCCATGTGTGAACAAGGGATGGAGCATGTGGTCCGGGTCAACTTTGACCAAATCAACAACACTAGTATGGAAGTAGTGGACATTCAATGAGGAACAATGTAGTTTTGGAGGGAGATCCTTTGCATGGAAGTAGTGGCTTTAATGAGTGGGGCCAATGGTGAGGAATCTCCCAAATAATATAAGGAAGGGGATGGCAGCCGTTGAGAGGAGGTTTTGGATTATTATTTGATCATGGTCTATTATGACTTGTGGCTCTCTTCGGCTGTTTAGCTAAGACTGCAATGTTGTTTAGCACAAGGGTGTTTTCGAGCGGGAATACCACCTTCATCCTCGGGGGACTTCGAGTGCCCACTCAGGATAATTATTTGGGCCAAATTTCCACATTCCGGCATCATGCCAAGCTCCATCTTTATTCTATAGTGCAATTTCTGTAAAGGGTTGTGTTGTGTTGCGGGGTGCAGCAGTGGAGAGTTGATTTGGGTCATTTCAGAGCTTTTTTTCAGTGGAGGAAGGTTTTCATTCATTGGGAGGCCAGCAAAGAAGACCCTTGAGCTTTATTTCTATATTTGGCACTAGGCCAAGGTGGTTTTATACCATTCAACGCAGTTTTAGTCCTAAATTGCGTTATTTTAGGGAGGAGTTGCACGGGTGGTTGCAGTGCATAATTTGGGGAGTGATTTCTTCAGTGGAGGGGTCAGCCTTTCATTCGAATGATCTACTGGAGGAGAGATAATTATTTCTACATCAACTTTAGCCATATCCTCTCAGTTATTTTGTTGCAGCAAACCTTCAGCCCTAGGGCTGTAGCTCAAATTTGTGTATTTTACGGAAACCCTCTTGGATTGTCTTGGAAAGTTGATATAAAGCCTTGATATTCATGTATAGTATCTTTTGTGGCATATATCAGTCATTTTGTATCATTGTATGATCTCAAATTGTATTTATGCTTATTATGACTGAGTTGTAGCAGCTCTTCAACATTTTGTATATTGGTAGCACCTCACTATTGAGGGGCTTTATTCATTGGAGGCTTGTTTTCTCATAGCATATGATTTGTGCCTCACTATTTTTTACTTATTTTTTATCCATATTCATAATACAATGGCTCCATATTGGTCTCATATGTTTATGCATTGATTTACACTGCTACTTTCCATTTTTGTGTTCAAATATTGTTTCTTCCCTATTTGGGAATATTACATTTTCCCCTGCCTCTGTCCAACTTTCATTGTGGATTTATTCATTTCAATTTATTTTGGTACATAAATTTTTTTTGCATCTGCACGCATTGGCCAGCCTAGGCGAAAACAATCAGCTGACTAGAATAATTCATTTATATCATCGTAGTTCCTCCATTATGACTGTTTGATTGTCCCACTTCTATTTCTCATTAATTCCTCTTTAATAATATTATAAATATGAGTCACAAATTTTCTAAGGAAAAAATATTGGTCACCACCATATGTTGAATTGATATTTTCCCCTATCATAAAACTCACAAATTTACCTGCCAACATCCCATACATTTCATACGTCATATGATGGTAAATATATCAGAGGTCTAGCATAAACCATATATTTGTAGCTTCTCCCAAAATAAGAAGGTAAAGTCCCATATATAAAATTTTACATTTTTGCACTTCCTACTATATAGTGGGTGTCAACCAGAGACTACTTTTGTGACCTAAATATTTGCACCACTACTTGTAATTTTTGAAGAATTTTTTCATAACCAAATTTAGCACTTTTTCATCCAACTTTGACATTGGCTACGACTTGGGATTTTTTCTTATGTGCACATTTTAAACAACAAAATTAAGTGCTCTCATTGATTGGCCACATTTCCTTTCTCAAATCCAAACATAGCTTAGAGCCAATCAAGCATATTTATCTTTGCACCTGTTTTCTGATGATGTTCCTGCCATGGAAGGCCACAAATGTTACATATAGCTGCTACTTTGGCTTTAATATCAGGAAGTTTCATGATGGCTTGATGTGCACTAGTGATATCAAGAGGAAGAATATTAGAAGGCACTTACAACTGTCAATTCAATGCATTTGAAAAATCTCATATAGTGGATCTTACAGATGTCAAGTCGTTGTGTCTCTCAAACCCCTCCCCGCCATTGTGCTCTTTCTTCTTTACGAAAACAACAACAAGAAAATACTAACATTTCCACTGATAGATTATTATTCCTAGTTCCAGCCCCAACTAAGCCATGGTCCTTCTTTGTTCATTCTTCACAGAGAATTTCTTCATCTAGCATATGATGGCATTTGGCAAAAAAATAATCGATCAAGCTACCTACCACTTTCCCTGATATGTAAGTAGCATCAACAAAGCTACAATGGAGTGTGATATGATGGAATAAATATGGGTAGATTCCATACTTCCCATATTCATGTGATCGACACAGAGGGAACCCCAATCCAATAAATGAAGTTCATTTTCATCTCGAATTTGTTTTTTCCATTTCTAGGTGTTGAATATTTGAAATTCATTTTTGTCCTAAATTTTGTTGTTTATTTTTCTATTTGAATCTCATAAAATTTCTCTCTCTCTCTCTCTCTCTCTCTCTCTCTCTCTCTCTCTCTCTCTCTCTCTCTCTCTCTCTCTCTGACCGGATAATGTTGTTAGGAATAAAACACTTGATTTTATTTAATAATCCATTTGA